>OZ026841.1:6428841-7028841 GCA_964023205.1 Lutraria lutraria
ACTTTCATGTCTTTTTTTTTCAGGAGTTCACCCCTGGTGATACAGTAACTAATTATTAAGTCATTTTTGGATGTGATATTGTGGATACACAAGAATTAGAAGGATATTTAAATTACTTATTTATAAAAACATTCTGAAGAACTTATAAATGGCATAAAAGTCGCAAGTGACTGATTCAAAATTAGGACTGGCATCTTTGATTGCTATATTTCAAATGTCAAAAGCTTGAGGCAAATTAATATACATGTTGTATGTTACATAAACCATTGTTTTATGATTGGCACCTGTTTGTAGGGATATGCACTGATTCAAATTTCCCATATGTTTAGTTTAAGGAAATGTTAATAGTGAATTTATCTGCTGTCATTAGCAGTATTATGTTCATCAAGCAATAATGTCACTAATAAGTTCTCAATAATGGACAACAATAAGCACACTAATCTGCTAGTCTGTGGTGTTTAAAACTGTATAATGTCAACATAGCTGTAGATCAATTGAAGTATAGAGCGGTAGGCTTTGAAAATAAGCTGTTGGTATGAAATTTTGTCTAAATAGAAATGAAATAATTGTAAAACTGAATACTAATAAATATAAAATGAAGAACTAATAACATCCTTACATTATAATTTCTTCATGTATTGTGCTATTTTATTAAATTGTTAAAGCTGCCTTATTTTACTGTTGATGCATGTATTTATTATTATCTTCGGTGAGATTTGATCATTTTCATAAGTTGTACAATAATCTTCCTTATACTGGTTGTTGAATGTATTTGTATTAAAGCTTATAATATTACGGAACATCTTGTCGTGAAATGAACCGAAATATTAAAATACAGTATGAAGCTAAAACAACATTCAACGACCTTGCGATTATTCAGCTTTAACAGTTTGATAAAATTGCACTATACTTTGACTTTGTTAAAAAATACCAGCCATTAAATGCACCATGAACTGTCTTGTAATTACAGGACAGTGAGGTTCATAAAGAACACATCTGGAAACTTCTCAAATGATATTTCTGAACAGTCTGTGAACCGTCATGTTTTCGTGATACATGTTTGTTTCACTTCTGTGAACATTTTGGTCTAAAAGGGTCATGACTGCCTTGCATTAAAGTAGGTAGTTGCTTACGGAGGATGGGAGTCTAGTACTGGTTCTTCCCAGTAACAATAGCTAAGTGAACTGTCCCCTCATATGACCCTGACTGTTGAAAAGGGGTGTGAAACTCATATAAACAAACAAACAAACATTATATTTGGTTCAGAATAATCTGACTTGTTTATATAATGCCAGTGAAAATCTCGGTGAAGAGTTAATCAATAGTGATAACTGGTTACTATTACTAAGGTACATGCAAGATAATAAGTTGCAAACAAAATCTTAACAAAAGTGTGATGTTGCCAAAGCCATGATGAGTAGGATAGCTCAACATACTTTGTGCACTTGTTCTATAAATCAGTGACAAAGAACTATTTGAAAACTTAAATGTGTAATTGTCAAAAGACAATAAGTAGCACATTATGAGGTTAGTAAAATGTTACATCTCTAAGAACAATATAAAGAGTCTAGGCATCATTAAATGTTTCAATTTCTCAAAGCTCAGGAAGTCCCCGTTGAATGTTAATTATCTTCTAGAAGGCTTCAAAAGTCATGATCTAATTTAAGAAAACTGTTTGTACACTGTTGGACACATTGCTGTGTTATAGCATCTGGTAGCACTTTAGTCAAATTCTGGAGCCCTAAAAATAAAAAAGTAGTTATGACATTCCTTATCCAAAGTTTAAGTTCAATTGGAACAGCAGTGACTAACAATGAGATTGTTTCATACACATGTTTTTGAAGCTAGAGTATCATAACACCTAATCAAGAAAGGAGAACTAATGAAACTACTTCAGGTTGACTACTTCCAACATTACCCTATAAGTAATATCTGGTGTCTCCATCATTATTATGATCCAGTGTAGTCAAATAGCATGTGCACAAAAACACAGACATTTTCAGTTATTTAATGCTTAGACAAACATACATAAGCCTGATAGTTGGAACACTGACAGATTCATTACAACTTCCTGTTTGCTTCAGAAAAATTTTTTTTTGTCCGTTGTGTGTATTGGTGGAGGGATCGATTTCCTGGCTGCTTTTGAGATAATACTTCATCATTTAAAATGTATGAAAAAAAATGTATGTACCATATTATTATGTCCCATATATGAAGTATACCAGGTATACCCGGCAAGATGTCTCCTATTTCACATGCTTGACTGTTCCTTAGTTGTTTGGTCTCATCCAGTCCCATCAATTTTTTTATCTGGATCACTGTTCTCATCCGACTGTCATTGAATAAATGGCATGTAAGAGGATATGTACATGTAGGTACATCCTGAAAAGTAAAGAGTAAGATAGCAAATTAACAATATTCTATACTATATAAGACTAGATACAAAAAACACCTCTGATGAGATAAAGCTGTTTTGAAATAGGAAGTCTTGCATTTTTTTCTTTGAAATTACTATCTTGTATATTTGTATAATTTACAAAGGCAGTATTTTCAAGGTGATATCCAGTAATTGATCAAAAATTCATCCTGAGCTTGTTTTCTGACTGACATCATAAGAAATAGGGGCCAATGACCTAAGCTTCTTATTTACAGTCTGTAGACAAAGCTTAAGCAGAACAAATAACTAAAGGCCATTAAACAAAATGGTATAGACACTAGAATTTCAATAGATTAAAAAACAAGAGGGCCAAGATGGCCCTATATCGCTCACATGAAAATCATTGTTCACTCATTAAAATATTGTTTTGAACCTGTGACATAGTTTTTTACCACAGATGACCCATGTTAGAACGTGTCCTACATATGAATAAGACAAACATTCTGACAGGATTTGGTGAAGATCCAATCAAAACCATGAAAACTACAGCACAGACAAGGTTTTCTTAAGATTTGACCTCGTGACATTGCTTTTGACCCCAGATAACCCATGTTCGAATTTGTCATACATATCATTAAGACAAGCATTCTGACAAGGCTTGGTGAAGATACAATCAAAATTTGACATTTACAGTGTTAATAAGTTTTTCCTAAGATTTCACCTGGTGACCTAGTTATTGCCCCAAGATGACCCATATTTGTCTTGACCGTTACATCATTAAAACAAACAATTTGACAAAGTTTGGTAAAGATCCAATAATAACCTCGTTTGCGTTGGTATAACAAAACTTTGAAAAATACTGCAGACTAACTTAAAGGTAAAAGCAGGGCCTGTTTTATTCTTGTATCTATGTCTCAATGACTCAAGCCTGTTTCAGTTTATCTAATTAAGCTAACATAAAGTAAGTATGCAGCTGTAACTGCATGAATGTATTTACAATCAGTAGTGCAACTGCAATTAATATTAATAATGATTAATCAAACTTTGATATTTATTTAGAATATATGTATCAAGTAACTAATAAAAATAACTTGATTAGACATGGATTTCCTATACCTGAAATATCATTCACTACCTAAGGCAGTCCTCTGAAATCAAGCTACCAAGCAATGTTCTTCAGCTATGATCTTCTCTTAGTCTTTTTGGAAATCCTGAACAAGCGAAAACATTGTCTTCATCACTATAGTTCAAATCAACCTTCTAGAAGTCCAATACTTTTCAGATTTCCCCCTGCCTGTAAGTATGTATTTTTTACAATAACACTGTTTTTTTCCAACTTATATGCAAGTCAGCATATATAAAAATGAAATTAAAGAAGAATTCAAGTCCTTTTTCTGACTTTATCCTCAAATTCATCATTACATTTAAATTTATGCAGAGAATGTCCAATTACACATCTTAAGACCCACCTCGGTGGTTGAGTGGTTAAAGTCGCTTCAAATCACTGTAACCTCTCAGTGATAGTGGGTCGTGGGTTCGAGCCCGGCTACCGACCATAACTCTTTATGTGAGAAAGTAGGCAGTTGCTTACGGAGGATGGAAGTCTAGTATTGGTTCTTCCCAGGAACGATGCATATGTGAACTGTCTGCCTCATATGACTGATTGTTGAAAAGGGGCATACAACCCAATATAAACAAAAACACACATACACACACACCTTTACTGTACCAAAAAATAGGACTTACAGATGATTTCATAATGTTTACTTAACTATGTTTCATAAAGTGACACTAACCTTTCTCATTTAACACTGCTTCAAAAAAGTATTGCCCAACCACTCCTGGTCTTCCGTTTGTCACTGCAGTTTTTAGCCAAATCACTTCCTACTGAATCTATGTAAAAGCAGAAGGTCATAACAATCTGAATGATACAGATTAATTAGGGAAAATAACTGCAAATCTTTCATGTCACATTTATGCCTAACCCTAAAACAATCATGTCCACACGGCAAATCCAAGTCCATTTTTTCAAGTCAATGAAGTAAACAGCAGTAATATAATGGTTGACAAGAGCTTTTTGTTAGTGATATATTACATCATATTAAAGGAGTTACATTGATAATGTAAGCCATACAATTGTTGATAACACATACATGATAAAATTTCAGAGTTAACAAGTAAAAAATAAATACTATAACATGTATGAATTGTGCGACTAATTGACAACTTATTTATTCGAATCACAGATGTACATCATGAATGTTCAGAGGTATTTAAATATTTGATCAGTTAATCTATACATTAGCCAAATGTACATAATATTACCTCATTATTAAATTATTACCTGTTATTTTCCATCTCACTTTCCTCTATCTACATTGAGGGGGCAATTAAGTGGCTTCAGGTTCAGGTTCTCAGCAGTCTGCAAGCATCTGACCACTTTTTAATCTGTAACTTTAAATTACACAATGTGTCATCACAAACCTGAAATAAATGCATTTTAAATTCCATATTAATATATATGTATCTCATTAAAAACGATCAATAATACAAGTCCATCTTATGACAGGCGGGCCTGGATTTCTCCTTGAGCAAGTTCATAGTTAATTTTCCAAAAGCTTAGGCTTTGACAGAAAAACTCCAATGTAAGCAATTTAATGCATGTATACTGCACATTTTCTTAACCACTAAACTAGTACACTAATCTATTTGAAAATAATATGAAAATAGAGTGTAATCCATCTCACTTTTCACTATTTCAATCCGGATGACACTTTCATATGTTATAATGAAAAAGCTTTAATATAAATGTTAATTTATTATATAAATATGCATATTTCCTATTCATATTTTTTTTTTTAAATATTCGATGTGTACTATAGGTCAGAGGGAGTTAACACTTTGATGACTGACCAGAAATGAAGTTTAATCCTACAATAAACCACACTATTTTACTATTTACATTCCTATCTGATGACGTCATATCACAATGACATCATCAAGTCATATGTGTAAGATTTTACCACAGGCTACCGGCATGTGATAACAGCAAAATTTTTTTTTTCAGCATATATATATTATAGAGTAAAGGTATAGAACTCCTGGGTTCAGAAATCACACCGGTCATGTTCATCAAGGTCCTGTTGTAACAATTTTGAACCGATTCTTAAAAGCCTGGTCTTATTCGACGCAGAAATAATTTCTCTTTAACCACCATCCATTCTTATGTCCATATATTGCTCTGAACTGGAGCAAAAAGCCCTTCAACATACAAAAAGTACTACTCGCCATCGATGTGACCTAAGTTTGTTTTCATTAGCTACAGAGTAAATTTCTTTATTCCTTCGTGATTTCATACCCACTCCGGTGTAAATCGAAAGAAAATCAAATTGTTTATCAATCACCGTCGACGAATCATTCTTGGTTAAGTCCCTTGATCAAAGATGGCGGCGTATTCGATGTTCGCTAACTGAACAAAATATCAAATTACGGGTTTTTATGATTTATTTGAGCATTACTTTTTAATGTTTCTCATTCAAATATGTATAATTAATACAAATATATCTTTGGACGCCTTCTATTTCTCTTTTACTACACAAAAAACACTCTGGACGCCTCTGGACGCTTCTGGACGCTAAATAGTGAGACCGTGTTTGACGCCGTTAGTGTGCGACTTGAGAACCGACTTGAGCTCGACAAAAAATCCCTTAAAACTTATCTGCAGTCTCTATGCACTACTAAAGGCAAAAACACAATACGTACCTTAAAAAGAAGAAAATGAAATAACATCATGGCCTTGTAAGTTTCCAACCACTTGAGTGACAGTGATCAGACGGTGCTTGCAAGCTATTCTCGTGAAAATCATCCCCGTAGTATCGTGGAATCTCCCGAAGTAACGCTGACTGCGATACCTCGGAATAAATTAAAAGCCGAAATATCGCGCAATACTCCGAAGTAGTACTATCAAGCAGGTGGGGGGGGGGGTCGATTTAAATCACTGGAGTAGTATGACTAATGTGTACTTATAACTAGGCATTTCTTGTACGTCGGAAAGTAAAACACCGAAGTTGTTGTAAGAAAGCCGAGGTAGTAGTATGTAGGCTATACTTCTACATCGGAAAATAAAACTCCGAAGTTGTAGTAAGAAAGCCGAGGTAGTAGTATGTATACTTCTACATCGGAAAATAAAACTCCGAAGTTGTAGTATGATCTATCCCGATGTAGGATAATATGAACTCCGACATTGAACGGTTCTTCTACTTCGGAAATGGGCATAATTCCGAGGTAGTAGAACAGATATGGGTTTATATAGCAAATCATAGTACTACTTCGGGGGTGTACTGTGGCTTTCCATACAAAAGGTATGTTTTTTACAGTACATCAAGTAATCCCCGTTTTCACTTCATTCATACAATTGTCGATGTCACAAAACACAAAGTCTTGATATGAGAGAAAGCTGACACCTTGGTCTGTATTTGCGGCAAATGTAATGATTATTATTGTATTGCTATTAATTCATTATACATTTATAGTGATTTTAAGGCTATTTGTTGTAATAAATTCCTGTATACAGAGTAGTTATCGTTGTTAAAAAATTTGAAACTTACGTGCGATATTGGTTTATAGAAGACCAATCAAATGTAATATTTGTTTCAAATCACTTGCAATGTACTTTATACAGTGGGTTTATTTTAGTATAGTAATTATGGTTTAGTTTTTAAATCAGACTATAAATTGGTAAAACTTAATTTGACCTGACATCCAAGCCAGATACATTAAACTATTATTGCATCTACTTTGTGGGGATACTGTTGAAGCATTCAATATCGTTGCTACCAAAATTCGTGAATTTGTCTACATCGTTTATTTCGTATGGATTTTCAAATTTCGGATTGATACATTTTCGGACACTTACGTATTACTAAGTTTACGAACATTTTAATTCGTAAATTCTTAAATTTGTTGATGAGCTAACAAACGAAATCCATGAAATTAGAATTAATATTCCTCGAAAATTAATGAATAAATGAGGACTTAGAATGAATAAAAAAAAGTCTTCGTACCTTTTGTTAGCGAGCATGTTACGGAATAAACAGTTGAGTGGGGGTAAATAATGCTTTATCACTCTGTAGCTTGATTAATCAATGCATTCCGTTGAGGCCCAGAAAAAATATTTACAGTCAACAATTATCCCGAAGCACGCTTTGCAAAATAGTAGATGAAAATGACATCGAGAAACGTTGATGATACTGAGAAGTATCTTGGTCTCGAGTTGTCGAGTTATAACATACTGGAGGTATGATAAGCAAATATACGCACACAAACGATAGCCGCTCAACCCAATAGTAACTTCATATAATCCCGGTCGTTTCCTGATTGGTTTAGAACACATAAAATTGGGACACAATTCAATCCGAGGGGTACCGCTTAGTACAGAAATGTAACTGCAAAAAGTAAACCCAAATAATCTCGATTTCTTGGAAGACAGATCTAGCTGTACTATTGGTTACCTATCTTATTCTTTGCTTCAGGTCCCTTGTTGGCATCATACTGTATCGCTGTAGTGTTAAGTATAATCACGTTCATTCTACCACTCGTCATGTTTTGTCTATTACGGCAGAAACAAGATATACATGATCCTGGTGATGGACATATTGCTCTGTATGTTTTCGTACCGATCATGATTTCAGTTGAATGGATATGGACATTGGTACCAGAAGTAAGCTATGCTATCAGTCTGTCTTAACAAGAAACAGTATCTCGTTCTTTTTAATTCGAAAACCTTAGTATGATTATACTAGCAGAACATATGTTTCTAAAAAACAGATCGCATTATATGTTACTCGTACATGTATCCAGTAAACGTTCTAATTAATAGTGTTTAAACTAAGGTCTTACCAACGAGCAATGATCTAGTCAGCGCTGAAAAGCTTCCAAAAAAAACCTAGCAGAAAGAAAGAAAGTCTTTTTTAATTGTAGTAACGAAAAAGACATAGATTTATTCAGAACATTATAACTTTCGCTCGTTCTAAGCAAATATTGCTCAATTCAGACGCATTATTCAAAATAATCATTATTTTTGCAAATGTAAGTATAGTGCTTTTGTTATTAACGCTTTGCGATGTTTTTTTCACGAGCTGCGTCTTTTCTTTCCATATGTTATGAAACGTTAGTATTGCTTGTTACATTACTAGTCACTATTAAGATTTCCTCTGTCGATACAGCACTAGAAACAGAGAGCATTATTGGAGGACCATGGCGAAATTTTATACGTGACGTAGCTCTTTTTTACAATGTCATATACAATTTAATTATACCTGTTTATAATCATGGATATTTCAGAACAGAATTTTGTCTCTTTTTATCCAGGACTCCATACCGGAGGGTAAACAGGCAAATGGTGCGAAAAACACAACGACACCATCAGACAACCAGCCAACGACACCATCTGACAACAAGCCAACGACACCATCAGACAACAAGCCAACGACATCATCTGACAACAAGCCAACGACACCATCAGACAACAAGCCAACGACACCATCTGACAACCAGCCAACGAAACCATCTGACATCAAGCCAACGACACCATCTGACAACCAGCCAACGACACCATCTGACAACAAGCCAACGACACCATCTGACAATCAGTCATCCCATGGAAGTGATAATGCAGTCGTAAGCAATGTCATAATTATGTTTGAAATATATAGTTTATGGAAATAAAATACATGCACAATTGTATGTTGTCTATATTTATTTTCCATGTTTTTAGGAATTTTTGAAATTCAAAACTCTCACTATGCGAGTGTTGGTAAGGAGCTAAATGTTAATTGGGAAAGCTCATGTACTTGATTCATATCAGTATATGCTTACATAATACAATTATAACGATTTCGCAGGACATGCTATTAATTTTCCTTTCATTTTCCTCTGCGTACCTTTTACACACACTAAAGACTTGTATATTGATGTTTCAGTCAATATCTATACACTTGTGCAATTCTTAACATTTTTATAGCCGCAGGTCCATGACGAAGATAGTGGGAAATGGATGCCAAAGTTTTCAAGATTGAAACACGAGCTTCATGATCAGCACCTCCCAATATATCTGATAGTGAACACCTGGCGAATTGTGGTTTCATTTTGTACGGTTTTGATTATATTCAGTGCTGGCTGCGACGAAGGAAATACTTGCATCAATGCTCTGTTCGGTACAAAGGAACAAGCATTTCTGTCATCCAGACTCATTGGACCCACTCTTATTGACGGTGATGCGTATTCGGATCCATTTACCATTGCTGTGATTACGATTTTGGCTAGCTATGTTTGTTACAAGTGAGACTTTTTATCAATTAGAAAAATGGTATTCTATTTAGTCGTTTGAACAAAAACATAATGAAGGAAAATAAAGCATATCAGTCTCTTAAATAATAGTGTGACTGCGGTCATGGTCCACTGGTTTGTGTACTGGACTTGTAACGCGACCATCCGGATTCGATTCCGGGCCGCAGCAAATCATCCCGTTCTATCAAAATGAACAAAGATGTCGATTTTCCACCATATATGGAGAAGTCGCTTGCTGGTAATTAAATGCTAGTTAAGGTACCAACAAGGAAACCAGGTTAGGTAACCCGACCGCCGTGTGCACCACTAATATTGTTCAAAATGTCATTTAACCCACTGAAATAAAAGTATGCTTGTCACTGATAGCAATAATATACCATTTTACTCTGTGTTTGACCATCTACGAAGGTGGTACGACATGATTTTGTTTGTTTATGTAGAGCTTAACGTCCCTTTTCAACAGTCAGAGTCATATGAGACGGACAGTTCATCTAACCATCGTTCCTGGGAAGAACCAGTACTAGACTCCCATCCTCCGTAAGCAACTGCCTGCTTTCTCACGTAAAGAGACGGTAGCAGGGATCGAACCCATGACCCTCTATCAGTGAGAGGTTACAGCGATTTGAAGTCAGCGTCCTTAACCACTCAACCACGGAGGTGGGTCCAAACGACATGAAAATGGAGCGGATCGACCGCAATTCGACGACGTACATTATAGTTTTTGAAACTGCCGCAATACTAGTATTTGGTTCTGATCCTATTTTGATGGCCGCGCCAGTTTTCACCCTCTTTAAACTCATATTGTACAGACGCTCTATGCATATTCAACTGATTGATATAGAAAGAATTCAACAAATTGTTAAGTAAAGCTACATGTACATGTATGTTACGATACGTAACACCGAGAACGTTAGCATATACAATGTTATTTATTTACAGGACCTGTGTTGTCGCCGTTAAAATCTGTCTGGAAATATGTTTCGTCGTTCCCCTGTGCATGAGTTCTGTTGTTACTACAATATTAGTCATCGTGTTATTCTATAGGGTAAGATGTTTTTCACGAATTTTATTGGACAAAAATATTTTATAGATACAATAAATGATTTATTAATAAGCAAACGTATTTAACAACTGATTATTTAAGACCCTGAAAACTAGGCTCCTTGCAATCCTGAATTCTCTGAAAATCGGACGACTGTTCAAATTCTATCATTTCCGGAACTTATCTAAAGTTCCCTGAAAAACGGACTTTCGGCCCGTTCCTAATCAAGTTCGAGTTTAAGGGGTTATACTGTATACAAGATTTTTTACTTATTTACCTTTCACTGCAAGAGTCATTTGACAAAGGAATTGATCTAGCAGAACTTAGATTACAAAATATGGAAATTTGATTTTTATATGTTAAATTACTATTTTGATAGTAAGTGTGGTAGATCAAATCAAAATGATGGTATTTTTGCCCGGATTTATTTTTTAATTTCCCGTGATAAATATTTATTTCACATTTTTACAGACGGATAACAGTTTTGTACAGTTTGGTTTTCCGTCATGGCAAGGTCTTGTGGAAGCAGATTTTCATCTGGGACATGTGTTGTGTTTATCACTGGGTATTCCATTGTTGTGTTTATATTGTATCCCAATACTCAGAAATAGGACGGAAAGAATGCTGTCTGAAAACAGGTGAACCTTTCATTTACATATTTCTTAAAACTAAACCTAGCTCCAATTTAGAGTTTAATGTCTAAATTAAGGTGATCATAGCAACTATTATGTAGCTTCGTAATGCAACTATGTACTGTATTTTCATATTTTTTCGTTGGACTCAATTTTCGTGGTTTTTACAAAAATTGCTGTTTAGTGGGGACATCAATTCATAGATTTTGTTTCTGAAAAAAAAGCCTTATCTCTGCTTTTAAATTCTTGTGGATTTGATTTCGTCCAACAAAATCTACGAAATTAAATCACCAACGAAAATTAATGATTTCACAGTATTCATAGCAATTGGAACAACTCCTTCTGCACACATACCTTGTGTACAAGCAATGTCGCTAGTCAGCAGCACATGCAACACTTCAGCCAAGTTTGCCTCTTAGTCATAGAATACAATAATATTCTATATGTCTTTGAATATGAATTGAAAGACTCCTGTCGTATGTGGAAGATAACTGGTAATGATTATACCACGTATGTATGCTGGCTGGTCATCCCCAAGTATGGAGATGTTGGGATGTGGCCTGACGGCAAACAAAACTAAAAAGTATTACTTTGAAAACCCAACTTCGAGGGTTTGACGACAGAGAGATGGTGGCAGAGAGCGAGTGTAACATCTGGACGGTTAATTATTGCCTATGTAAAAATGTTTGAGTAAAACAGTTGTATACAGAAGAACACATAAACACACTCTTATATCCAAAAATACAATGTAACGTAACGTGTCCGGTACTTATTTGAAGTTTTATAAGCCATTACCACTGTTAAAGACATTAACGTAATTTTCTATTCTCTTGCAGGATTTTCTTCAAGGCTTCATATTGTGGTGTGTTACTAGACCAATCTATGGTACTGAATAGATGGATACACCAGTGTGACACAGACGAGGAAACAACAACAGGCAGAACACCAGTAAATTATTTTATATACATATGACTTTAGTGAATATACCGTATTAGTAGTTTCAAAGGAACCCCCGGACATTTTCTAATATCGTGATATTGGAAAGTAATGAAAGAAGAAAATTGAAATGTAAAGCGCCATTCCTAATTGTTGTGTTATTGGCATTTAAGCGAAATTCACACTTAAACAATAGTAGTAGAATCGTTCAAGTGTAACTATGTGATAAATACATTGAGATATTTTGACGTGTCTGATGATCTGAGCATAAGATGTGGTAAATAAAAGTTATTTTGAAATCGTTGATTTTACTATCTTTTATTATCACTAATTTACTGAAAGTATTTTTATGTTAACTTTCTATCAAAATTTCGACATTAATATCATGTACATTCTATCTGTATTCTAGTCCCTTTAAAATCGATCATAATACTGTATGGTTGTAGTAAACAATGACGCTGTGGAAAGTTCATAACAATTGTCGCATTGTATACATCTTTAATCATTGCCAGCTTTCAAGGCCTAATTTACAAAGAAGCCTCCCTTGATTTTCGGTCGAAGGGAAGCTTGTGATCAAATTTCGATTATGTCCCTTAAATAAGGACCCTAGATAAACCATTTAAGACCCTAGATAGCACTGAAATCAGTAGAATCACGGTTCATTAAGCAAGACGCGCATTGCGCCCGCAGGCATGAATCTTATCAGTGGTTCATCAAATACAGTAAAACAATGACAGAAAGTGATATCATGAAGAACTTGACTTATACTTGTATTATTTAACGTTATTTGTTAGTTGTTGGGTAACTACAGCCAAGCTTAACATGTTTTATAATAAAATAACCATTGATGTACGCTTTATTATATTTATTCTGCTAATAACAAGTTTTCTTTGACAAGGTGAAAATTTAGTTAATTCTAATTTTGTTAATATATGTAGATAAATAGATTGTAAAATCCATTCTGTTTCATTTATTCTGATTTTTATCGACAAATTTTACTTTAAACAGCGTCAGATCCAGGATTTCAGGGGCATAATATTTTGGAAAGTATGCTATTTCATTGAATTATTTTTCATTTCTTTAGGAGGTGGGGGGGGGGCTGAATTCGCTTGTGTTAAATTACTAGTTTATATTTTATCGAGTATAAATTAAGATATATCAAGGACTTATATACATACATGTATGTATATAAGTCCTTGGATATATATAACATCCCTTTTAGATAAATAAACTGTAAAAAAGTCTCTGATCAAACCACTAAGTTTAACAATCATATTTTGGCTTAAAATAAGTTCGATGTTAATTATCATAGTAAAATATGACATGTCTACATATAATACATGTGTCTGGCATAATTCGCATCATTTTTTACCAATTTAAATAGCATGTAGTAATAAAATCCAATACAGGTCATGGTTCAGTGAGCTAATTATATATATTGCACTTACGGTCAGTATTAACTGGGACCATTATACACATGTATATTGATAATCACGTTAATTGGCGATGTAATCTGCATTCATCTATAAATGTTGATCCGTCTTACTATATGGAAACAAATTTAATTATTTTATATTTTTATGACAGGGTTGTGCTCAACAGCTAATTTAAAGCCATTCATTATGTTTCTATACTTTAATTCTGATGCTTATCTTTTCGCACTTTGTTTTTTTAAAATTATCTCTATGTGTAAAGATCACAAAATGAACAAAATACATCTTAATCAAGATTAATGATCTTTAGTTATAAATTGAAAAAATTATAAATTATGCTTGAATTAGTAGTTTCATTATATTAAACAGTAAAAATGTGGATTCACAATCTGACACTAACATCTAAGCTATACTTATACTGTATATATCCGCATACTGATTTTATCTCTAAAGCCATGCTACCTGGTTACGGGAATATACAAATAACTATAATTATCATGTAGGTACCTTATTATGAGAAACAACACGTTTCCAAAACTGGTCAATTCAGATCGCACATGGAAGCAAGAAAATGTTAGAAATATTAATACATTAATATTCAATATGAATCAGCAAAGAATCTAGCTTGTGCACGTAACTGGGAAAATGTGATGATAAATTACAACATGGATTTCGTGGTGTTTGAATATCCGCTATTATGTCTAGTTATAGAAATTTCTTTGTATGTTAATTCACAATGTATTTATAATCTGGACCGGCAAGGATAACTTAAATTTGTAACGATCAAGGAAGCAATAAGATAGAATACAACATAATTGAAATTTATATCATTATAAAGAAGAAAGATGCAAAACTGTGCACATAACTGGGAAAATATTGTACTTAAATGTATATTGCAAAATGACTTTCTCGGTGCTTGAATTCCGCCATCTTGCCCAGTTTTAGGAATTTCCTTGTATGTTTTTAAAAATCTAGACCGACAAGGATAATTTTGTAACGATCAGGGAATCAAGAAGATGAAATACAACATAATTGAAATTTATATCATTATAAAGAAGAAAGATGCAAAATTGTGCACATAGCTGGGAAAATATTGTACTTATATTGTAAAATGACTTTCTCGGTGCTTGAATTCCGCCATCTTGCATAGTTTTAGGAATTTTCTTGTATGTTAATACATAATGTTTTTATAAATTTTGACCGACAGGGATAATTTTGTAACGATTAGGGAAGCAAGAAGATAAAATACAACATAATTGAAATTTATATCATTATAAAGAAGAAAGATGTAAAATTGTGCACATAACAGGGAAAATGTTGTGCCTTCGTTATTAATAAAGTTATTACAAGTTAAATAAATACTTCCTCTATAACTCTATATAGAGCACCTGTCACCGCCATGTCATCGATATCGCAAAAAAGTCGATTTTCAAGGGGGACAACTTTCCCGATAAGCCAACTGATAAGCTCTGAAAGCTGGCAATGGATAGTCTACATGTACTGCCGTCAGAAAAGGATAATGACACAAACTTCTACAACAGAGATACTAACTTGTCTAGTTTGCATGGTCAAGTTGAAATAAAAAAATAATACATATATGAGATAGGGTCCACACTTGAGTGTTTTGGTGTTTCTCGATACACTTAGCTATTTACTGTAAAGATTAAGGCTAAGAGTATTGAAGCAAGGAACGGTGAAAAGTATTTGAAAACCCGTATGTTTTACCTTATTTTAAATGATTAAACCATGTGTTGATATGTGAGTTAACAGTAAATCTTTGTTTAGGCTGCATCTATCGAAGAGGGAACTGAAAACAGGGAAAGCATGCCTGCGGACGATAATATACCGACGACTGTGCCGAAGATATATCTTTGTGCGACAATGTGGCACGAAGAATCCAAAGAAATGGAACAGCTGCTAACCTCTATATTGAGGTGAGTGAAACTCTTTGTGGTTCAACCCTTTGCACTCAGTTGTATACACATTTGTCAACATTTTGATTAAGCTATTTTAGGGTCAGATTTAGTCGATGTTTATACAATTGAGCGTTGGTGTTTTAGCTGCTTTAATTGATTCTATTTTATTCAAAACTGATGTATGTATATGTATGAATACATTTCTATAGCAAGAAACTTATCACCTATATACATGTATATATTATTCCCGATGAAAATTACAAAATCTAATGTTCAAACCGTGTTGAAGTTGAAGCTTATTAATTCCAGGCTAGAAAAAGATCAATGGAAAAAGAAACGCTTTGACATAGAAGTAGGCGACATTATTGACTTTGAAGGTAAGATTATAAAAGTATATTTATAAGGCTATAAAAGTCTGTAAATGACTTGGAATTAAAATGGTCACCAGTTACCTAGTAACAAGAATAATATAATATATAAAAGTGAAATACCAGTATTTAATTACCGCCTGCACATTATTCCTGTCACTCAAACAAAATCGTTGAGTTGTGATGAAGCAAAATGACACCATCAGATTAAACTAGAAAATAACTTCTGAATTCTATTTCAGTTCATGTATTATTCGACGACGCCTTTCGATATGATGAATACGACGACGCCAATGCGAATGAGTATGTGGCAGATTTCCGTGAAGCTGTTAAAGATGCATCGTCGTAAGTATTTCTATCACCAAACTTAACCTATCATAATGATAAATATAGGCATCTGAAACCGTAAACAAACATACTTATTTTTATCACATTTGGGCAAATATCTGAAGAGGTAACATCTCTTAAAAGTGATCGCGCTAAAACCCGAGATTCCACGAGCCCACCGTCACTTCTTTAGCACTCAAACGACCCGATTGTCGTTTTAATGACATCACAGCTTAGAGAGCAATTATTAAATTATTTATCTTGCCATTTATGCATCAATATAATTTAACTTTAAAACAGAAGATCTATTCATTGAAATCTATAAAAAAAATCATAGAATTAAACATCTTTACTTACATTAGGCGAGGCAAGATTTGGAAGTTGTTAAATAGCTATTTCAGATAAGATAAATCTGTGGAACATGTTCAGTTGATTGGGATTCTGTTTGTGTGTCTGAAGACTCAGTTCAAACATATCAAAATCTTCATCCGTCAGTGCTAATTTCAATTTGATTGTAACATCCCCCGTTCTTCAAATTTACAAACTTCACCTATTTAGTTATTGTGTTGTATTCTGATAAGTGTTCTTCATGCAAGAAATGGTTTATTTGACTTTGTTATGTTTTGAGAAAATGATACATGCCTGCTTTAAGAATGTAGAATGCATCACTTAACTGGCCTCAAAAGTAAAACTTTCGTGGCAAGAAAATGTTCATAGTTTTGCCATTTTAAACATTTTTAAACATGATATCAGCCAATTAGTGTTTTTTTGCTTTTTAAGTACTGTCTATTAATTGTATCACGTTAAGCGAGTATAGATCTGCGCGTGTTATCATTATCTCTCAAAGGCCTATTATAGCGATTTGAACTAGTGAGTGTATATTTTAAGAGATCTTTGGTAACAACGATATACTTTAATTGAAATGTTTTGGTCATGATCTGTATATCAGAATACATGCTACAGAAATTATATTTGATGTTTAACAACATATTAGACATGTGTATGGCTCGAGAGTCAAGCTTGATGATCCAAATGCTATTGATACACCGTATGGACAACAGCTGCATTATAATCTTCCATTGGGAGCCAAGATGGTTGTTCACCTGAAGGATAAACGGAAAATACGAATAAAAAAGAGATGGAGTCAGGTATACGTACATTTCTCATATGTTGTTGGCGTCAGTCCCAGAGCAAATCCTTTGTGTATAAAATTCAGTATTTAAATCAATTTACTTTCTCATGCACATTTTATTATATATCTTAACATGATTAATGCTGTACCGGTAATAGTTACTTTATTCATATCGATAAAATAACAGTACTGTACTTAGTTCTACCTCTTATTAACGTATCTTATATTTGAAGAAATATCTCTTGTTTATTAATTTCGAGTATAAATTTCATAAGCAAATTATATAAAAATTATATTCATTTGTAGAACTTATAAATGTTGCAATATATTATATATAAAATGCATTGGATCATGTGACCAGAAACATGTTTGTTTACGTTACAAATAAAGAATATTGAATCTTGAATACATTGTATTTTATAAATATTTGGTATTGCTGTATATTGTTCTGATAATTAATACATGTATTTTACTTTTCGGAATTACTTTCAAATTAAAGAAAATACTGGAGTTTCTAGTTTTCGAATAAAAATATTGTAAATTCAGTCCTTATGACTATGTGATTGTTTTATAATATTACATTGTATAATCATGTATTCAGTATTATTTGTTTATTGGTAGGTCATGTACATGTATTATCTACTAGCCTACAAGACGAAACCCACAGATCTAGATAATGTTTATATATTGGCACTTGACGGTGATGTAGATTTCCAACCATGTTCGTTATATTTACTTTCCCAAAGAATGACAGCAAACAAAGATGTTGGAGCTGCTTGTGGGAGAATTCATGCTATCGGCTCTGGTAAATTTACAGTGCTAAAACCGCTTTTTCCCGTTCTATACATAGCGCTACCGTAGTGTACACATTGGCTTTTTCCGGCATGCATTGCAAATCTAGTTTACAATATTGTGCTTGCTTCAAAAGTTACTTTAGCAAACTGAATGTTTTACGTTCGCAAACAACATATATTTCTGTTAGTGCTTAGTATAATTTAAATATGCCGTGATAATTATTTTATCGGTATTTTGCAAAATTTTGCAATTCTTCAATTCCATTATTTTGTGTTTTATCATTTTTGAATGCCTACAACAGACTGATTATCACGGTGTGTAGTGGTATATACTATATATATGTACATCTTGCTAATTTTTAACCACACTTTTCAGGTCCAATGATATGGTATCAGAAATTCGAGTATGCAGTAAGTCATTGGTTACAGAAGGCAACTGAACATGTGACCGGAAGCATACTTTGTGGACCAGGTTGTTTTACGTTGTTTCGGGGTTCTGCACTTGCTGACCTAAATGTCGCTAAGACGTATACAAGGATGCCAACAGAAGCCAAGCACTTTTTGCAGTATGATCTAGGTATCAGTTCATTAACCCATTGGATATTTTGTAGAAACAGACTGAACGTATGATGAGCAAACTCGTTGTAGACGTACAGCGTCCACATTAGTTGTCCGCTCTCTAAGGTGTACTGATATATTTCAGTCTTCAGCAAATGTTTACAGCAAATTATCCCGACTTTCTCGAATTACGGTCCCGATTCACAAAGAGCGATGAAATAGAACTTGTGCCCACTTTAAGTTGACAAGTTCCTATTAAATCTTCACATGATAATTTCGACGGGTCACACTTTGCGACAGTTTGGCACTCTTGTTATGTAATGTTTCCTGAGTTTGGTGCGCTTATGTATGCTGAAGTGGAATCATTTATAATCAGGTTATGACTTATGCAAAATGTGAAATTTACAAAATGTTTTGTTGGTTGCAGGAGAAGACAGATGGTTGTGTACTTTGCTTCTGAAACAGGGAAAGAAACTGGAGTACATCGCAGCCTCCGATTCATATACATATGCACCAGAAGGTTTTTATTACTACATAAATCAAAATTAAAGTCATAAAGTGTTTGAATGTGGTCGGTGTCGATATATTACGTCTTAGAGATTTATCAATATAGAACTTTATATTCCACAAGGTGATATTGTAACAAAAATTAACCGAGTTTGCCTATACCGATTAAGAACTGTAATTATTGCTTAATTACAACTGTACATAATGAATGATGCATACATTTAACATTTATCAAATTTTGAATTATTTCTTTTTCTGGTCATAAGGCCACTACTTTTTTATTTCTTGGTTTACAAGAATTTTTTGGAAAAATGTCCATCGGCAGGTCGAAAAAAAAAACTGCTTTGGTGACGCACAAAACTCGCATTATGCACTCGGCAGTGGTAGCAAATATACCAAACTATATATGGTAGTACTACCTAATTTTGGTAGGAATGACCAGAAAGTAGCACTTTGCTACCACAAATAAAGAAACAGAATTTGACTGCTTACAACAGTGATACAACAAACAAAGTTTGATCAGGTAAACGTGTACGTGTAGCCACACTTTGATAAAAATTAAGAATACGAGTAAAACAATAAAATACAATAACAATTTCTGTTGGTGGACAAATACAATGATAAACAACCCGCCTCTTCCAGCACTCCGGACAAGTAACAATCTACAAGAATGTAATGAGAAACTTATAAGAATTAGTCACAAAAGCATGTGCCCCATAAAACAGTATGATTATGAAAGAATCGAATACACACTTGTAAATATGTTGTTAAAAATGCTATATGATAAATCTATTCCACCATGGTTCCCTCTACTAGTTCAATATAAAAGAACCAAGGTATCATGATTACTTATTTAAGCTGTACATGTATGTGAGTTATATCGGGCCATGCATTGGATGTTCATCCTTGGCACTCGTCCTGCTCAAAGCCTGCTGGGTGTATCTGCATTGTAATGCAGGTGTGAGGCGAACATTGTATGATAAGCAATGATATGTGTATGTATTGGGTCTTATACCAGGAACCTTAATTGATAGTTCAAAACATGTACCCATGCAATATGTATGTAACATATCTGGGAAAAATAAATGATTTGTTCTGTTCTGGGTGAACAGTTATTGAGTCACTCATTCCTATACATTCCGAGCCGTATTTCTAGCATCCAGGCACCATGTTAACTTTTCAACAGTGTAACAAGTTGAAATGATTCTTATTGCTTCATAAATTATATAAATCTAACCAATCATGGTAAAACTTGCTTAAATGTCTTTATAAACTGCATCACAAACAATCTGGACTCGACCAACCTGTCTTCGTCTATTGCGCGTATCGCGAAAATACATGACAATGCAAATTTAAGAGTGTATATTTAACCCAACCTCCAGATTTTCACTTGGATTGATGCAATTCACGTCCTCTGTTACCTCAGCCACCATAAAGACGTCCATCAGCCCATCCGACATGTAAATCACCCGCTACAATACTTAAAATACGCAGTCAGATTCGTACTCAAAAACTTTCGTACCATCGGCAAAAATAAAAATGCCAAATTGCAATTTTATTTTTTTTTCACTTTTGGAAAAATTACGACCGCCGCTTTTGTAAACCAAGAAATAAAAAAGAAGTGGCCTAATAATCGTGCAAAATTAAAAGTTTCGAGCCTTGGCCTGTTTTTCAGGATTCAAAGCGTTTTTCAAGCAAAGGAAACGGTGGGGTCCATCAACAATGGCTAATATTCTTGACCTCCTAATGGATACGAGGACAGTTACAAAAAACAACAGCAGTATTTCCAAACTATACATGATGTATCAGTTATTTTTGTTCATAACGTCCATTTTGACCCCTGGGACTATATTTCTCATGATTCTCGGTGCAACAAAATTGGCTTATCCAGGAATATCATTGACCATGCTTTTAGTTGCAAACCTTGTTCCAGTGGTACTATTTGTTCTAGCGTGCTTGTTTGGAAAATCTGAATTGCAGGTAAGTTTTTCCCCACCTTACGTATGTGATTTATGTGTTCATAATCAAAACTTGTAAACAAATCATCCCTTTCTTCTTTAACTTATCTATGGTGATGATGTTTTAATAGCTTACTTACAGGGTTATGATAATAAACTCCAATATAACGAACATAGTTCTATACAATACTTTTTATTTTATTTATTACTTAAAAAGCTTCCTGCTCTCAGTTGTTGGGCACTAGTTCACGTTTATAGTGGTAATATGTTTGTGTATTTCATTTGCTCAATTGATTGAATCTTCCAACTGTTTCGTGTATGAAGCTGAAGTTGGCTGCCGTCCTCTCTGTGATGTACAGCCTGGTTATGATGATTGTACTCGTGGGCCTGTTTCAACAGGGTGTAGATAAGGGAACATGTTCTGTAACAGTACTATTCACTATTTTCGTCGGTGGAGTTTTTCTAACCACTGCATTATTGCATCCAAAGGTTTGTACTGAGATAATTAATTTGATTTAAGTTCAATTAATTTCAGTTCAATATCACGTGTTTCACGTATTGATTCCGCCCAACAGGTGTAATGAAGCTGTACCTACGGTAGAGGCATGCGATCACACTTGTTATAATAATTACAATGGTTAAATAATGCCAATAAAACTGAACAATTGAGTAGTAGTATTAAAAATTACTTACAAAAACAAAACAAGTAAACTCCATAGGCCTTTCTGCGGCGGTTTCTCTCGAGACCTTGTGTTTTGACATCCCTATTTGTAGGTTACTGTGTAGTAAGTAAGTTTTAGGCTGGTAGGTTTTGGTTTTGGCAGATGGGATTTTTGTACGTGTTTCTTTCCTTGTCTATACTACGTATATTAGTGCAACGTCAAGTATAAGCTGGTAATTTTGATTTTCAAAGGAACCATAATCAAAATAAATGTGTTCCAGTGGTAATTCAGTGTATACAAGTTTGTATAATGTTAAGGTCCAAAAGTCTGTACCCTTTAGCGTGTCTTGTTACGTTATAAGCATGCGCGATATTGGTTTTTAGAAGACAAACCAAATACAATACTGGTTTTAAATTACTTGTAATGGACCTTTTGCAGTGAAATGAAATATTTGAATTTATAGAATGGTGAAAACTTGACATTATCAGACAGTAAATCATCCTACTTTAATGAACACAAAGTTTTCACTTTTTACTAGGAATACAAATGCGTGATATTTGGCTTGCTCTACTTTTTGGTGACTCCATCAATGCAGATGCTTCTTATCATTTATTCTATTGCTAATCTGAACAACGTTTCATGGGGAACACGAGAATCTCCAAATCAAAGTCAGCACGCTGAAGGTACGTGAAACAACACCATCGTCGGACACCCACGGTCGCTGCCTCCGCTCCGGTACGTACATCTCCACGTAGCGAAGCGGATGCAGCGACCGTGGGTATCCGACGATAGATAACACCATAACCAAATATGTTCACATATATTATTATAATTAAATATTTCTCACCTTCTAGATTAAGATATTAGTATTATAACTCTTAAAATTATTATCTCAAGATAGGGTGTATATATTTTGTAAATGTTTTTATAAGATTCCATGATAGAAAATGATTTGACATGATATGTAAAAAAAACAAAAAACAATGACATTCCTTCTTTAAATTTGCGTTGAAGAGTTGGGAGTAACAAATTTTCTAAAGGTTACTCGTGATAAAAATACGCAATTATACAACATCAATATAATTTGATAAAGAAAAATATAGGTCACCATGCAATATCTAAAGAAATTTATATTTTTTTAACAAGGACATCAACTAAAAAAATGTAAAATGAACTACAGTGTCCGAGGTAACAATCAAAGAAATAATAATGACAATAGGGCAATACTATTTTTGTAATTTTAAAATTTTTATATGAAGCAATAGGCAAAAACATGAGAGAAAATGGAGTTAGGATCTTAACAAATTAAGTTTAACAATTATTTTTAATCTCGCTTTACGAACAATAATGTATGAAAACTAAGTTATAGTATTCTAAATAAGAAAACATTGTAATTTTATAATTTTCAGGCACCTTGGGTTCAGTCTTAGGATATTTAAGGTATGTTTTTTCCATTAGATTTACTAGTTGACATTTTGTAAGCTGAAAAACGATTTTCTTAATATATGAAGACATTTTTAAGTACTGCGTATCGGGAGTTAAGTTCTTAAAGTTATCCTCTTGTAATTTTATAACCATTTTATTTCATTAAAGGCGTTGCTTTAAGTGTGAAAACGAACCTACATCTACCATAGAGAAAACACAAAACAAAAATGTTTCGCATCAGAATATCGACCAAACAGGCTGGTCTTCCACTACTAGTATCCAAGTCAAAAGCAAAGAAGGTAAATAAGCTGCAGTATTATTCTTCATTTTCTTAGGTTTGACTGACAGTTCGACCCGCCTCCGTGGTCGAGTGGTGAAGGTCGCTGACTTCAAATCGCTGTAATCTCTCACTGACAGAGGGTCGTAGGTTCGAGCCCAGTTAACGACCATGTATCTTTAAGTGAGAAAGTAGGCAGTTGCTAACGAAGGTTAGGTGACATGTCCACCTCATGTGATTCTGACTGTTGAAAAGGGGCACAAAACTCAAATAAACAAAACACTAACTGACATTTCACGCACTGTCACTGTTTTCACTATCAAGTAAATGAAACTGAATGGAACTTTTCAGTGAGAATACGTATTTGTATTGGAATGAATAGTTTGAAAGAAGGTACACAGAAAAAATATTTGGTTATAAAGCTTTGTAAACACATCTTTTGTGTAAATTGTAATTTTATGGTATTTTAAATAAACAATAAAAATATAATTGTAGAGCCATCAGAAGATTTTCGGAATGGCAGCCCTAATATCTTAGATGATGTTGAAACAACATTCTGGAAAGAAGTTATCCAGGAATATCTTCAACCTGCTGGAGTTGCTGATCCTGCAAGTGAAGAGAGAGCAAAGAAAAGTCTTAAAAACTTAAGGTAAATTAAAAATCGTCTTAATATTTCTTTGGACTTGCTAAAGAGAATACATGCTATATATTATATAAGCATAGCAAAGAATATATATATATTGTTCGCTACTTATTTACTTCGGTATATGTACGAGTTTTTTCCATGTTGTAATATGCCAAATTATTCAAAATGGTAAGTATAAACACAAACTCAAATGCATCGAAACTGTAAACGTATGAGTTCAGCACTAAGTTTACAAATGGTACTTAGCCAAACTGCTTAACCATTAAAAACTAACAAACATATAATTGTTTTAGAAATAAAATGACGTTGGCGTTTTTGCTAAGCAACGCCTTCTTCGTGACAGTCGTTTTCTATCTTCAAAAGATGAACGAAGATGCAGACAGAAGTTATTCCATACAATTACCATGCGGTGAAGGGGAAGACATTGAACCAATAGGAATTGCTTTTACAGCTGTGTTTGGAATAATGCTGGTATTTTCTGTAACAATTAATTTAATGTTACTTATTGGCTTACGGCGTAAATCGATCTACAAAGGATTGTTTGTATTTATTATACCAGATGTTACGCTTGAAGTTTGTTTATTTGGGTTTTACGCCGTTCTTGAAAAATGTTTCAGTTATATACGGCGGCCGGTTCACTTAACCAGTTTTCCTGGACTTTATTCTAACCAGTTCTTACTTACCCTTTCTCTAGGAACCAAAAAAGTGTTGCCAAATTTTCATTGATGGGTATGTCCTGCCGCGACCGGGAGTCCAAACACAGATCGCCGAGTTACAAATTCAGCGCACTAACCACTGCACCACGACTTTACTTGAGAAAATCTAAAAGAATCAAATATAGTTGCATAGACTCGCGTTGATCAACTGATAATCATACATAATTTATCAGACAAATTACTCTTGGCGACGACCTTAATCATTATGATGCAACACCCGACTTCTTAAGTGAAATAATATTAAAATGACACAGAAGAACTTCTGTTCTATTTATACAATTGAATTGCAGCTTTCAAAAAGTCTTTTGGGTTTCAATAAAGCCCCTTACAATCAACAAAACAAAGTGATACGTTAATCCGTTTCAGTTCATTCAGTATATTTGCATGCTGTCCCACAGATGGAAGACATTCTTGGTTATAATGGCAAACACAAGTGTGCATAAAAAGGGAGACTGGAAAGTAGTTGAAGAAGAAATTGATACGGCATTGGTACGAATATTGTTCCCTTACCAATTAATAAGCAGAAATTGATACGGCATTGGTACAAATATTGTTCCCTCACCAATTAATAAGCAGAAATTGATACGGCATTGGTACAAATATTGTTCCCTCACCAATTAATAAGCAGAAATTGATACGGCATTGGTACAAATAGTGTTCCCTCACCAATTAATAAGCAGAAATTGATACGGCATTGGTACAAATATTGTTCCCTCTCCAATTAATAAGCATAATAATAAAATCAACGCCCCTAAATTATTTATCATGAAATGATAGTGAATGATTATGTTCAAAAACTGCCATGGTATGTAAGGTATGGGTATGGTGCCCGCACTGGTGACTGACCCTCGTATTTCATTGTCAAAGAATAGAATTAAAATCCAGAATGATGTAGAGATCATTTTAAACAATGTTCCAGTATTTTTCAAGTTGGCCATTCTTTTATTGATTCGCTTTATGGTGTCACGGTCCGTTTGATGGACACAAGATACAATCGATAGAACTGATACAAATGTGTTTAAATCTGAAATTTAGTAGAGGCCACTGATCTTTGACATTAGAATTTTAAGATAATTTGCAAGTTTGTAAATGTCGTGATATTACGTCTGTTTGCAGAAAGAAGGAAGTTTAACCGGGGGCAATAATTTAGAGAGAGATGCGATGGACTTCATTAAAAGAGAAAAGACTGTGATTTCAGACGAAGACGGGTTAGTAGTTAGTACACTTCCTCGTACATGACAAAAGAGTCCAATAATTCTGCTTGCGGTAACCCTCTGAATGCAATGTTTGGAAATATATCATCATTTCATGTCAACTGCTGACTTTCGAAACGGTTTTCAACAATCACGCTATGTTTCATCTTGAAAAATATTAACTCCAGAGTTAACACCGATCTTTCAAGCACCATATGTTGTCTAGGTATTGAGCGAGATTCTAAGTTGCTTCTTTATATTGGCTACCGTTTGAAAATGCTTTGGAATGTTTGACATTCAATAATACGGCCCAAAAAAACACCCAGTATCTTTTAAATAATACCAGAACAATGAACGTCTGTTTGTATTGTTTTCTTTCAATTCAAGAAATTGTTAGAATGGCGTATGATAATCAGAGTAAAAGCTCTCTTAGTGACCACATTAAAGATAACCACAAAACAAAGACCAAAATTTTCATGAGAGGTTCTTGTTATGTTCACTACTTATTTACCAAATAACGAAACCCCTCTAAATGAAGACCCTGTCTTTTAAATAGTCCTAATGCTAGTGTCATGAAGTTACTTTGTCCAATCATTGGGTTGATTCATTAAAGTAAAGGTATCAATCGATGTTTTTGTATACATTTGCAGACAACAAGGATCTACACAATCAGTCATATATACTAGGCCAAACTCTGCTGTCATTGTGTCTAGACCACCAACAGAACAGAGACTGCCATCAAGAGGTGGACAATACATTCGTCCAAAGACTAGTAGACAAAGAATTATGGAAGAAATGAGGAAAAACAGCGATCAAAATAATCTCATTTCCTCTAATAGAACGTACGTACCTATCATGATTTAGTCGTATATACTCATAGATCGTCGCCGTAACCAAACTAAAAATGGTATAAGATTTTAATAAAGGGGATTTCAGAACCTAGTAAACCAGAACCTAAAGAGATAAAACGTATTACATCAGATATTTGTTACATTTATTTTATTCTTCGGATATCAGCACAAATTAAGTCCAACTTTAATCTGTAGTACTTGTAGAGTGCCAATATCTGAACTTGGTCATCTAATGGTTGTTAAGAATAACCTTCCATGCCCTTTGTTCTTTCCACGCATACGAAAATGATACATTGAGTACAGGGGAAGACATCAGCGTTTGATTACTTACTAAAACTAAGCAAGTCTAAGAAAGTTTTTTTGTCCAGTTCCATAAAATTGATTAATGTTTATCTTAAAAAGTATTCTGGAATTCTTACAGAGTGTGTGAGAAATTCGGTATAACTGAAGAACCAAGGAATAGTTAACGACAGCGAACACTAGGTAACAAGATCTAGACGGATGGAAATTACCATGACCTTAACGTCGTTTTATATTGGTGTGGATCTTAATTCTTATTAACATTAGAAATATCATGCAAGCTAAGTACTAATCCTTGCAGGAACCAGCACAACATGTCCTGTACGTACGTCTGGTTCATTGTCCTCTTCGATGTAAATAACCACCGTATAAAGGAAGTCCAAATAAGACGCCTGAGAAAAGAAACAAATAAGTTTACTGTGCATTAATTCTGTCAACAAGTTTACCCCAAGTTGGTAAAGCGTTTAGTAATCGGGTCTCGGGTAGTTGTTGTGCTAGAATCCATGTGTGCGAATTTCTGTGATAATTGGTTGTTCAAAGGCACTGCGTCTTCTAAAGCCTTATATTGTCCATTGCTGAACAATCACGTTTAAAAGATTGCAGTACATATCATGAAGAATGCTATTTATACTAATGTGCAATCTAGGAAAATCGGTTGTGTTAGAAAGCCATATAAGACTATAAGTTAACAAACACTCACTCTGGGATCCCATGAAAATCACCCGTTCTGTCATACCGGTTAAAAGGAGACTTAATCCATTTTCTACCTGCACTTCGGTATTCTTTATCTTTGTTTCATACCTAAATACATAATTGTAAATAAATAAAAGATATGTCGTCTGGTTGAAATCCACGTCTTTGTGTGTGTCTTATATTCGTCCATGTACTGTATTGTGAATGCCTCTACTCGTGTTTATATCATAATCATTACATTTTTTGTTTATTTTTAAACATCAGTCATTATCGTTCATTGATCTATCCTTTCATCTGCCAACACATTGATCACATAATAACTCATACATGGTTTAACGTTCTGCACCGGTAGTTTCTGTCACTCATGATCATATATAAATGCGCGCAGCACTGACCATCTCGGAGGTCAGTTCGTTGCGTGCATTGATACCATACACACGTTGTTTTATTTCATTTTTATTTTCATATTGTTTTATTCAATTTTGTACTATCGTTATTTTCGATACTGTCTGTTGTGTTTATTGTTTCACGTTCTTATTTAAAGTTCTTGTCATTTAATTAATAAATTTTAATGCATCTCGTTGTGCGCATTGAGACCTTACATACGTTGTTTTATTTGCACCCTTTGCTGGGCAGATTTCACTAGTACTTGCAGCCTTCCGTAACACTGAGTAAACCTGCGACATATGCACTATAAGAAGAATGTGTAATTTACACAATTTTATTATAAATAAAAAAACAATGGAAGAAACAATAATGCATTCATGTAGAATATCAATACAAGAGGGACATGGTGGCCCTATATCGCTCACCAGATAATAAGACTCTTAGAGAAAATTATCATGAGCCTTTTTAAAATCAAGTGACCCCTGAAGCGGGGCCAATTTTGACCCTAGGACAATATGAACAAATTTGGTAGAGGGCCACTAGACAATGATACACACAACATAGCTAAGCTCTATGCATTGTGGTTTCTGGCAAGACGATTTTTAGAATTTCCCTATATAAGTCTATATAAAATCAACTGACCCCCTGGGGCAGGGCCAATTTTGACCCTAGGGCAATAATTTGAACAAACTTGGTAGAGGTCCACTAGACAATGCTACACACCAAATATCTAAGCTCTAGGCATTGTAGTTTCTGACAAGAAGATTTTTTTTAAAATTTCCCTATATAAGTCTATGTAAAAACAAGTGACCCCTAGGGCGGGGCTAATTTTGACCCTATGGCAATAATTTTTAAAAAAAACTAGACATTGCTATAAACCAAATATCTATGCTCTAGACCCCGTGGTTTTGGACAAGAATATTTTTAAAGTTTCCTTCCTATTGGCAACCAGAGTTTTTAATGAAATTAAAACATTTTAACAACTTTGATAGAACTTCATGCATGGAACATCCATGTAAAGTTTCGCTGAAATTGGCCAACTGGTTAAGAAGGAGATGTTGTTTAAAGCAATTGTTGACGCACACACGCACAACCCCCCCCCCCCCCCCACACACACACATGGACGACGGACATCACGCGATCACAATAGCACACCATTAGCACTTTGTGCTATGGTGAGCTTAAAACAGAGTAAATAGTTTATATACAAAGACATGCATATTGTATATACAAAAACACGAGATAGTGGCGTATCAAAAAAGTCTCTGGATTCTGCTTATCTGACGCACCTAGTTTTTCAGGCCCATTCAGTTCTTTATTTCCGATATTTTATTATTACCATGTGGTACCCGAACTAATAATATATTTCAAAAATGTTTTCCTGGCCTACCGATCCTGTAATTTGTGGGATGTAAGTGAAAATGAACATTTATGTACAAGTAAATAATAATGGTTACTGATATAATCACCTTCAGCCAACTGTACAAAGATTGGTTAACGTTTTGGTATCTTAACCAGCGTCTTATACGTGGGTTAAATTAACTTTAACTTCAATCAAAACGACATTTGGTTAAAATTAACCAAAACTTCATGCAATCGCTAACCCACATCTTAACCAAGATTTTAACCAAAACTAGGATTTAACCCAGCGGTTGAAGCTAACCAATCTTTATACAATTGGCTGCTGATCTGTTCCAATGCCATTGATTCAATTGAGACAAAGTTAAACAAAACAAGAGGAAATATACAATGGTAAACAATGAAATGTATTAAGTGGTATTAGTGGAACAATCAATATTAATCAATTGGGTTTAAATACAAACAAATAATAAATACAAAAACGAATACTATACTGGCCATGATTATTATGAACAAAAACATAAAATAATTATCAATGTTTTGACTCAAACTTCAAAGGTAGTCCGTCAACTGGAGTTGGCACCGGGAAATTTATAAAGCTAGTTCTATCACTTTCCAAACTCCATTTACAGCTACGAACCAGTTCAAAGGCAAATGATTTCAAAATCATCTTTGCTAAGTCCTTTCCAACGCAGACACGCCTACCTCCTCCAAATGGTATGTAATGATACCGACTGCTTATTGGAGAAACGTCTTCCCAACGATCTGGATTGAATGTCTCCGTATTGTCAAAGTATTCGGATGTTTCTTGAGTGTCCCTTATAGCATAAGCTACGGTCCAACCTTCTGGAATTTGATAGCCCTGTAAATACAAATGTATATTCTGACCAATAAAATGTTCCATTCATAATATTGCGAATAAATATGAATATCACGTGACTTGAACAGTCGTTTGGGTTACTAATGACGATAGAACTTGACCTACCGTGAGAATCTTAAACCAAGAAGGCCATGATGGCCATAACCGCACAACTGAGAACGACTTTGACTACTACCATCTTAATATTTGATTAGGAGAGCATATCACTGCCAAACCATAGAAATAATTTTACAATCAAGAGGGCCATGATGCCCCTATAATCGCTCACCAGAAAAAAGACACTTGGAAACAAACATTTTTCCTATTTGAGCCTATGTAAAATCAAGTGACCCCAAGGGTATGGCATATTTTTACCCCAGGGTCATAACATTAACAAGCTAGGCAGAGGTCCACTAGACAAAGTTACATCCGAAATATCTACGCTCTAGCCGTTGTACTTTCTGGCAAGACGATTTTTTAAATTGTCCTATATAAGCCTATGTTAAATCTAGTAAACCTCGGGGGAGCCAGTCTATTTGACCCCAGGGGCATACTTTGAAAACACTAAGTAGAGGCCCATTAGACAATGCTACACGTCAAATGTGGTTTCAGACAAGAACATTTTTATTTTTTTCCAACTGATTGCCATGGGAACCAAGGTTTGAGATGAAATTATTTTATTAAACAACGGGGACCACCCAAGGCTCATTCAGGCGAAGTTTGGTTGCGATTGATAGTTGGTTAGTAGGAGATCTTTAAATAAAGTATGAGCTCTGGTGAGCTAAAATATATCATTTTACCGTGCGATATTCACAGAAATTGATGTTTTATCGTTTAAAACAAGGGCAACAATTCTTTGCAAATTTTTCAAAATGAGTTAATTATTTGAAGCATCTAGTATTTCCGTGTAGCGTTCAGCAGATACATAAGAAGTGTGTATCCTAGACGTATTACATTGTATCTTAAAAGTTAAGCTTCGTTATTCTGTGGGTCCATTTATACAAGGGCAGTCCTGGAACTAAATCAATACTTAGCAAAAAATGTTTGGCAAAAAGCTGTCAGAAAAAATGCTTAGTATCTGTACAGTTTTCGATTAGCAGAAAATTGATTAATTTTCTGGTACTTACATTAATTTCGAACGTTTTGATTGCTTTTCTAAACCCACCACCGATAGGAGGACTTATCCTTAGAACTTCTTTGACTACGTTGTTTAGATAATTCATCTGATTCAGGTCCTGATAATCAACCAGGTCGTTGTCCAACATACCAAATGCTTCAAGCTCATTATGTAGTCTCTGAACAATATCAGGGTTTTTCGCCAAATGAAAGACGAGCGAGCAGGTCGCACTTGTTGTAGTTTCGTGTCCGGCGAACAGAAGTTCCAGACAAAGATTTTTCACATCATTTACACATAGATTTTCTGATCCACGTGCGTTTAGAATAGAACTAAGGACGTCGTTTCCGTCATTGTCGTCGTCTCTTGATTCAATTATATCATCTATCTTCTTCAACAACTTTTCACGCGCTCTGAGAGCCTAAAAAATTGAAATGATGAATTGCAATATCGTAATCAGAATGCCCCTATTTTTCTAATTTCCTAAATTATATTGCATTATGGTTTGTTTATCGATGGCGGTCTGTTGATCCAACAGGAGCTTATTTCGTGTTCTTTGAGTAACGATGTAATATCGTAACATAATACGTTTAGTTAACGAATGACAGGTAGTTAATACCTGATTGTTATTCAAGCATCTGCATTGGATACAAATAGCTAACAATTACCAATGGGGACCCTCCATATAATCATCAAAGTATGCAATGATTATAACGCAATAATTAAAAAAATATACGCGTTGTAATGAAATTACTTACCTTATCAAAACCAAGACCTTTGATACGTATTGGTATGCAGAATATATTAGCTGTAAACACTTCAAATACGTCTGCTAGTTCCTTACATTCAATGTCACTTCCATGGAAACCCAGGAGCAGACGACAAGCAAGGTCAAAGTTCATAATCTTCAAAGCATGGTGTCCCATAATCCTCTTCTTCGAACACCAGTCCATAATGTATTTTCGAGTGACGTCTTGAATTATCGGAAGATATCGAGACATAGCCTCGAAGGAGAATGCTTTTGTAATAGCCTTTTTCCTGATATGATGGCAATAACCAGTAGTCTGAGACAAACTTCCTTCACCGAGAAGCATGTAGGTACTAGCCGGCCATTTTGCTTGGACAATAGTATTCTCACCTCGAAGTATTTGCTTGACATTTTCAGGACCAACAATTCTAATTGTGGGCGCCCCTAGCAGGTGTGTCTTGAATATATCTCCGTACGTTTTACGCTTTTTGGAAAAATAGGATTGTCCCTGAAACACAAACAAGTTGACGAAATATAATAATGTAATATGGACACTAACATCTTTCTACACATTTGAAAAAGTTCATTGTTACTGTGCCAAAATATAGGGTAAGTAAAAGCTTGTCTTTTCTATTTCATAACTAAACACATACATTTCGTATTTCGATGGTACAATTCGTTGTAAACATTTTCACTCTTCGGATAAGCCCCATAAGCGTTTTGCTATAAAACATATATGCAAAAATCAAACAATTGCTGATATTATCCCAAGATAATTATTACCGACGAAACAAGCCATTTTTCTTCTAAAAACACTAATTTCACTGTGATTTTTGCTTTTGTAAACTTGAAATATGTAGAGCGCCTGACGTCACTTTACAACGTGTGCATAGCTTGACTGCGGGAAAACTCAGGTGTTCTATAAATAGTATTTATTTCAATGATATTGAAAAAAATACGATAGTAGTTTCGGAAACATTTTTTCTTGTTATAAAGTATGTATGGGAGGAAAACACACCGGATTCCTCTGTTATAGAACAAACAGAAATTATTAAGACCAATACATTTATAAGCTTATGGGACTTAAAGATGGGCGCCAAACAATGAGGTCTGTTGCGTAACCCAATCGATTTTTCCGGTAGATCATCGGGGTACGAATTTTACGCCAGTGTCCAGATTGATAATATAGCTTATATCCAGGAAGACATATCTATGATCGGCGACAAGGGTCGGTCATGTTAAACCAAAAAAATCAACTGTTTACGCCTTATAATATATGGCAACAAGGCATATTACAACTGATCAAACAATCCTTATTTCAAGCTTGGACTCATGTCATCACTTAAAGCCCCATTAGCTTTTTGCTATAAAAAATACATGCAAAAAAAAACTGCTTATGTTATCCCAGGAAAATTATTAATAAAAGCTCTTTTTCTTCTGAAAACACCCATTTCGCTGTGATTTTTGCTTTTGTAAACTTGATATATATAGAGCCACGTGACGTCACTAAATACGACGCCAGTGTGCATAACTTGACTGCGGAAAACGCGGCTGTTCTATAAATAGTATTTATTTCAATGATATTGAAAAAAATACGATAGTGGTTTTGGAAACATTTTTTCTTGCTATAAAGTGCGCACGGGAGGAAAACATACCGGATTCCTCTGTTATAGAACAAACAGAAACTATTACGACCGATAAATTTATATGATTATGGGACTTTAAAACTTGTGTTATTACACTCTAGAGTGTAAATAGGCTAAACCGATAATTGGAACTTCATAAAACAAATTCGTTTAAATAAGTATATAATGTTTAACTTAAGATTACACCCACATGGATCTATAACTAAAGGTATGTATACATGTGCGTAGTGGTCACTTATAAATTTATCACAAAATCAAGTAAAGCCACGCTGTGTCTTCTTATTGTCGCAGGGTATCAATCAAAAAGATTTCATCTAGAATTTTGTTAAACATGGTAAACTTTGCTAAGAACCAAACAGAACAGACCATGTTCTGTACAATAGCTTACCCAAATGAGAATATGTAAAGTCTCGCCAACAAATGGCAAACCGTATCCACCCGGGGGAAGAGGCAATTTACATCTATTGTCACGTGACATTGTAACAAACTGGTTCCACAAGCAGCTGCATGCATACAACATGAATCCGGGCACCAAGACATGATGGAATATCACCGAAAATAGAAATACACCTCTGTATGCACTACTGTAAAAAATAGAACATATCAAGAAATAAGTACAGCGGTTTAAGCGATTGTACGCGTAAATAATATTGATAGTAGTAAAGAACCGTAGTTGAAACGCTAATAAGGCAAGTTTTGTGTAGGAATTAAGTAGATGTAATGTTTTAGTACACTATCACATGTGAAAAATTCATTTGTTCTGTTCAAATGAGTTCTAATGTTATATTTAGTATTTCATAAAAGCCTTTAATATTTCTGATGGAAAATTCATCAGATTTCATTTGTATGCCCGTTCCATAGGCATACTTCAAACTTAGTATTGACCGATCCCCATTTAAATACGATTTTTATTCACAATAAAGGGATGGAAACTCTGTTGTGATTGTATATTTTATATTGGCTAAGATATGTCTGCGAAACGGACCATTGAATACTTATTTCATTAACAGTAAGAAATTTAATATCATTCTTAATATCGAATAATCGCATTAGAATTATTTATTAGCGTACTTATATATATTGACATTATGATAATATATGAATGAAATAATATTACATTGATCGACCAAATTGTTTTGAAACTACCCCCCAATCAGCTGATTGTTTAACGTTTGTAAAATGTATACAAGCTACACTAAAGATTATGCAAGATAATGATTTTTTAAAATCTCATTTGAACTCGTACCTGATGATATTTTTTTCTCAAGAAATTAAAACATAAATTGAAACATATGAATTTTTTCTATTGTTTACTATATATTGTCACTTGTATATTATGCTTTATTATGCTTACTATTAAACTGCCATTCATGTCTAAATTATATATATCAGAAGTTTATTATTATTATTTATTTTTTATTTATTAAAAGATGCTTTTAAATGTGCTTTATTGTTTTATAGTTTTTAAACACGCATTAAATTTTGCCTCTACGACTCTTACATAATCTGTTATTATTTGTTTACACTTTTTATGTAGTCGGCTCAAAAGCTCTTCGGTATATTATGTTATTTACTTGAATTGTTTGTTAACGATAAAGAAAGGGTTGTTTAGAAAGCACACAATGGAATTGTTACGTAATACGTGCTAATGTTTACAATGTAACAAAAGTGGTTGAGATTAACGAGTTTCGAGGTATTCGGGAATACATTCATATTCTGAACATCTTGCAAGTTAAATTTTTTTTCCATACACACAGAATTCAAGAAATTATGAAGTAGTGTCCTTATTCAACAATTGTGTTCTTTATATTACCTGTACGCAATATATTGAATATGTATTTGACAAAGGGAAATTATATTCATTCCGAAATAAAGGGCCTATTATGAGCAAGTCAGGGGTACAAATGTTGAGATAAGTTTGTTAAAGCCCGAATAGCATTTTGGATGTTAAAATTAAAGTAGGTCTTATTTACCTAGAAAGATATCTTATCAGTGAAATTGACTTTTACTTGCAATAAAAATATTCTGAGATTTTCTTTTTTAATTCACAAAGTACATAATTAGAGAAATATAGCACAGAATTCTTTTCAACGATATTGCAAAAAATAAGAAAAAGTCTGACAACATTTCTTCGAGATGTGGCTAAAGAAAGGCATTGTGTAAATATATTTTAGAGCAAATAAAATATATTTCTTATATTTTACTATCATTACATCTATATTGTTCTGTATTACTAAATTTAAAAAGCTAACGGGGCTTTAAATTATATAAATATAAAAACAAATTGTTTAAAAAGTTTGGACGTCCGAACAAATTTGTGCAAAATGTCTTCAAATTGTTTGGACGTTCAAACTTTTTGAAAAATAAATAAAATGATCTATAGAGCAAAAAATATGTGAAAAGTTTTGGACGCCCGAACAATTTGTACAATCTTATTGGAAATTTTAAAGAGTTACTTAAACCTATCTATAAAGGCTTCGATAAATTAATTTAATCGATTCTTTTAGCATTTATAGTAAAAAAAAATGAAAAACGCTTAAAAACAAACTTACCTCAGTGAAGTGTCATTTGCGTTGACGAATCCAGATATCCTTAAGTTTTCTGTCGGTAGACTTTGGACAGACGAATTGACGATTTGTAAAATAGTTTCTGACATAATTAATAGAAAAAAGAAAACAAAATTTACAAATATCTTCTTCGGTAATCAATTAATCTAAGAACGTATTTCTCCAGAATGAGACACGACTATTAATGTGCAAATGTTGTTTACCATGCCGCTCAGATCTTTTATTTACTAGATGTTACCCATTTAACCTCATGACCTCTGTATTTCGACGAAAGTTAGGCCGTAACATTCCCCTGCGTAACACCATGAGGCCGACCGCGGGGTTCGGGCTAATATTTTTGGCGGGAACAAAGTCATGACACTTTGTGTAGGCGTTCGTTTTTCTAAATGTGCATTATCTTGCACGTCATATGAGCTTCAAATATTATGCGTGTAAAAAAACAAGCATAATTATTAATAATATTTGAAGTCTATTTTTTACGGAATGATATTTTACATATTAAATGAGTTAAGTTTATATAGAATAAATAACCATAGTTTTTTATATTTACATGACAGGGGGAGAATATCGAAGTTCAAAATGTACAATTGCAATCAATTTGTTGTTTTTGCCAACGAAACAAATACTAATTGAAACTGGGCACTTATTTTTTCTTATATACAGAAGAATAAGTAAGTTTATCAAAAATAATAATTAATTTTGTCATCCGCAGATTTGAATTCTTGTACAACTTTATAAATTCAGACGGGGAAAAATTAAAAAAAAACTAACTTTACAAAAGGTAAAAAACGACCATCCACGAAAAGTAAATACATCAGTGCATGAATGTTCTTACTGTTTTCTGTTTTCCCGACAATTGTTGCAAATACCACCTGATGGTTCAAATTGTCCAATCAACATATGTTCAACTGCATGACTCTGAATGCCCGTGTGTAAGACTTTGAACTGTAAAAATCCTAATTGGTTTTTATGAAAAATATTATCTACGCATATTGATGAGATAATGATTTATCGAAGGTTACACATAAAGACAATGAAACATTGGCAATGATGAAAAAAATGGAACAATACTTTTTTACAATGTGGCCCTCTTGAAAAAAAAGTAACTATTATAGCAATTATTGACAATTAAACAATTTGTAGACATCTAATGCACAAAAGATAAGTATATTGTATTATAAATTATATTACAAATACGATTATTTCAGATTTTTGTCAATTTATATATTATATTTTTTTCTTGCCTGATTTATACATTTTGATTATCAATAAAAGACAAAGGTGTGTTTTACCAATATTATTTTTGACTAAATGCAGATTTTTTCACTAAATCTTCATTTACAGATTAAATAAATGTACAATGTAATATGCATACAACATTTTTTATAAAATTTATATGACGTCCTAGTCTCTCATTATCTATGTCATCAATATCTAAGCGCATTTAACAATGATGTTATTATACAGATTCGTATAAAGAATATGTAAGTGTTCTTTTAGAAATAAAACACATTTACACAATATAATGCCATCTTAAAGAAATGGGAATGAAATCTGTTGTGGATAATGCGCTGTAAATTATTATATGATTCCCCGTCGATCCTGTCTAAATAAACCAAGTCATTTTCAGCAGAATATCGGTTAAATTCGATTCGCATTCCCCATAAGAGCCCCAAGTACTATTTCCCAATTATCTCATATCGTAACATGTTTTTCATTCATTACTCTTGACCCTACCGGTTCAACCGAGGTGACTGAGGTCACCAATTCTGAATTATGCAATGCCCGGAATATTTGCCCGTACAAACAAAATGGGCGCACTGAAGTGGCGCGAAAATAGGTCAGAATGTGGTATTTTGGACCGATAACTATTGCTCCTTAAATGGTGTTACAATATTTAACTGAATGTCAAAGTGAAGATAAATATAACTCCATAAATCATACTATTTTGCAAGAAAATAATTTCAAATATTTTGTTTGTATAATTGATTTGCTGATACAAATGTACTGGGCTAGTATCGAAATAGTTCATTTGTGACAAAAATATGAAACATATTTGACAACTGAAGAGTGGATGTCGTATTAACCAAATTTTTAAAACTGAAACAATTTAGAATTGTTTAGTATGAGAAATTGTAAACATACTTGACTGATAACTAATTCACATAGTTATACAAAGTATTAATTATATGAAAAAGAATGTAAAGAAAGCCTTTTTTAAAAAGATTTTTATCAAGTAAAACGCATGTTTTGATATTGATGTTAATTAAGAATGTGTCGCTAATGCTGTTAAAATGGCGTTATTGTTGATAAAGATGATAATGACGAGTTGAACGATGGTGACGAAATTCATACTTGGTAAGTGATGTTGACATCGCGAATAAATTGACGATCAGCATAATAGTGATTATTTTTACAATGATGGTGGTGGTGTTAGTAATGATGACGGTGATGGTGGTGATGATGATGCCGAAGGTGACGACGATGGTGATGATTATGAAGGTGACGACGATGATGGTAATGTTGTTGAGAACGATGAAGGTGACGACGATGGTGATGATGATGATAAATATGATGATGATGATGGTGGTAGTGGGACGATGATGAATGTAATGATGCTGGTGATGATGAAGGTGTGGGTGTTGGTGATGATGATGATAATTGCAACGATCAAGATGTTTTCTGGTGATACATTTTTTTGAAATTATATACATTTCTTACTACTCTTCTTCGGAATACATCCAAAAGTTTAAAACCCGTACGGTATAAAACGGGAACAAAATCATGAACTGGTTGAGTTCAATAATGTCACTGTTTAAAGATTAGATATGCCCTTATCCTCTAAGTATAGCTACTATAAGCCGTATCGTTAATGCGTTGTAAGCGAAGTTTTGAACAATTCTTTAATTCCATAAATGACCGATTAAAGTGTGTGTGACCTTATAATATTTATAATGTTTGTGATAACATGGATATAATTATTATATATCCCTCTAATGGTCATGACCCGAGATTACTCTGACATCTCAGGATAGTGTAACACTACTAAAGTACAGAGAGAGAGAGAGAGATGACGTAAATACAGAGTGGGAGAAGGCGAACATGAGGTGGACGAGAGATATACAGAGAGAGACAGCGAGAGAGGAGGGAGAGAAGGCGAACATGAGGTGGGCGAGAGATATACAGAGAGAGACAGAGAGGAGGGGGAGAAGGCGAACATGAGGTGGACGAGAGATATACAGAGAGAGACAGCGAGAGAGGAGGGGGAGAAGGCGAACATGAGTTGGGCGAAAGAGAGACAGAGAGAGAGGAGGGGGAGAAGGCAAACGTGGGGTGGGCGAGAGATATACAGAGAGAGACAGCGAGAGAGGAGGGGGAGAAGGCGAACATGGGGTGGGCGAGAGATATACAGACAGAGACAGCGAGAGAGGAGGGGGAGAAGGCGAACATGGGGTGGGCGAGAGATATACAGAGAGAGACAGAGAGAGAGGAGGGGGAGAAGGCGGACATGAGGTGGGCGAGAGATATACAGAGAGAGACAGAGAGAGAGGAGGGGAGAAGGCGAACATGAGGTGGGCGAGAAGTAGATAAAGAGTCCAAGAGAAAGGATGGAGAATGCGAACATTGGGTGGGCGAGAGATATACAGAGAGAGACAGAGAGAAAGGAGGGGGGGAGGTGAACATGGGGTGGGCGTGAGATATACAGAGAGAGACAGCGAGAGAGGAGGGGGAGAAGGCGAACATTGGGTGGGCGAGAGATATACAGAGAGAGACAGAGAGAGAGGAGGGGGAGAAGACGAGCATGGGGTGGGCGAGAGATATACACAGAGAGACAGCGAGAGAGGAGGGGGAGAAGGCGAACATGGGGTGGGCGAGAGATAAACAGAGAGAGACAGAGAGAGATGAGGGGGAGAAGGCGAACATGAGGTGGGCGAGAGATATACAGAGAGAGACAGCGAGAGTGGAGGGGGAGAAGGCGAACATGGGGTGGGCGAGAGATATACAGAGAGAGACAGCGAGAGAGCAGGGGAAGAAGGCGAACATGAGGTGGACGAGAGATATACAGAGAGAGAGACAGAGAGAGAGGAGGGGGAGAAGGCGAACATGAGGTGGGCGAGAGATATACAGAGAGAGACAGCGAGAGAGGAGGGGGAGAAGGCGAACATGAGGTGGGCGAGAAGTAGATAAAGAGACCAAGAGAAAGGATGGAGAAGGCGAACATTGGGTGGGCGAGAGGTGGAGAGAGAGAGAGAGAGAGAAAGAGAGAGAGAAAGTTAACGAGAGTTCGACGGTTACAGGTAGAGAAAGAGAGAGGGAGAGAGAAGGGGAATGAGAGGTGGGCGAGGGGTAGAGAAAAAGAGTTGGAGAGACAGCTAGCAGAGAAAATCAATCTTCCAAAACTTATGAATTATAAATTGGAAAATAAAATAAAAACTTTTGATAGACACTGACACAAATGTTGGTAAGCAACGAATATAAAGACAATCTGGATTAAAACATGATTACAATGAACGCAAATTGAATTAAGACTCGGAAGGCTTTATACAGAAATGTTGACAAAATAGTTTATGGACATATTAATTATGTTACCGTGTTGTAAATATTTAAGGACTGTCCATCATACTAGCATTATAATAGCAACCTCATGAATAATACTTATGCTTACTATAAATGTCATTTATGCTTCAATGACAATAACCTGCAAAGTGTTTTTCCAACAAATTTATTAACACCAAGGACTAATTATCATACATGTATGTATATAAGTCCTTGTTTATACATAACATTAATCAGGTACCTGCATCAATTGAGATCATTTTAGAAAAAAATCACATCAAACATGCTGACCCTCAGATTTGGTGAAAAAAATACATAATGGAAACAAAATAGAAACAAATGAAAATTTACATATACCACAGTGTTTTTAATACATGGATTTAGATGTTGTTGTACTATTTAGCTATGTTACGGTTAATGCTTATAAATTTAAATTTAGCATGCTCAAGCGTAAATCAATATATACTGTGGGGAGTTATTCTGATTTTTTCTTTTAACAATTAAAGCATAATTGCCTTAAACATAAAGCAAACATTAAATCATATATCACGGCGGGTTTTAAATTATAAAAGCCGACGAATAGTGATGTATATGTTCACAAAATCGTGGAACTATTAAATTTTGTGGTATCTCGGAATTATTTCCGGTCTTGTTTACCATGGTAGTAAGGAATCGGTAACAACCTCAAATAACCTTTATCTACTGGGCAAACCTCCCTCAAAACTGTCTACATTTCTTCACTGCGCTGGAAAGTTTGGTTTGCAAGACAGTTTAGTTCTTTTGAGTCTTGACCATCCCTTACGTAGTTTTCAAAGAAACGGAGTCAATCGTTATTAAAATGAACAAATCGGTATTAACCAGGGCTCCAGATAAATATTTAGGCAAGGGGTATTTACCCCTGTTTTCTTTAGCAGGTGGTATTTCACCCCCTTTTTTGCGGGGGTATCCAAATTTTTTTAAAGGGCAATGACAATCATGGGAACCATTTAGGGGGTATTCACTTATAAGCACAAACACACACTGAAGCGTTATCTTTTAAATGTACTTCGTTGTCCATGTATTGTGTTCTTCTATATTTAATGCGTACATCTTCCTTATGAACTTGTTTTGGATACAGTTAAGAATGTAGATGTAGCTTAATATATACAATACCTTTGCATTATTCAATATCTTAGATTAAAACACTTCTCACAGACACTACATCTATATTTGATAGTTACGCATTTTGCGATTGAGTAAAACGGGTACCTGGGGTTTTAAGTGCGTATTGGTACGCTTTAGAAATATTTTGCATGCGTATTTTGGAAACACTAATGCGTATTTACGCAATTAGGCCCTTTATCTGGAGCCCTGATTAACCACGTGGGGCTAGAATGAAATGGTACAGAATTAAATGTGTTTGAAGGGTTACTATATGAATAGAATATACAGACTGAATATGACTAAGACATTGCAGGCAGATGATGAAACGAAACGAAAATGATGAACGATCCTTTAGATGTCCACGCGGGTGTTTAGGACCAATCCTGTTACATCGTAACTTTTCGTTCACCCACACATTGACACTGGACCGATGTAATCGCACGCGCTTTAGGGAACACCTTTTTATTCATTAAAGTATTGGAATGCGCATTTTCAGGTTAATCGAGTTCATGAGTCAGAGGGCAAAAGCCGCCACAATAATCTGGGGACATCCCCTTTTGTAACATGTCCCTAGTTGTCCCTTACGAAACGCATCGGCATTGTTTGGTGAAGGGTCATTTTCGACCACAGTGACCGGATGTATGAGGCTAGTCTTTTGTTAATACTTTATCTAAGGACACGACCGATGTACCGTGGTTCATTCATTAAAATGTTAGCTTATTCTAACAAACCACAAATGGATGCATCTCAGATATAGTTTAGTTAGTCATGTGAAAACAGTGTTTTCGAGAGAAGGAGGGTCTGGGGAGAATGTGGCCCTTTCTTAGTTCGTCCGTAAAAACCTTCTTCGTTTGCAGTAACGTAACTGACTCATTTAATTACCACAGCGACACGGAGTACGAATACTGTGATACTTGTGGTTTTTACTTGAAAGTCGGTTTAGCTTACTCTCCTCCTCTGACATTGCTGGATTGCAATATATAAACTCTAGACAGATTTCTTTATGCGAAAAAGGTGTCTGAAATTGAAACATGAACTATTATTTTTATTATGTATAAATGCACATTATATTCAGAATCTCTATAATTATATTATGTATTATGCTTTATTCAAGAAAATCGTAAACAACTGTTAATATATAATATTATTGTAAACTTCAGGTTAAACACATAACTGCTTTTAAAGTGTCAAATTATACTTTATCTACTTTCTTTATAAACGATAATTACCTCCAGTCATAAATTATTGGCCAAAACGCACAATCAACCTTAACTGCGTTATCCCAAAGACCAAAGAATAAATATGACCAGGGGATACATGCTACATTGAACATACTAAAAGCTGCATCTTGAAAGAATTATTAGTACCAGTATTTGTGTTTTATTAAAACATTAATATAATAGTGCTACTTATCATCCTTTTTACTGGGCGAACTACTTAATAACTATAATTACTATAATAACTATTCAAGTTCTAACACATGCAAAACAACATTAAATTATATCAGTGCATGCATTCATTTAATCGAATTAACACAGTATATTCGTATTCATTATACAAAGTCAAACTAGTGATCAAAGACCACCCTTGGGAAAGACAATATGTGGTCTGTAATCACAGGTGGTCTGTAATCACAGGTAGTCTGTAATCACAGGTTGCCTTTATTCGGCGGTCAATTTGTTCGTAATAATTAAAGAAGTTTTTTAAAAGATTGGCCATTATTCACAGGTTGCCTTTATTCGGCGGTCAATTTGTTCGTAATAATCAATGAAGTTTTTTAAAAGGTAGACCATTATTCACAGCTTGCCTTTATTCGGCGGTCAATTTGTTCGTAATAATTAATGAAGTTTTTTAAAAGGTTGGCCATTATTTACAGGGTGTCCTTGTAGCTTGATAATTGTAAGTTATCCTCATTGGAGAAGAAGAGCTGCGAATTTTGACATTGGCTCATATAACAGTTATCTTATCAGGTTAACCTAACACAACATGGTCAGTAGCTCGTTTAGTGTGACCTAATTGATGTATAGTTTCTTATGGTTGGAATGTGACCAACTATTGTGCAACTGACCGTCCGTTCAACCACCTCACCGCTCGTGTTTCGATAAAAATAGAAACCAAGTTCACGTTCCATTATGATTTACGGCAAACCAAAGGGCGATACTTATCTTGACCTGAAACGACCGACTATTTGATGTGTTTCGTAAACAGACAGAACTGTAAACAAAGGCCACCCTTGGGAAAGACCAAATATGGCCTGGCTTTAAAGACAGGTGCCCTTTATTCAGAGGTTTTTTATTTCTAAATAATAAATGACGTTATGGGACATAATAGCTTTTATTCATAAAGTGGCCTTATTCTGAGGTAGCCGCTTACACAGGTTTATTGATTTAAGTATTTATAGCAAAATATAAGGAAAACAGGTATATTCCTACATTGTTTACTAAAGAGTACGATGCCGCGTAAATTAAAGTTATCCAACATCACAAAGGTTGTGCTAAGCCGAGGCAACGAAACACCGTAATTTTCCCCAAATATTTGTTTTTCATTATGTCATATCGTTTTTCATGCTCGTTTATTGATTTGCAAAGTTGGCATTGACACGACACCGAATAATAAATTCGGATTCATGTTTAGCTATACATTATATCAACATGCATGCAATGATAAATAATTATACAGTAACGAACACATTCATGATACAAATGGCAAATAATAAAGTATCAGAACTGTTGCGGTCGCTTGGTGAGTCATCATCTTGATGGCCCATCTCAGCCAAGCGCTCGTCAAAAAAAGTTATTCGGGAGATTCTGTCCGCACAAAAGATAGATGTCTCATATGTCAACTTGGCTGGCTCTTTCAATAGAGGTGAGACTATAATTTAATTTAAAAAAACTTTCCTTTTACAAATGTGCAGTGTATATTCTATTCAACGATTTTCTGATGTGAAGTCGTAATTACAAATATTTCTGGAACAAAATACGATATACGTTTTGTTTTATTCAAATTTCCATTTAATTTCCAGTCTTGGCAATAGTCATTGAACGCATCAATGCCAACTTTGCAGATTCGCCGGAAACATCATTAGGTTCAATATATGAATACATATACATATCATTAATGAATAGAGAAACTAGCATGGTGATAGGTTCTCATCCTAACCAACCCCTTTTTAATAATTTGAATATGGCGACATGCGGACATGTTGCCATGATGTGATGCACATGATTTTATATTACAATACATTTTGTAGATGACATAAAAAGAATTCCCATCATATTGTTATCAAGTAGTTTTTGCCCACAGACTAATCCGATGAACTTTGTCAAAGGTAGCCGAAAAGCGATGAAGGCACACTTTTAGTAATATTTCAACAAGTACATATAAGGTTAAACTATGATCTTGACATGAGTTCATTTTTCTGAAACCAGCTTGATTCTGATGTATCCTTTTATTTAGTAATTTCGTAGCATCCCATTCGACAGCTTTGGTCATTTCAGGGCCACCCCTGTAATATCAGATGGCGGGGTCGAGATTTGAATAGGGCTAGTAACTCCGATAAGCCAAGATTCGGGCAATATACCTGCATCAAAACATCGTTGAAATCTTTTTAGATGATTTTTTTGTATTTCTAATAAACTTTTTTTTAATATATTGTCTCTTGGCTAGGACACCTACCATTACTTAACGAATTAACTGAGGTTCTATAGCCGGTGAAATTAATGCAGCATTAAAATGGCTGTTACATTACGAATGTGTAGCCAGTTTTCAGGACCTGTTTGACATTCATTGCCGTTATTAAAGAACTCATAAAAAGCGTACGTAGAAGGTATATGTCATTAAATATGGATGGCAGCAGGACTAAAATCAATACAAAAAAAACACTTCTGACCAAATTTACTACTTCATTAGCAGGAAAGTTCGTCGACTCTTCAAATTATTATCACACAGTCACGTGTCATTTTTGACCGTCAAAATTTGAGGTTTAGTGAGCACACAGGTTGACAGTTTTAGCCTATTCAAGACTTAAAGTTCCAATATTGTTTACCGTATAGCTATGACTAGTGAATGAATCATTCAGCCAACAAAACAAAATCTAGACAAATAATCGTGAATGTGGGACAAACATTTAAATATGTCTGTCAGATTTGTATAATAATTATTTAATAATTCCATATTGAATTTGAATCTGAAAAAAAATAAAGAAACTGAACTCTGTGGACAAAAGGAGACTCGATATAATTACCTGTATCTTATTATTCATACAATTAAGTATGTTTATGTCGGGTTTTCACATTAAATTGGAGACTGTAAATATATTATCGACTCTGTTAACTGGTTTTGCCCGAGTGGTGATACACTTTAGTTACTAGTACTTGGGTCTAACGCTCTTTTCTCAACAATTTTCAGTTGAATACTGAGGCTGATTCACCAAACTAATTATCATGGATAGTATTCGAATCAGTACTAGTTTACCCTTGCGTAAGGTACCGCAATCTGTACGTCGACATTTTTGTCTAATTTTCATGGAAGGGTATTACCTGCAGCGAGCGGGACAAATCCAGCACACTATAACCTCTGGACTCCGGCTGCGGTGAGACAATGGCAACATTGGTGAATTAATACACGCATTCACAAAACAAACGCCACTTAGAGTTCAATTAATAAAGCTGTAATGGTTAACTGGTTCACGTTCCATGTTGCAACACCTTTGTACACACAAGTCAACGGGAACCAGTTTAGCTGGTATGGTACAAGAAACGATTTAGTCGCTGAAATATAACAAGGGAGATAATCAATTCTAATTTCTTGAATTCATTTACACATGTATATTGCAGTTACTTCCCTTTTCATTTGTTAAAATCAAAGTACTGAAAGTACTCATAGAAACTGAACTTACATATAGTACGTGTTACGGAACGGGAACTAGTTTTACAATTACATAGCGGACGTAGAAAAACAAAGTACTTTGGTCTACGTTAACATACATACGTCCAGGCGAGTGACAGTAATGGAACGTTGAACTATCATTTAGTTACCAAAATTCGCAAACAATTATTTTTCAAGAAGAAATTTTAAGATACAGCCACAAGAATTGCATACTCGTACATTCGTAGAGGTTAAATTTAATTCTTGATGAATTCTAAGCTCGTTTACCTTTTCCTTACTGGCTATTTCAAATCTCATCATGATCGCATAGTTTCATATGTCACACAGGGCCACTCATAGAAAGACGTACGATTCATTTGAAAGACCATGTGTCACATATATAAATTGCAAGTAACAAAAAAATATATAGATCTATATTATTGCATATTTATAGACTATAAATATGTAATAATATATATATATTTTTAATGATATTTTTATGTGACATGACCCTATGCATTATCGTACACCGCACGTACTTTAGTGTATCGAGTAGTGTTCTATTTTTAGACTGATAACCTGGACTGTACGTTTTAGCCAAAAAATAATATTTTTTACATAATTATAGTTTATGTAAATAAAGTTTCATACTTATTTATAAAAACTAATTGTATAATTACGTATTTGAAATTAATAAAATCTTGGCGATGCTTTTTATTGGTTAATTGATTTAATAGACATAATTTTATTTCAGTAAACAGTCTTTTCTGCGAAGTCATTTTATAGTGTTATAAGCTTTATATATAAACCTTAGATAATTATTAACGTTATCGCTTCTCGGCCTTTTGGCTAAGATCAAAGTGTAGTATCTGTTCTTATCAGCTTAATATCTGATACGTCCCCCATTGGGGGACTTCGATATTAAACTGATTTTTGGACACAGGTGAGATGTCAGGGGCTTGCTCCGCTCTCGCCACGGGTTGGCCCGGTATTGCAGTACCTCCGGGATCGGCCCACTTCCCCTCGGGGAAAATATATCACATTCCTTAATTCAAATGGTTTCATTAACATAACAGAAAATTGCATTTACTGTCCAAATAAATACTATATTTTATTTGTTGTAGAACGGCTTATTTAACAGAGCTGCCACGGAGATGGGGAGATAGGTATTAGTTATCGTACAAGCAAATTGATTCCAGTTTCCTTCCGATAAAGACTGGTATTATTAAATGATCAATACGTGTGGTGAAATCAGTTCAGGTAATTTTAGTATCAATGAATTAAAATAGTACGTGTAGGCGTAAAAACATGACTTTTATGTTTTCCATGTGAACATACATGTATTTAATTCCAAGCAAAAATACAGCAACTTGATTACGTGACTGTGTTTACATAATTAGATTCCAATGACAGAAGAGCAATATTGTATAATCCACGTAATCAAACATGTGTTACCGACCACCTCCTAATAAAGGTCATCCAGTGAATATATGAAGACCATCTTTTAATAACTGACATTGATTATGTAGAACAAAATGACCACTGACTAATGACTACCCAGTCAACAAAGGCCATATTTTGTCTTTTACAAGGAAGGCCTTTGTTCGTAGGTTTGATTGCATCAAATTAAAAGTTAACCGTGTTCAACGAGCGCTTTACAATTCTGCGCTAGTCACAAAACGATGTGACAAAACCATATGTATTTGACCGTTATTTTCCTATATCATTGTGTCTTGTTAGTTTTTCCTGTATAGTAATAATTTAGCCCAGAAATATGTTATTTATTAGACTAATGAGTCTGTCATCAAAAGGCTGTTAAATATAATGCCTAGAAGTTTCTTTTGAGTTCGTAATTCCTGGGGCACTACATTACTTGTATGTAAAAATGCCCTTGTTATAATTATAGTGTCCCTGTTATATAGTGTCCATATAATAAAGTGTCCCTGTTATATATTGTCCATGTAATACAGTGTCCCTGTTATATGGTGTCCCTGTTATATAGTGTCCATGTAATAAAGTGTCCATGTTATACATTGTCCATATAATAAAGTGTCCCTGTTATGTATTGTCCATGTAATATAGTGTCCCTGTTATATGGTGTCCCTGTTATATAGTGTCCATGTTATATAGTGTCCCTAGTATATATTGTCCATGTAATATAGTGTCCCTGTAATATAGTGTCCATGTAATATAGTGTCCCTGTTATATAGTGTCCATATAATATAGTGTCCCTGTTATATAGTGTCCATATAATATAGTGTCCCTGTTATATAGTGCCCATGTAATACAGTGTCCCTGTTATATAGTGTCCATGTTATATAGTGTACATGTAATAAAGTGTCCCTGTTATATAGTGTCCATGTAATAAAGTGTCCCTGTTATATATTGTCCATGTAATATAGTGTCCCTGTTTTATGGTGTCCCTGTTATATAGTGTCCATGTTATATAGTGTCCCTGTTATATATTGTCCATGTAATATAGTGTCCATGTCATATATTGTCCATGTAATAAAGTGTCCCTTTTATATATTGTCCATGTAATATAGTGTCCCTGTTATATATTGTCCATGTAATAAAGTGTCCCTGTTATAAAGTGTCCATATAATATAGTGTCCCTGTTATATAGTGTCCATATAATATAGTGTCCCTGTTATATAGTGTCCATATAATATAGTGTCCCTGTTATATAGTGTCCATATAATATAGTGTCCCTGTTATATAGTGTCCATATAATAAAATGTCCCTGATATAGTGTCCATATAATAAAGTGTCCCTGTTATAATATAGTGTCCATATAATAAAGTGTCCCTGTTATATAGTGTCATATAATAAAGTGTCCCTGTTATATAGTGTCCATATAATAAAGTGTCCCTGGCTGTTAAATAGTGTTAAATATTTCACTAGTAACTGTTGGTTTCCTGGATACAGTGTTTGTATATTTAATTTAATGTATATAATACTGCTATATGATTACTTCTGAGGGTCATCCTACAGAAAAGACTTATGTATATCATGAAATCAATAAATCTAGTATCCTATCCTTGAACTCACAGGCATTAGTAACGGAGATGTGACGAAAGAATAATAATATTCAGTAATAAAAAACTCCCAATACTACAAAACTACACAATAATTATGATAGTATATTCATCATTGAGTGTGTTGTATAATTTAGTAAAAAAATTCATTTATTTAAGATAATTTGTAAATTCTGCGTGTTTTAAATAAAAAGTAACCCCAAGTTTAATATCAGATGTCTGTGACTACAATAATTACCTCCGATTGTAGGCGAACAAAGAATAAAAAAATCCAAGTGGTTAGAATACCTCTCGTCTTTGTATAATATAATTATATATTTGAAATCAGGCGTTTACTCCGACAATAATCAAAGCACTGAGAGTATTGTCAGGAGTGAAGTTTAAATGAGTTAGGTAAAACCACCCTTAAAATAAAGGCCTGTACGTGTTTTATCAAAATTATGAATTAAACATTGAAGGTCAAGTATGTATATAGTTTTTGACAAAATGTACATAATTAAGCCAATTAATCACAAGTAACAAGGAAAGGCTTCACTTCATAACTGTTTGCCTGGAAGAAATTGCTAAAATTCGACAAATTACAAGCTACTGCACATATTGAAAACTCAAACAAATTCAGTGCCATCAGTGCTTTGATCAGCATACTGTTAATATACAAATTATATATTAAACCATCTGTTATACTGTATACTGAGCTTCTGACATTATGTCATTATTTAATCTCACTACTCTCCGAGTACTGAATTAATCAATTTTCAATATGTGGTAAATTCTGTTACCTGGGCGGATTATGAATTAAACTTTTGTGCGAACGAATACTTGATTATTATACTTGTTAGTGTTACAGTTAAATCGCCAAAATACAGAGTGTCCCAAAAGAAAGGTAACACTTTAATTCATACATGTTTAATGTCCCTTTAAATAGCAGATAAATACATGATATATATATGGATATGTAGATCAAAGATGTAATTTTTTATGTAAGAGAACCTTATAAATATCTTCCGAATTTGCAATTAAATACTTAGAAAACAAAAGTGCATTTTTCGTCCTTGACGTCGTTTTAGTAATTTATTTGATGACTGGTTTACAAACTTTTACCATAAAAAAAATTTACACTTAAGTAAAAATTTCGACTTAAGTTAAAGAAAATCTTAAGATGCTTTGTGAATGCGGACCCAGAAATCCTTATTCCACCCATAACTGTAACTTGTGATTAGTGAATAACTGATTTTCTCCCGACTCTAAGGGTATAATGATAAACCCAGTTTATTTTTTAAACATTATAAAATTTCTGTAATCTACCCGAGGTCCGAATGAGGCAACATCGGATTAAGGAGTGGGCAGGCTACATTAGATTTTGTCGAACAACAAGGGGGCATAGCAAACTTTCACAACAATCATGGCGTGATTCAATCTGGGAAATCTTTGGGCGTCATCAGTTTGTCTCCAGAATTACCCTTCATACATTACTGTATTCTTGCAGAGATATAGATAACAGAGATAAGCAACTTCAATTATTACTTATCAATGTCTCTGATTTTTTATATCTACAAGCGTACGTTGCATACAGGGCCATAAAACCAATCATGTGAGACTAATCTTACCTTAGGCATCTAATGTTGGATCAGGACTAATCGATATATCTCAGTTAATATATACAGGAGATATAATTCTACTTTTTAACTTTTCATGGTGTCAGACAGACCAGAGACTTAGATAACAATGTCTCTGGGTGGACATCATTATAATCATTAAATTTTCTTGTAAATAACAAATATACATGTATCAGTCCCAATATTTTTACATAAGCAACAGAACAAAACATTTATTTATTTCATAGTCAGTAACAACAAGGGGGAGGGGCCTGGGGGAGAAAATACTGCCCCTTTTAATACCTCCTGCTACTTAAACTTTATTTAACAATAATTATATAAATAGAATACAATGGTATACAAATATACAAGCATTTCTTTATAGATGATAAAAATGCAAATCGTGAATATGTTAAGTCGGTTGTATGATTTGGGGAAGTATATCAGTCGTTGAAAATAAATTTGGGCAAAAAAAAACATATTATCCCATACTATTATCAAAACAAGTCTAAATAAGTCTTAATTTGCTTGACGCGGATATTCTTTAACATTTTATAAATAAGTCTTAATATATACACTATGATTTACTGTAATGTGTCATACAGTTTTTGAGCAGACAGACCATTATAGCCGGTTCTTACAGCCCAGTTAATTTGAACTGCCTCTACGAGTAATTGTTCAAATATTTGAATAAGCTAGGTGTTCGTTGACAAAATTATAGTTCTATATTTCTTTATGCATACAATAGACGCTACCCTACTAGGCCAATTAGAAATTTGAACAATTATATAAATTATAATGAAAAAAGGAACACGCATTAGTTAAATGTACTGCTAAGGTCAAAGTTAAATTGTAAGGCATAATTTGATCAAGTTTGAAACTCGATAAAACTTGAATGATTTCTTTTAGCAACCAAAGTTATTTTTGAAACCAATACCAATGTTTTTCACATCAACAAATTAATGCATAAAAGAAAATTTGTAAAAAACGAACGAACTCATACATTGAAAGTTACTGTGTCACAAAATCTAGTGCCATTCTTAAAGTAGTAAAGGGTATATCATTTAATCGTTTGTATTTTTTCCTCACGTGTTAGTCATTGTTATTTTCATTATTATGTTTGTTACAAGACACTTTGTATACGTTACTTAATACAATTCGGTTTTGTTCTGTATTGCAAATTCTATTGCTTTCTATAGAAATTAAGACGTTTATATCGGACTGTCCTTGTGTTATAATTTTAGGTTGAAAATATATAGGACATCGACTAGACTTTCTGATATTTCAAGATCGTCTTATACGGTAGAGGGGCTGAAAAAATGCAGAACATTTAGTGGCACTAAACGTTAGATTTACGGTGGCGAATTCGCGACATTTTAGCGTTGCCAACGTTGTGACATTTAACGATAAGTGCGACATATCACGGCGTTGTGACATATATCAGACATTGACTCAACTTTCGGATATCAAAAATGTCTTATGACTAATTAAAACGGCAAAATTATAGCAAAAAACAACAACAACAACTAAAAAACAAATCAATACACAGAAGCACATATCTACAGATCGACTTATGGATGCTAACGGCTTTATACTTTTATATCAGTATCTGCACTATACGCTACTAGTTTTCTCTTCAATATTAAGACAATACATTTGTTCTTATAAGCGAGGTCATAGAGTCTAGGTCCCATTGTAGTCAGGCAGTCAAAAAGTAGAACTTTTACGTGACATTCGATTTTCATAATGGCTCGGATTTCACGTACATGTACTTCAAAGCCGATAATCAAATAGACTGACGAATCGATTGGAAAAACAATGTCTCTTGTGATATTCGATGAACGTCGATAAAGCGCTTCCAAAAATCCATCTACCCTAATTATGTTACCTTACCCAAAATTCCACCCAACGCATAGCGACATGCGCGTGAGGAAAACACACCGGATTACTCTGTTATTGGACAAACTGAAACTAATACGACCGATAAATTTATATGCACAAAAGCAAAAATTACAGTGAAATGAGAGTTTTGAGAAGAAATAGGGCTTGTTTCGTCGGTAATAATTATCTTGGGATAATATCATTAAATTGTTTGTTTTTTTGCATCTATTTTTCTATAGCAAAAAGCTTATGGGGCTTCAAGCTAGTTTTGTGGGAACAATCTCAAAATTATGATGATTTAAAAATTGACGTGACAAAAATGTCGCAATATAAAGTCGACGAAGGCTAGATTGGATTCTTCACGAGTCCCCTTCATTGTACATTTGTAAAGCGTTTTATTAAAACTGTACAATGCAAAAGAGTGTCACAGAATATGATTATTCGTCATTGTATTATTCTGTATACATGTATAACTTTGGTGTTCCTCAAATATATAGGAGCGTCCCTCTTATCGGAGAGTCCCTCGCAAATTTCATATTGAGTTTGTTCTTAATTTGATAATAAAGTTTTGTAGAGGTGAGTATATGGACGGCGAATAACATTTCGTTTAGCTATAAAAATTATTCCGTTACAAAGAAAAGTTTACAGTAGCTTCAGATTTATACTTTGTCCAAAAAGATATCTACGTCAGAGAAATCGAACAAAAAGCAACGATTAACCCGATTTGGCCACAAAGAAAAAATAATTCTGATACATATGCAATATCATCAGCGTATCGTAGAAGTATTGGAAAAACAAGTAAAAAAAAATAATAATCAATACATGTACAGTTAAAAGATCGATCTACAAACGATTTCAGAAGACCCAAATAATTGCAAAATAAATTCTTTTTTTCGAATCAGATTTTAATCGCTTACTGCTATGGATTTTACAAATATTATGATAGATAGATATTTATTAATAAAGACGAGTACAAAACGTACGTAGTTATATGATTATGATACATGCAGACAAAGAAAATAATCACCACGACGTGTACACACATTAAAATAAACGTACATATTACAAGTAAAGGTATGAATTAAATTAATAACAGGATATAAAAGGAGGATGAATGCCCCCCCCCCCCCCCCGGTTAGCTTAGTGGTTAGTTAGTCTACTAATCAACGGAGGCTGTGAGTTCGAACCCCGGGCAAGGCTCACATTGTCCCCGACAAATTTGACTGGAGATTTTACATCCTGTCCATCTCTGAATTAAGTGGGGTAGCATGGAAACAGCTTACCAATAGATTGTGGTTAGTACTGGTTAAGGTCTAAATGAAGTCCAGGGAAGCTGGTTAGGATAACTGCACGCCACGATATGACTGAAATAATGTTAATCCGCCAGAAAGGAGAATGTAAGAAAGTTATATAATGTTACCATTGGGGTGAGACATAAAGGTGTGCGATTCAAATTTTTCATTCGTATTTGAAATGTTGATTTCGAGAATATTTGAGTATTCTGAAATTTTGGTGTCACTTTTTTCACCATATCTGCTTTATCGCTGCACGTCGTATAATTATTGTATGCAGCCTGTTTAACTACGTAGGCCTATCACTATGAACAGAACAGAACAGAACAAACAGAACAAAACAGAACAGAACAGAACAGAACAGAACAGAACAGAACGGAACGGAACGGAACGGAACGGGACGGGACGGGACGGGACGGGACGGGACGGGACGGGATGGAACATAATAGATCATGCAGAACGGAATGAAACGTAACAGAACAGAACGGAAAAGAACTGAATGGAAGAGAACGGAACAGAACAGAACGGAACGGAACGGAACGGAACGGAACGGAACAGAACAGAACAGAACAGAACAGAACAGAACAGAACAGAACGGAACGGAACGGAACGGAACAGAACAGAACAGAACAGAACGGAATAGAACGGAACATATAATTTATCATATGACTAGAGCCATCATCATTTGCATTATACAACTACGCATACATGTAATAAACATGCGACATGAGACTAAACATAAATACAAATGTACGTAATTAAAAAGCAGAGAGTAGTAGAAACCAAATTTACCTGTTATAAGTAAGCTAAATCATGCGCAGATATATAGATTAAACATGAATAATACATTCCTAGAAGAAGTTAACTCTTGCATGAAGATCAACGAACGATAGCAGAACAAGAATATAACAGTATCCAATATTCAATTAGACTATTTTGCGTTTTATCATCATATATATATCTTCCTAATTCTTCATACATAGCGGCAAGCTCGGTATATTAACGAACGTGAGATAATTTCTATAGCCTTTGCATTATATTTCTATACAGCTTGATATGCACGTAATCGTGTTGTTAGGGAAGAAAGGTATAATAATTGTTTATGTTGCAATCAACTAGATATTGATGATGCATTTCATTTTGTTTGTATATGCCCATGTTTTAACGCCATTAGAAAAATATATATCAGCATTTATTTTTATCAACGCCTGTCTGTATATAAATTTATTGAATTGTTGAATTCTAGTAACAAAACTATTCTCCTTAGACTATCTTTATATATCAAGGAATCTTTATTCTTAAGAAAAACGATATTGAATGTATTCTATATGTTCATTCTCATCTACAACTGCATTTTGTATTGATTATTTTGTCATATTTGTTTGAATTATCTTTGTATATATAGATCTAGATCACGTGATTATCGGTACATATTATAAATCACACCATCATCATTATCATCATCACCATCATCATAACGATTTGTTTTCATTTTATCGTTACGCCTGATTATATTAGTACGTCATTCTGTTTTTGCCTCAATGTAATCTTGACGTGAAATAGCCTAGTTAAGGTTTGTTATGTATAATTATACGACTATACCCCCTTCCCCCCAGCAGCTAGAGCTATTTAAAATGTCTTCTTACGTTTTCAATAACTCAACTTCCACGTGGTAAGTCAGGTACATGTACTCGTATTTTCTTTAAAAATGTCTTCTTACAGACGCTAAGAAAATGGTTCGCTAAGACAAATAATCATTTAATCAAGATTGTTCAAATCATGACCATAGGGTCAAAGTACTAAGGCCCCGCCCTGTGGGATTATGTGTACCTCCTATAAGTAAAAACTTCCTTACAACGTAAAAAAATTAAAAATCTTCTCCTTTAATTTATCAAGTCTGGGTGAAAGTCAGAATGCTTGTCTTGATGATATGTAGGTTAGTGTTAGGCTCTCCTAGTTAAACTTTGATATGAAAAACGTTACAATATTATGAAAGAAGTCACAGTCTCCACTCAGGTGAGCGAGTACAGGGTGACCATGTCCCTCTTGTATACATATAGAATCTAATACGACTATACCCCCAGCAGAGCTATTCAAAAAATATCTTCTAACGTTTGTAAGAAGACACTGTCAATAACTCAACTTTCACGTGGACATAATCCTTTATCGTCGTATAAGTCAGATACACGTACTCGTATTTTCTTCAAAAATGTCTTCTTACAGACCACACCGTGTATCCGGATAATATGAACTCGCCCGGACATAGAGCAACGCAGCTACAAAAATGGCGGACAAAGACACATGTTTATTCTTTTTCTTTGGATTTTGGATTTAACAGGTCAGTATGCAAATATTTTGATATTCAAATCAATTGTCAGGATATAAACCTTGAATTATCATCACATTTGATATTACAAATCATGACAGTTGCTGTGTAATAACTAATCAAATATTCTCGGTATGAGATTTTGTCAATACTTTTCAATGTTTTGTTAAATTTAACAAACATATTGCATTATAAGAAAGAAATCAGCGTTTGAAAGACATATTTATTTAGAATCGGGTGCTTATTCGATTTAACTCCGTTTATCTTTGATGTTGTTGAAATATAGTTTTATAAAGATGAACCTTACGATAAATGGATAAGCTGTTAACGTAGCCTGGATAAGTAATGAACGCACGTAACTCAACTTTTTGGATCAGCATTAACGCACAATTATGCAACTAAAAAGTTGTTGTTTTCGTTGTTTTATATACAAGAAATATTTAAATAGAATGTATTTAATTATGTTTGCACTCGTCGTATACATCTATACTTCGTAAAACAATTATTTTGAGTGTTTTGACAATTTAGTCGATTAAGTTGGCAATTAGTAATTTTTCAGACGCAAATAATGTTGAATTGCCATGATTCAAAATCTTCCTAAATATATGTTGTGTGTTTAAATTTTCGAATGAATTTGAGTGAAAACCTCACATTATTTTTTCATAAAATAAGTAATTGAAATACATTCATTTTAGGCATATCAACCAGAATAAATGTGTTATAAATATGTTTTTGAATTTACGTTCATTGAATAGTCTTGAAATATTTGTTTTATAAAGAACATACTGAATTTACATATAATCGTTATATGATAGCATATAACTTCTATTGATTTATTTTCAGGCTTCCCACTATGGCTCCTCATAAATGCAGATGTATGTACTGTAAAGCATAAGTCTACCTCATGAACTTGCCATGGAGAACAAGGAGTTAGACAATATCACCGACGAGACGATTCGAAAATTCCTGCCCATAGACGTCTGGGATTCATGGATTTGCCCGATGTTTAATACACACATTCATCCCTAATGTGGTGACATAAGAAAACTCTATATAATAAACACTTTAAAGGCTCCAATTTGTAATTTTATTGATTATGAATAAAACAGATACTTTAAAAAGTATCATTGGTGTTTTATTGTAAATTATTTACAGAAAACAATTTTAAGCACTATAGAAGTTGAATAAAAAATAATTTCTTTTTGAAAACATGAAACAATGTTAACTTACATTGAGCAAATGATATAAAAGATCAACAGTATGTTTCTTACATATATAATCAACTCATTTATACCATGTCGTGTATATGACTATGAGTATCACTGGTTGATAATGATAAAACAAAAACTTAAATAATGTAAAGTATAATATGAAGCATCAATAAAAAGAGACATTTTTAACTTTGCGTAATAGACTTTAAATATTCAACATATGAACATGAAGAAAGCGAGAGATCATGTTTTGTAGTAGGCTTACAAAAACTCTTCATCATTTCAAGTTGAAGAAACTCATACTACCAGTAGCTTTAAGCTATCAGTGAACACCTAATGTTGAAATAGTGTAACATGTTTGCCTGTGTTCATGTATTTACCTAAGATTGCATGAAAATAAGAACAACATTTTCATATATGTATATATAATACAATCAATAAAATATCAGAGAGATCACAACAACAAAAGTTAAACCTATAATGAGTATTTTATAGAAATGAAATTGAAAACCAACATGGCAATTTTACAAGATGATAAGTATTTTAATATGGTTTTACGAGACTTGACAATGAGACTTCATTAAAACCTGCACTAACTTTATTCAATAATTTATACTTAGAATAAGTAAATCACTACATGTAGTTGTTTTCATGTCATTATACATGTCATTTGCAAGGTAACAGATACCACTGTTTACAGCAATATTATTATATTCCTTTGACTGAACATATAAAGATATTTAAATTGAAATAATAAGCTTCTCGCAAGTGCATGTGTTATTATGACCGCATAACTGAAACAAATAACAATATATAAAGTGTTTGCTTAACACATGACATCAAGAAGTGTACATTTGTCACAAAAGACATTCTACATCGTACAATTGTTTAATATCAAAGAGTCTAAACTGCGATGAACGTGCATAAACAACCTAAAAAAATATTCATGTGTGTCCCTTATGAGTAGTCCTGTGACATATTCATATTGTTTCCCGCATTTCTCACAAGGATAGACATGTTCATCATGTACTGAATTCTTGTGAAAGCAGAAAAAAACCCTTGCTGCAAGTAGGACACTTTACAGTTACATTGACAGATCGTCCGCACATTTTAACGTGTTTATTCAATTTATATCTACAATGGTAGACCCTGTCACACTTCGTGCACTTGTAAGGGTTGATTTCCAAATGACCGTTAGTGCATAGGGGAATGACACAAAAAAAAATTCGAAAAAAAATTGTGCTTAGCCATCCAGGACCTCGAATTGTTCTTCCTCCTCTATGAAGGACAATTCAAGCCTTTCGTCGTCTATGTGTCGCAAACCCATTATGTCAGTAAAAACATAAACAGTGCGTTTAAATAAATTGTGATATTATACTCGATTATACACATAATATCAACAACGAGTGCAGATTAAAGGGTCTGCATGCATAAAAAAATGTTTGCGTACAAGGAAAGTTATATGGAACTCATACACACGAAATACGCGATAATCACACATACAGTAGCAGATGCAGTTTAGATAGCTTACATTATTCTTAGGAAAATGACCCAACTATCATATAAATGTTCTACCACATAAAGGGTAAAGAAAATAAATGCAACATGTGTGCTTTATAAGAAAAAAATAAAAAGACAAAGCCACTGTCACCGCGTTCATGATTACCCATTTATGCGTTGTTCATTATCGATGTGTTTTCAGGATGGCGTTCACACTATCCAAAACAAATCGTACATGTTCTCTTTTGTGTTAAACTGTGACGTGAGTTTTCAAATAAAAACAAACAAAAATACACACTAATTTTCTGCAGATATTCACGTGTTGTTTTGGTGTAAGTGTCAATACAAAATAATTTACAATGAGGTTTGTAGACGTAAAAAAGACCACTTTTCCTAAAAAAACGACAACTTAAAACGATTTCTCATCAACTACATCAAATAAGTGAATGCCATTTTACACAAACATTATACAAACAATGTTTGATGTATACATATTAATAATTTTCAGTGACACATGTGAATAGTTAAAAAAATAAACAAAATAAACAAACACCTTCAATTTCACGCTTCTGCGTTGGTCATGGTCAATGAGCGTTGACATTAGTCGGATACACGGTGTGCAGACGCTAAGACGCCTTGGACAAAATGGTTGTTTGTCTAGGCGAACCGTCTTCTTACGGCTGTAAGAAAAAACTTTTGAAGAAAAACACGAACTGTGTCTATTACATTCTTTTATAATGTTTATAAAGCACTCTGTAATGTTATTTAGATTTGTCTGCGAGCTAACCGCATGCTGAAATAGTTTTTATTTAGTTTATCAAGTTTAGAGGCATCAGTATTAATATATATACAATAGTCATTTCGATGACTCTAGTCGTATTATCATTATACCATAATAACTTTCCGAATATTTTTATGTGCTTACAGAGAATCTTCTTATAATAAATCATGCAATAATCCACCGCTATAGAGTCCTTACTCAGTGTCCGTTGTCTTATTGCAGAATATATTCATTAAAATCTCAATTTAAACATATAAGTATGTTTAGACAACAATGTTTCGGACGTGTATGTAATAATGTTTAGATTATTTCTACGGGTGTTATATACAATTCACGTGTTTGCAGTTTGTGCTCGTTGTTAAACATAACACGTCTTTTATGGACGGTCAAGATATAGGACATCGTAAAGATTGACTTTAATACCCTCATTTGTTTACACAAGGTTGAAAGCTCTTGTTCACAAAAGCTGACAAAAAGTCAATAGAAAAATCGTAAATTCAACCATTAAACCTTTTACACATTTTTCTTTAAGTGTTCTCGTGTCTAGATTGACACACTTTCGTAACTATTCATTGTAAGGATATTGAAATGCACACTATCAATTAGGGCGATGTCTAGTATTGAACATTATAAATATAATTATATACTCGCCAAGTTTTGGATTTTATATACATGTACCTCTGACATGCCATGGGCTTCATGTACAAACACATGTCAAGTCTTGGATTTTATATATATTTCCACATGTTCAGTTTAAGATTCATGTATTCCTATGTCCAGTCTCGGATATCACATCGTTGACATTAGTTCTTAGACTTAATTACAGTGTCAAATTTTAAATACTGACTAAATCGGAATCAGAACTGAGAAAGCAGGCAGTTAGGATGGTAGGAGTCTAGCACTGGTCCTTCCCAGGAACGATGGTTAGGTGAACTGTCCGCTTCATATGACTCAGTTGAAAAGGGGCGTAAAATTAAAAACAAGATACCAGGATGAATAAAATATGAGATATTTTTAAAAAGCGATGATCGAGGTCGATGACCTTTTACAATAAACTCAAGTAATGTTGGGATTTTGAAATTTATCTTCTCTTCGCGTAGTCACTCTGTCCAGGTTTATTATTTTCATAAACGACTTTGTGTGCGGATGCGCACACGCACGTATGTACAAGATTTGACCCTGTTGAATGTTCGTCATGTAGCTTCGTATTTACTTATAACATTCGTTTTTGCGTATATTTTTCGCGATCATTATTCATTATTGGGCAACGCAAGCAAAAAGCAAAATCGTGAGTATTACAAAAACTGTTTTGCTGAGTCATTTTTCAATATTTCATAAATCTAATATTACATTGAGACTGCTTTCCGTATCTAAAAGACAAATAAGTTCATTATAACAAAGTTAATTAAACTAGATATACTGTACGTAGTATTATCCACACACTCGCCTAATATTTTATGCCAGAAAAGGAAATAAATCTGAAATTGACTATATGTTTAAACTTGAATTATTTATCATGAAGTTTGTCTGTCAATGAAGTTGGTAAGAGATAATTCAATATTAACAGCAATATATAATTGCATTCACGCGATGGACGATTCATCGTAGCGACGCAATATCGGTTTAACGCGTCGCTAGTAACGCAGGGTTATATAAAATCAACACACGTCACGTGACAGTGACTTCGAGCTTTTAGCTCGATGATCGGCGAGTTTTTCATTCATTTATTGTATATTGACTGGTATAATACTATGTGACATAAACCTTCGCTGGACATATAGGGAATATTATTGCTTGGAAACTAAGACAGGTAATTATTAATATTATTGCATTTACTGACCATTACAATACTGTCCTATATAGCAGTTTTATGATAGCCTGTATAATATGAGTAAGTACATTATCTTTGATAAAAACAAAACTGCTGTAAAACTTGTTTTATAACTTATAAGATGTCGTGTTTAAGATCAAGTAAGAAGATCCATATTGTACATTGGACAAAACGTCAGCTTATTAATTCAATTTAAAATAATATATAATAATATAGATAAAAAGCATTTAGCTAATTTGTATGAAAAATAAATCGTTTAGAGTTTGTCATAAATATATACAATGTAATAATAACAATTATGAAATGATGCCATAATTATGCTTTATACATTTTTTACCGTTTTTTAGTCGCGTTTATTGTATTGTTTTTTTTGTGCAACATAGTTCAATTTCTGTAGAACTTTCGCTCGCTCGCTCGCTCGCTCGATCGTCCGTCCGTCCGTCCGTCCGTGCGTGTGTGCGTGCGTGCGTGCGTGTGTGCGTTTGTTAATAACAGTACATATTTGTTTGTACTTATGCCTTAGTACTTATGAACTCAGTAACATCTTCCGTTTGAATATTATTTTCGTCTTTCCTTATAAAGTTGTCGCGAGCTTGGTAAAGATATGCTTTCTGTATAATGTTTCGGACAGAATTCTCCGGTTACCAACTTAAATACATCGTAAATATAAGTAAATTTCTCATGACAGTTAACAGCGATTACATAAACATTAATAAGTCCTTCCCATACAGAAACTTGATTCATTTAGTGGACATAAACATACTTAGTTTTCATCAAAATATTTGTAGTTAAAGATATCTCTTAGTCGGTTTATAAATACGTTTTCGATATGAGTGCTCTGACATACAGTCCTTACGTCGACCATAATATCTAAATTATCATTAATGAATATATGAGTATTAAATACTGACGATATTTATTCGTTTTATCAAAGAATGAACTAGGTCATTTTCAAGTTAAAGTTCTGTATATATTCTGTAATTGAAATCGGTTCGGAATTAAAACTTAATCGGCCGTTATTATGGGAAGGTCTTAGTATTGAATTTGTGGCTGGGTGAGATTTTGTTGTATAGTTTTTTTTTCAAAATTAAAAAAAAGCATATTGTCTTAAGCAGCGACATTATTTTCTCGTGAAACATACATGTAGCTAATAACACAGAGGATGGCAAAATAAACTTGATGCCTATCAAAGGTATTGTAAATCGTCTCAGTTTCGTGTTGTAAATTATGAAATGTCATATCTTTCTTTAACGGGTCGTTGTTTTGGTGATTTGAACAAACTGTATATTTTAAGAGATCCTGTCGGTTCTATTTTCACACTCGATTAGTTTTGTCTGTGTACATTCCTAAATCATACTGAAATTAGTCATTTATCATACCATTTTACCTACATGTTCTATAATTCAAAATTGAATCAATAATTACATCGACAAATCACTTATTTTATCAAAAATTAGTTATTAAATTATCAATATATTTTTATTCAATTCACAATCGTGGTTGATTACTTATACTTGTTGAATCAAGTATATTTTACCACTTATATTTAGTAATTATATACAGTCGCTTAGCTACCGGTAAATAAATCACGGACTTTCGCAATACACAATCAGCGGGTTTGAAAACCTTTAATGTTTGCATTACACCTGAAATAGAAAGTCACTGGAGCGTCACTGTCTAACTATGGGTCACTCTCAGTTTTATTTCATAAGATTTAAGGAATGGACAGAATTCAATAAAACTGAAAAAAAATACATCCCAATATAGTTTTCCTTTTCATAATTAAGCAAAATACGACATTTAATATTATATTAGTTAAAAAATAGCACAGATACAAACTTTTGTTAAGTATAGTGATACATTGTATTTAAAAAATGTTTTTTTGTTAAAAAAGGCTACAGTTAAAAAGTTTGAATATTTAAGAAAGTGAAAGCTCGCCCATATTGGATTATCCAGGTGCGAGGGTAAATAATCTCAATGACGTTTCGTTCACGATACATATCATGAACGTTCTTTAAGTCATATGTATACATACTGACACGTGTTTATTTAGTGGACAATCAGCGACCGTTACAGTAATTTCATACATTTTCTTAACAGATACTTTATAATGGTAGTGTATTTTCATCATGTACAAAATGGAGCATTCAAGAACGGTTCTACGTAATTTTGATAGAGCTTTTAATCGCTAGTCAATTGAACCAAATCGTCACAAAACACGTACTGCGCCCAGCAATCCAACAACATAAATCCGGACTCTTCATAACAAGCAAGACGGGATGGCACTCAAACGAAATTAAGGATTTTTTGTTGCCTTTACGTTATAGAATTCGGCAGAGTTTTGTCATACAGCGCTACATTTGCTAAAGGGATATTGTGTCATAATATTATCACAATTTAAAACCTTTCGTTTCAGCATTAAAGAAATTTGTTGCATAAACGTACATTACGCTATCGTACCTTTGGTCATTGACATTGTCAATAACATGGGATGTATTTTTTAAACTGCATGTTTACTTCACGATGTATGACACCAATTACAGTTTGTAATACATTCTTTGTAAAATTACCCCCGTCCGTTTAAACAACAATACATACTTAACCATTCTTTGTCATTGTATAAGATTGATCTGCAAACATATCGTGGTCAATAGCTGAACGATACGTATGGACACGTTTTATACGGACCTCCAACTTGGACACTGTTCGGAAGTTAACAATAACTGGAGAACTTTGATTTAATTGAATTTATTTATCATGTCCCTGCTTGTTGTTCTCAGCACTGATGTTGTATTTAATGACGACAAGTGTGATGAACTAGTAAATACATATCAGGTAATCGTACAAAAACAGCAACAATAAGAATAACAACGACAGCCGAAGTAACAACACGTACATCTGCAATATTACATTAGTAACGACATTAACTAAACCATAAACATCACCACCAACAATTAATAGCAACAACAACAACCACAATATCGCCGTTAATAATTACAAGAACAACATAGCAGTAACAGCTATATAGCATCAATAACATTAGCAACTACTCCGACAACATCAGCAGCAACCACATCAACAACAACATCAGCAGCAACTTCACTAACAACACCAGTGACCCTATCCAAATAACCGAGCCAAGTTTAATACTGTCTAGAAAATTACAGGGGAAAAAGGTGAAGCGTGTATCGCTCCTTTACACCGGGCACGATAAAGAAACAGGAAAAAATATTCGAAAAAAGAGTAGGGATATAAATGCCCGGATGTCATGTATCTTATCTCCTCTCTCTGCACCATGGTAGCCAAGAAATGACCACAACAGTTAAATCGTCCATGAAGATGCAAGAAAAATGTCTGTAGCAATTTCTTTAATAATTTTACTGTCACGTTATCCGCTTTACGCTGGAATGAATGGGATTATATTAGTATCAGATAATTCACTGAAGTGGTCGTGAAATAGAATTAATTGGCCACGAGACCCGAAAAAAAATAGTCGTATTTCCTAACCAAAAATAGCACAGGTGGCATAAACTTGTCCATATCTTCTCTAAATTTAAAATATTTTGTTCTATGGAGGCATTATTTCGTTCTTAGAAAAATAAGGGTCGGCGCCAAGAGATAGGGTTACGATTGAATGTCCATGTCTGGTTTATGACTGATCTGCTAAAAAAGGACTATTGTCAAACCGAAGACACGAACGTGTATTTTTTTCATATCCGGATGTTCGTGACAGACTTCAAGATTCTAACTTTATGACGGGAAACAAGCTTTAGCCCGTTTGTCTTTTGTCAACACACACTCGCTCGTTGATAAATTATCAGCATTGATAGCGATTGTAAACACAGGCAACTGCCGGAGCGTAGAGTTATCGCGTGTCTTACCTAGGTTGTGAAACAGAAAGCGATGTAAACCTACCAGGCCGTTAAGTGAACAATCATCATATCATAAAATCACTTGTGTTTTTATAGGAGAAATCAATTACCATCTGGATTTCCTCGGACTCAGTAGATTGTGATATGACCAAGGCGTTCCGAATGATAGTTCTTCCCATTATTTTGTTAAAGAATACTTTTCGAAAGGTATGCGTTGAAATTCTTAAAATAAATATTAGTATTGATCTTAATCAGTTGTAAATGCAGAAGACAATTTTCTTTTTAAGCGAGTGGTTGCCAGCTGTAACTATAATCGGTTGTGTTTGATATTTTTATGTTTATATATTTATAAGGCGGCGTGCGGTAATTTGGGGATATTGGATTTTTTTTGGTTATATCTTGTTTCTGAACGTTTTTCTTACCTATATTTAAGATAAAAGCCAATTATGTATATATATCCTACGTCTTGTCTTTCATTGATGACGTTTCGTCATATCGTTGACTATTTAATGACCTGTTTATCTTCTGTTTAACGGCTCATTCGACAGTTATGGTCATTTCAGAGCTGTCCCGTAGAGAGGGGATAGAGGAGACTGGAGAACCGAATATTCATATATCAGAACAGAACAGAACTTTATTGACGTATACAATGTACATTGTCATTACATATACAACATATATACACAAATATATAAATTATAATTACAAAATTACAAAATAAATATTTACTTAACTTTAAATTACCAAAGGTCATTGGTTACTGATTCTAAAAAAAATACATTTTGAGTATGAGCAATACATGTACAATAAATTCAATCAATATTATGTATCATACTGTTTCTCAATTCTAATGTTTTTTTTTACAATAAATAGCTGATGGAAATAGAATATTCTTTTCTTTACTGCTTAACAATTCTATAAATTTAAACATGTTTGGTCTGATTACGTAATATATATCCCTAAGTTTTTGTAAAGCACCGATATACGCCTCAACTGTTTCCTCTGATTGTCTAAATACAGTATGTTGCTAGATAGTTAAAATGGGGACACTAAAAACGCGTCCCTGAAATATCGGAAGGCGGAGTCGAGATTCGTACCCACGACCTTCCATTATGTAGTCCATCGCGTTACCATTGGACTACCGATTGATCCAAGTTATGACAAGTACAAGTGTGTACTTACATTTTTATTTCATTTTAATCTGGTCATATTGCGTAACCGTCCGATTTGTCACAATAAATTATCTGGCATTTTGAGTAAACAGACGATGTGCTTATATACACACTTTGGTCAAACAACATGTAGGTTCTCCATTGATCAACAGCTTGTTTCGTACCAGAGTTAATTGCCAAATAAACAGCGACACTTATATCCATTTCGTCATGTCAATCGACCTAAAAGTGTACAATTATGAAATCATTAAATCTGAATGTTGGAACGAATACATTGATTATTGCTACATCACTATCATTAATTGTTCGTCGGTTACTTTAAACTTAAAAACTAATAAATGCTTCATTAGAATATGTTATAGCTTAAATATCACTTTAAGCATTCCACAGCATTTATCAAATATCCCATACTACACCATTTAGTTGTTACAGCGTTCGAGTCTTAAAGATGCAGGTACGAAAATATTCAAAATGTGAAAAAAATAGAAACGCGTTTGGTCTTCCCTACCTGTTTGGTCAAGTAACATTGAACATGTATTATTCTAGCTTGTCTTGAACATTTAGGATGTCCTGACGAATGTAACACCTACCGTTAAATGTAGCAACGTTGTCATTATATGTCGCAAACATCGCTAAATGTCGCAAAATCTTCTACCGTTTAGTGTCATAATTGTGACATTAAATGTTGCATTATTTTGCATATTTAACGGTAGTGTTGCGACATTCAGCAGCACACAAACATATCCCCATTTAATGTTAAAATGGCGACATTTAACGGCAAAAAGGTTTGCGACAAGTAACGGCGGTTGTGACATTTAACGGCAGAATATTTTGCGACATTTTACTGCGTTTGCGATCTTTAACGGCAACATTGCGACATGTAACGAAACCCTTGTAATTACATGTGATAATACTTTAAACCCATGGACACCCAATCGCAACCAGTTCTACCTAATTGTTATACTTCAAGCATAAACTGCATTTTCTGTATTTTTTCAGACCTAGAACAATCTAGAGGAGTTCAAATAAAAGCAAAAAAGAAAAAAAATGGAAAAAATCAACAGATTTATGAAATGTGCGAGTCTACGATTGCGGACGATGACGGCGGAGGAGGAATGGGTATATGATGAAGAACCACACACAGCTCGGAGAAAAGAAATTTTGAAAGCCCATCCTGAGATCAAGGAACTAATGGGCTATGATACAAACATCGCTTATATTGTTGTAGCTGAAGTGGTCGCTCAAATGGTTATGTGCTATTTATTAATGGACGTTTCTTGGCCGACTATATTTGTAGCCGCTTATGTTATTGGCGGAGTATTGAATCATTCTCTGGGAAGTGCCATCCATGAAATCGGACATAACTTGGCATACGGCCATGCTCATCCTGCGAAAAACCGTTTGCTAAGCCTCCTGTGTAATGTTCCAATTATCGCGCCCATGGCAATCAGCTACCGGAAGTATCATGCCGACCATCATCGTTATCTTGGCGAAGAAAACAAAGACGTAGACATACCTACCAGACTTGAGTCTTACCTATTCCGTCATCCAATTACAAAGATCATATGGCTTCTTTTTCATCCAGCAATCCACGCACTTCGTCCTTTCTACAAAAGCCCAAAACCTATAACCGGGTGGGAAATGATCAATAATGCCGTCCAGTTGGGTGTCAATGTGATACTCCTCAAAGTGTTTGGCGTTAAATCGTTGGTATACTTGCTAGCCGGAACATTTATGGGACTTGGCTTACACCCATTGGCTGGTCATTTTATCTCAGAACATTACGTATTTAGTGACAGCGGACAAGCAACGATGAGTTATTATGGACCATTAAACTTTATCCTGTTCAACGTCGGATACCACATAGAGCATCACGATTTCCCGTACATCCCCTACACAAAATTACCCGAAGTGAAGAAACTGGCTCCCGAATTTTACCAGCAACCTTATCACACTTCATGGTTGAAAGTGTTATGGGATTTTATATTTGATTCCAACCATGGACCTCAAGCTCGGACGGTCGGGTACCATGTCAATCCGGATAAAAATAATGGCGTGATGGATTCCAGCAATGGCTATTTACATGCAAAGGAAGAATAAATATTCTTTAACAAAATTGCATGTTTACATATCATGATTAACTGTTCAGTTCTTGTTATTTATTGGCGTGTTTAGTTTGTCTATGAAAATTAGCGTTGGTGATTTATTTGTTGGCGTTTTTAGTTTGTCTGCGAAAATTTGTGCTGATGTTTAAGAACTGGTTTTCATTTTACAGTTTATCACAATCATTTGTTATATTCGATAAACAGTGACGTATTTCGTGCTCTTTGGGTTTTCCACGAGTACTAACTTGTCACCCATTCCCCGCCATCCCATTCCATGTAACACTGTTTGTTCACTTTACTCCCATTAAGTGTTTTGGCTTTTTATGTTTCTAAGTTAATTATTATAAAAAATATAATCTGAATCATGCACTTATATAGTCAGTCCACATGGTTTATATGAGCATGTTTTTTAAAACAAATTTTGATTCAAGAGGTTTGCTGTAATTGACCATGTTTGTATGTGACGTCACAATTATTTCACGTTGTTATTTGAATAGGACGTATATAAACTGCATATTGAACTTATACGCACCACTACGCCGTTACTAGTTTTCATGTTCTATTTAATTTATTAAACTTAAGAAAATTTATTATTTGTTTGACCTTTATATAGCCGTTCTGGGTATGTCTTGATATTTTCCGAGACACGAAGTATTTAAAAAGACCTACAGTAAAACCGGAGAAACAAAGACCACGTTTAGTAAAGACAGACACAGGTGCCATGGCCTTTATTTACAAGTGGCTTTTATTGGGGGTGGGGGGGGGGTCATATTGTTTCAAATAATCAAAGTTGGGTTTTAAAAGAATCGCCTTCATTTACGGGATGGGCATTTATTCAGAGGAAGCCGCTAACACAAAGTTGACTGCATATAGAACTACATGTCGAGGGCTAAGCGCAATACTGTCGTAACTTGTTCTTATTTCAATGAGTTACGACACTATTGCGTTGAAACCTCGATGTATATATAGTTTGCTCTGTTCAGCTTTTCTTACGTTACGATTTAATGTGAAAACATCAAGTGCACTGTCGGCTTATTTCTAAAACTCAGTAACTCAATATGTTGGCGATATTGTGGTTTCGTTTCATTGGTTTCTTCACAATTAACATACCTGTCATTTATAGGGTTAATCCAAATTTCATTTTTTACGTAAATGACATCAAGTTTGGAGAAATAAGCTGACAACTTGCTATTATCAGGGTTAGGACCTGTTATTAGCCTTTCACAATATGAATTAGATAATGTGATATAATTGATTCTCATGGATAAAGTCCATGAAAAGTTAATGTCTTCCAGAACGATTCCTTTTATTTTCTATTAACGTCCCAGCAAACACAGTAACGTTGTGACAACGTTTTGCATAACGTTGTGACAACGTTTGGAATAACGTTGCGACAACGTTAAAGTGTGGAGTCGTGTAAACGTTGCGACAACGTTGTGGCACAACGTTGTGAAACAACCAAACCACAACCAAACCAAAACCTGTTAAAAGCTCAGTGGTAAGTTGGTTGCACTTCGGTGCCAGCAATGCGACTTCGATTCACAGTCGTCACAGTTGCTGACATTCAGTGCTGGGTGATATCCTAACTTGGTTTTGTTCACAGCAGTATTAGCTTCGACTGGGTGCATTGGAGCTAATGAACCCTGCCATATGCTCAGTTGGAAATCTTTCCATCCACTCCAGGTATCGGCTTTTTTAGATTACTGTAAATTACTTAATATCTGTTTGGTCTTATTTTCGTGAATTTTTATCACAACTTTCGCGAGATCTTGAATTTGCAATGAAGCTTATTTAAACTTTAAGTAAGTAATGCTGTTTATATTTTACCAATTTTTTTATTCGAGACATTAGCCATTCACGAAAATAAAACCCACAGGTATATTTGTCAATTTACAGTATCTAAACAAATAAACATTTACCTTTGAAAACACTTGGTTTAAAAATTTAAGCAAATCAAAGTAATATTACTAATACAAATATTTAATTCAATGTCAAATCATATAGTTACAAAATGGAAGGCAAACAAAAGAACATTGAACTGAATTTTATGATGGCAAGTGTTCCGAGTTTCAAACAAAAACTTGATTAATAATTCAAGCAAAACAATAGTCATGTACCCTACTTTCTCTACTGAGTCATCTTAATATGGTAAACCAGTAATCCATGTTTCAAAACAATAGTTTTAATCGATACTTTAAGAAAACAATAGCACCACAAGCAGTACCAACTCTTGTTTGTTAAGGGCAATAAGTGCTGCCATTCCTTTCATTCATTTAAAGATTTTCTTCAGGTCTAAATCAATTTTGAAGTAAATTTTCAGAAAAAGATAAACAAGAGGGCCAAGATGGCCCTATATCGCTCACATGTCAATCACTGCTCACTCATTAAAACATTGTTTTGAACCGGTGACCTAGTTTTTGACCCCAGATGACCCATGTTAGAACTTGTCTTACATATGAATAAGACAAACATTCTGACAAAATTCATTGAAGATCCAATCAAAACCATGAAAACTACAGCATAGACAAGGTTTTCCTAAGATTTGACCTTGTGACCTCGTTTTTGACCCCAGATGCCCTTTGTTCGAATTCGTCTTGCATATCATTAAGACAAACATTCTGACAAGGTTTGGTGGAGATACAATCAAAATTTGACATCTACAGTGTTAACAAGATTTTCCTAAGATTTGACCTAGTTTTTACCCTAGGTGACCCATATTTGAACTTGTCCTTCATATCATTAAGACAAACAATCTGACAAGGTTTGGCCAAGATCCAATTATAGGCATGACATTTAGAGCTTTTATAAGATTTTTACCTAAGATTCGACCTGATGACCCAGTTATTGACCCCGGCTGACCCATGTTCCACCTTGACCCTCAAATCATTGAGGTAAACATTCTGACAAGGTTTGGTGAAGACCCAATCAAAACTGTGACATCTACAGTGTTAACAAAGTTTGCCTAACCTGGTAACCTAGTTATTGACCCGAGATGACCCATATTTGTACTTGACCGTTACTTGACCGTTATATCATTAAAACAAACAATTTGACAAAGTTTTGTGAAGATCCAATTATAACTGTGAAATCTATAGTGTTAACATGGTTTTTCATAAGATTTGACCTAGCGACATAGTTTTTGACCCAAGATGACCCATGTTCAAACTAGTTTAAGATATTATGAAGACAAACATTCTGACAAGGTTTCATGATGATCCAATCAAACCAGTGACTTCTAGAGTGATCAAAAGGTTTTCCAGCAATTTGCCCTAGTTACCTAGTTTTGGACCCCAAATGGCCCAATATCGATCTCATCCGAGATTTTGTCCATATTAACGTTCTGACCCATCTTTGCTAAAAATGTGACCTCTAGTGTGTTCACAACACAAAGTTTGACGATGCATGACGCCGGACAGAGACTGATCCTAAAAGCTCACCCTGTCACTTTGTGACATGTGAGCTAAAAAATATAATACAATGTCAAAAATTACATGTATTCACATAGACAATATATTCTATATTATCCCTCCTCCAGAAACGAATGACACCGACCTTGACTTTTTTCACTTTTTGTCTTTTTTAAGTGACTTATTTTAGTATGCAGTAAGTATATAACAAATTATACACAAGTGACAGTATTTAATTATTTTAAACAATCCAAACATTTGTGGTCCACTTCCCCTTTTGTAAAGTTGGTATAACTCAGTTTAGGATTCCTTTATGTCTTCAATTCCTCCCGGACCTCCAAATCCTCCTGGACTACAGATTCTGTCAAACTCTTCTGAAATTATTTTAATATAATTCATTTTAAGTATTTCAATGATACAATGATTCTAGGACTAGCACTAATTGATTATTTTTACAACACTTGAACCATCCTGAATCCTGCTGCAAATCTGAATAGAATCAAATTATGCTGAACTTTTTAGTGCACTACAAAGAACAAAGAGGTAAAGCAAAAGATTATAAAAGCTTAAAGAAAATTGATATTTTTAAATGAACTAGTAACCACAGTCAGTTTGACCTTCAAACAAGAGCTGTTTAATGTTGTATTAAGATTTTATTTTTCCAAAAGCAGTAACACTAACCATTTTTCCTGACTTTAGCCCAGAAAAGAAAAGCAAAAGAATAGTAAACATACCTTAAATTTCAATCCACCTTTGTTGAATGTCACATGTTTCAAAAAGCTTCCTTTTGGCTGTCTTGTGAGTTTTCATGAGTGCATCTGCAAAAAAGAATTGATGGTATGTTTGTATTTAAAAAGAAAATTTGAATGTGCAAAAATTTGTCCCCATGTTAGTTTTGGTTTAGGTATGCTTTGTGCACATGTGTGGATGTTCCCGATTTGTACAATTGTTTCTTCAAAACTTTAAATTCTACTAATGAAACCACAAACAGGATTAAGAACTATCCGAAACAGCTATTTGAAATAGATTCTGAATCTGAATTTTAGCTTGATAATGTTTTAGATAAAACTACAAATTATGAGACTGAAAAAATGGATTGAGAATATATGGCCAATTTTTCTTATCTTCATTTTCTTTAAAAAATACTTAAATCAGTCATGCTGATTTAAATAATCAATATTAATTTTGAAAATGTTTTTTTTTCAATTACCAAATTACCTACCATTTTTTCTTAACAACAAACAAACAAGAAACTTACTTCAGTATAAAGGACAACTTACTTAATATTGATTTGCATATAGCCAGTTCTTCCAATCTCTTCTTCCCTGAGAATCCCTTTCTTTCCTTTACTGACCAAACCCTGTGAAGCTCATCACTAAACGACATGTGGTGTCAACATCTTTGACATCTAATGTACTATATTATTCATGCTGTAATTTGTAAAAGGGAAACAAAATGATTGTTAAAACAATGGTAAAAATGTAGGTCAAACATGTTCTAAAGCAATCATATTCCACATGAGTTGGTTTCATTATTACACGAGAGAAGACGGTGCCAATTTTGTCATATTCATTGAAATGAATTACTTTTTATTCAGGACTGCTTTTAATTAATTCCTTTCAGTCATTAAATCATGAGTTATCACTGAATGTGTTTAATAACATCCGTATCATAAGGCACCTTTTATTTTCTTGAGTAATTGAATGTTTACTTTGAAGGCCAGACAAGGTATCTACAAATATTTGTTCCACCTCTCCTGTCCTACTTGGCATGAGGATCTTACCATTTAAGGTATTTGCCACCTCTCCATGTAAACAGGTCTGAGAATTGACAAATACATGAGATTTCTTTAAGACTTGAATTACAAAATAATTATGCAGGGAGGGGCAGTGGTGTAGGGGTAGAGTGGCGGACTGCTACCCCGGAGGTTATGGGTTCGAATCACGTCAGTGGCAAACTTCTTTCGGAGTAAGTACTGGTCAGAACCCAGGAAGAAGCCATCAAGAACTTCTTGGCAAGAGAATCATACCAGATGAGGTATTTGCCACCCTTTCTTGTAAACAGATCTGAAGATTGACAAAAAAGCATGATTCATTAGCTTTCAAACTTGTTAGTTAAATCAGTTAACTATGTTTGACAAACTAAGTTTTGACATGCAAGTCTAGGTATCTATTATCTATATGCATTTGTACCACCTCTCCTGTCCTACTTGGTATGAGGATATATTAAGGTATAAGCCACCTCTCAATGGAAATAGGTCGGATGATTGATAAAAAAAAATTAAAAATCAAGAAACAGCTTTCAGACTTGAATTACATGTTGCTTACTATACATGTATATGTATGTTATTAAAAGTGATGTAATAAGTGTATCTTCATTATATTAGTCAATATGAAGCACCATCACTAATTCACTTACTGTTTACTTGGTATATTTTTCTATTTGATGTTGGTGACTCTGAAGATGTGCTTGACTGATCAGGACACGAAGAGCGACACAGCAGCATGATGCTTTTTTCTGCCTTTTTTTCCAAAGTGGATAGTTTCCTTCATTGTTTCCGATATGTCCTTTTTTCTTGTCTATAATGAAAAATATCCTAGTTTTATCAGCATAGATCCATTACAAAAAGAATATTTTTACTATTCTCTGGGCTTTTTTTCCTTCTGTAGCAGGGGCCATTAAATTCTTTAAAATCAAAGTGTTCTCTTCCCTTTGGCAAAAATTATGCGTTATTTTCCCCAAATTTAAGGAAAAAGCCCCTTCCCCTACCTGTGAAAAAAAGCCGATTCGATTAAAAAATCTGTCATAGAAAAGGCAACTTACAGACTAACTTAAGTCTTTGTGGCAAGGCTTTTTTAACCCGCTAGTCCTACAGTCAGCGCTGTTACAAAGCGCCATTCTCTCACTAACATTTATTTTCATATAAAATACGGTTTTCTTCCAGAACTGACCTTACACAAGGATTTTGTTTCCGTATTGAATCCCTCCTTGCCCTTGGCAAATTTAACATAAGTTAACAGCTGTCTGATTAAAATTTATTACAATTAATGCATTTTTATTAGTCTAATGGGATCGACTTATTGAAAATTAGTGAAAGCATACCACATATGTTGTACTGTAATAATATAGAGAGAATGATTAGCTTATTCAGGGCTTGAAAATTCCACTCGCCCGCTCGCATTGGCGAGTTGAAGTTGGCATCGGGCGAGTAGATTTTTGTGAATGCTAGTCCGACGGGGCGAGCACAAAATCAGGCATTCAATCACCCTAAAATTAATTTAAAACTGGAAATATCTCTTTCCAATTCGATCCGAATCAATTTAGATTCACGTTTTGTTTATGTTAAATCCGCGTTCGTGAAACGCTTGCACTAGACAATAATGACTAAAAATAGATTGTTGCCCTGTACCCGGCCCTGCGGCATATTTAAAACACCGCTACAAGTTAACAAGTTTAACTGCGACAATGCCTCATTCGCCGGCCTTTCTATTTATTTAAAGAATGGGATTTCTTACTTGACAAATTAATTGGATGCGTTGATTATTGTTGGTCTCGTATCAACGGACTCAAGTAAGTGTCAAATCCGGAATATCCTTACCATGTTACCTGTTTTCTGATAATAAACAGTGCCCGTTTTCCGAAAATGAACAGACGACAGAAAGCAATTTCAAGTAGAAGAAGCATTCGCAATAAATATCAGTGTTGCTACTTGAAAGACGGCTTGATATGTACGCGAATCACGGTGATCCTTAGTGATTAAAGATTAAAATGCCAGTTATAAAATCTGTATCGTTCATGTATGTTGTAATAATTTATGTCAGCATCCGACGTAATTTTCCCGCAATCAGTCATACATAACAGAAGATATATACATCCTTTAATCTTAATCATAACTTAATTACATTCTAAAAGTATACAAACACTTAATTTTCTTAAGGGCGAGTTGGTTCTTCTAAGGGGCGAGTAAGAAATTGCAGTTACTAGTCCTACAGGACTAGTAGCACCTTGAAAATTTTTCAAGCCCTGGCTTATTTAAACTGTTAAACACTCACTTATTATGATTTTATAAAAAAAATATTTATATTGTTTATTTGTCAGACAATGACAGACATTATATAAAACGCATCTTGATTTGATACATTTTTAATTAGATGTTTCATATTTCTATAATACATATGTGGTATGCTTTGCCTATCAAAACTAATGAACTGGTACGCTTAGCCCTGTTACGTTCCGGTAGTGGTACGCTTCGTCCGACATTCTTTAAAACCAAGATTTTGTGGCCAAAACAATAAAAAAATACTTACCTTGTGCGTAATGGCCACGATTTTAATGTAAAACACCAGACACTGGCAGACATGATTCCATTTATCACTCGAAATCCACCAAAAGCTTTAAAACTAAATGTTGTTTCCAATGTTTGACTAATTCGGCGCGCGCGCGTACCCGTTAATTTCCAACGGTTAATTTCAAGAATCAGGATCGGTATATTCGAATTAACGTTTCTTTTAAAGTAAAAAGAAGATACATCGTACCTAAACATACTAAAGTATTAAATTCTAATGATGGTATAGTACGTTAAACAACTTAATTTGAAATCAACGAAATAATTACGGAAAAATATCATTCGAATCTATCGCAATGAAAATAGCTTTTGAGAGATAACGAACGACAACTCTGCTAGGAGATTGACTACAACAACAAATCTTTAGAAATTATCATCCACTTTTCAGTGATCTATACATAAATACATGAAGATATTATTGTTTGTAACCACGGTAAGTTCTCTTTAATAATCATATTTATTGATTGGGTGATATAATCTGTTTGATGAATGATTTCTGAATGGTCAGATTAAATTTAGATGACCAGTGCAGTGGGTGGGGTAAACCGTAAAATAATATTATTTATTAACAGTTACATTGAGCAGTCTGTGAAATAAAGGTTTGAAATGTGGTTGTCCCAAACAGAAATTTTAGCTGCTTTTGTTTTGATTTATTAATGAAACCAAAATTTTGGTTGTCCGAATAAAAAATTGGTTGTCCTGGACAGGTTAAGATAAGTTTTCTTCATAAAGTATATTGGAGGGCAACCTGTCACAAATTACTAATTCAAAGACCGGTTTCAGTATCTTATAGATGTTTACTTCATTGTCATGCTGAAATTTAAATATTGTATATCTTGTTTCAGTTTTTAACCTGGCGTAGAAGTTGGCACCAGAGGTCAACAACAAGGAAATTATGAAGAAGCAGAAGAAAACCTTCTTTCACCAAATTGTGACCAATGAAGAGCTTCGAATTTTTCAGAGAAACCGAGCCTGTTTCTGGGTTGATACATCCGATTTAGAACAAACTCTGCCCAGTCCAGTGGTTAACCACAACATGAACATACCAATAAAGTTGCTCTTACGGCAATAACTATATCCCAAATTTTGCCATAGACTGATAGAGAGAGCTTTCGTCCATTAAGGAAAATACAAACTGATCACTGGGTAATTCTGTGTAATGACACCAAAGGAAAATGATGCTATGATATTATCAAGGATTGAAGGAGTTTGACCGTTTCATTTATCTGCAAAACAATGTAATTTTGAAAGCAGCTTGAAGTGCCAGCAATTAGTAGGACTAGTAAGAATATTCAATGAGTGTTATATATCATAATTAATATTATATAGACAATATCATGATCATCTAAGCATATATGAATTATAATGTGCTGCAGATGACTTGATGCTGCGTTTTTCAATGTGATTGTGAGGATACTTTGAATATAACATGTTATTTGCTGCTAAAGAGTACGATGTGCATTGATAAATAAATTCTATTTAACGTACTTCGACTTTATTTTATTTGATATACATCATAGGATGCATTTATTCATGGGTGTAAATAGAGGCATTTTTTCATGCATAAAGCGCCATCTCGCACACAAAAAAAACTTATTTTAACCTAAATCTCACTTAAGAATGACGCTTCTGAAGCAAATCTCAACTTTATTGACAGTCTGAAGATATGGCATACATGTATGAATATCATTATATGTATAACATACATATATGAAAAAACGAATACAACATGTACTTTATAGTCCTGATGTATGTACAGAACACAGGTCTACTTTATCCATTAAATATAGAGCAACAAACAGTTGAATGTGTTGTTTACTGTCTATAATTAGTGAATTACACATGAAAAAATGTCATTGTGATTGAAATTTGGCAGCACTTAAGCAAAAGGGATTGGATCTTGTTTTTGCAGCAATAAAAACGATGCAAAGTAAATTCATAACTATTTTGAATATACATGTACTTTCATTATGTTCTACACTAGTTTGCACTGAAATTGGCAACGTTGTCAAAACGTTGATATAACGTTACTCTAACAACGTTGCGACTAAAACATTAGTACAACGTTGTGATAACGTTGCTTACTAACGTTTTCACAACGTTACAGCACGGTTGTTACACAACGTTGCAGCCCAACGTTTACACAACGTTGTACCAACGTTGTAAAAATTTCCAGTTTTAGATAACAATGCTGTATGCATTTTTACAGTGTCTGTTCAATACATAAATGCATTGCTTTTATGATACTTTCTCCTACACATTCCAAAACACTGTGTTAAATAGTTGTCAACGTTGCAACAACGTTGTGACAACGTTGTAAAAAAATACAACCAATACACAACTAAAACACAACGTTGTAATAACGTTGTGTGTTTGCTGGGGTATTCATTTAGCATTGAATAACTCGCACTCAACAACTGTATCTAATGCACCTGTCAATATTTTGCCCACCCGGGGGAAGGCGGGCCGACCCAAGGGAATTTCACATTTCTAAATCTTTGATGTCTAAATCCCCACCCTAGGACGACTGTATTCGTCTAAATCCCTACCCTAGAGCCTACTTGGTCTATCAAATGCGACAAGGATGTAAAAACCGGCCAATGTCTATTTCCCGGGACCCGGAGTAATTAATTTATCAAATTCCCGCCTATCAGAAATGGTCTTCTGTCTAAAATCCTGCGTATGCCCCCCCCCCCCGTCGGGAAAATATTGACAGGCGCATAAAAGAGCATATGTTGATGTGTGACAGGTATATTGTATATTGATTAAATTACAGGATTTTAGATTGTAGCATGATATAGCAGTACTTCATTTAAGCCTTAACTGATAATTTTCATTTTCATATATTCTCTGAAGATTTATTCCATAACGCATGTCGTAGTCGATCAGCTAATAACCCTAATGTATTAACCTTTTCACCATGAACCCTGTGGGTATTGCTATTCTCCGGTGTAAGATAAAATAATCTGCGGGCCCAGCCGCGGGGGCTCACGCTTTCCTAATTACGTGAAACCTCACTTGGCGGTACCTTCAATGTAATGTGCATCTCACTGAAACGCTCATTTATTTCTGGATAAGAAACCCTTAGAGATTAGTCACAGATACTTGACGCCAAATCAAATTCTGGCTTTACGTAGGCTATACTTAAATATACCTAATAATATTTAAAGGGGAGGTACCCAACGCTAATTCACAGGCATGTGAAACAATCATGCTGATCAACTGCAATAAAAACGACCAGACAACTATTTTCTTCTTTTGGTTGACAGCAGGAATATTTCATGTATACGTCACAACTTTTTATTTGACGAAAGTCCACAAAACACACGAAACACGGCCCAAAGTTTCGGCCCAAAGTTTCACCAGTTCAACATAATTTAGACTCAAGTCGTTTTCGGCGTCCTCTTTATGTATATATACCATAGGCACTCGATTTCGTGATTTTTATACGTTTACAGACGTTATTTTTCAATTTCACCCATCTTCATTATTCCCTTATTGAGTGTATACAATTTTTATACACAAAATAAGGGAAACGATGAAGATTTTTCTTTCGACAGATTTGCATTGTTTGATGGTTGAAATTGCAAAAAAAACGTCTGTAAACGCATAAAAATCACGGAATCGACTGCCTATGATTGAATTTATAAAATACTCCAAGGTAGTGAACTCGCCATCTTTTCGATTGACGGTAGTGACGAAAATAAGCGGCTTTCCTTCTAAAAGCTGTCAAAACGTTTAAAGTTGGGGAACACTAAAACGGAAGCAAGGTTCCCGGAAAGCACATGCAGATTAGAAGGAAAGCCGGGACCCACGCTTATTTTCGTCACTACCGTCAATCGAAAAGATGGGTGAAAAATCTAAAAATAACGTCTGCAAACGTATAAAAATCACGAAATCGAGTGCCCATGGTATACACTACAAAACAGTATCTGGTCGATTTTATGGCGTACGTGTCGAACGTTTCAGTAGTCGCTAATTGCATTTGTATTAGATATACCTTTATTCATATCTAATATTTTCTTATTTATATGCAATAATTTTTCATTCATATTCAATAAATGCCGATTTCATTATTATTGCATACAAGTAAAATATTGAATATACTTGTAAATGAAAAAAATATAAATACAAAAATATTGAATATAAATGAGAAAGTGTCGACCAGATCGCCAAAATGACATTGACTACTCGTATTAATGTCCTAAATACTGAAAGTATGACAAACGTTTGCCTGATCATAGTCGTAATACAAAACCTTTACTTTAGTTAACTTCACGACAATATTTTGTCATAGGTCAGTATTAAGGACATAGTCTGTTGCGAAATGCTCAGATTGTATAGACATGATGGTTTCGTCATTTCTATCCACCTGTAGTTGAATTACCGACAAATAATTGTCATTGATTTATCGTAAATCTTTATTTTGTCCAATAAACAAGCTCACCAGTCCGACTACTGATAACAGCGTGACAATTAAGAGTCAATTAAATCCCAATTAAATATATGAATGTTTTCTTGTTACGTCTAGGCCAAATAACCATTTGTTTACATGAAGAACTCTACAGAATGTATATATAGACTTAAGCAAGTACTGTACTTACATAGTATTACATACATACAGATTTTTGACAGACAATCGTCGGTGAAAACAAACATTGATTTTCAGAAATGAAAGTTATCCTTTAATGGAGCGAGTTTATTGCCATAATTATAATTCCAAGTATCTTAATTCTTATCTTTTCACTGTACATTGTATAGTTATACAGTCATACCTGTGTTAGCGGCCACCTCAAAATAAAGGCCATTGATTTTTTAGAACAAAATGATCTCCGAATAAGGCGAATAAAGGCCATCTGTCAATAACGTCCACATTTTGACTTTATCAAGATCGCCTTTGTTGTAATGATGAAAGTAATAATCATCACCCCTTAATTAAATAGTGGCACACGGATTTATACTAAATAAATCTACCAGGCATTGTAACTTTTTGTTTTATTTTAGAATACATTTAGCATGCAATGTTAACAACAAAAAGCGCCCGTCTACCTACTCACTTTTAAAGTTAGGGTCGTTCAACCGTATACCAACATTTTTAAGAATGGCGCCTTATAGAGTTTTAAAAATATTCGATAAAAACAATTTGGACAAGATTTAGCAAATAAACAAACATGGCTGTCATAATTTACATGTCAATTTACAAATCCTTAAGCAAACTTACACAAATAAACACGATTTATTCAAGCATCAATTTAAGTTGAAGTGCATATCAAACATGAGTCAAAGGTTACATTTCTAAAACCAAACAAGAGATTAAATAAACGGATGTGCGTACAGCATCAAGTTTAGAACAAAACTAGAAATGTGACCGTAGGACACGGATGTCCCCGCCATGTCACACTGGACACAGAAATGAGTGTTATGCGGCAAATATGTGAATACAACATAGAGCAGGTTGCTTGGGAATGCTGCAAATAGTGGGAGGTAAAGATCACTTAAGGGTGGTAAACACACAACTACACGTACTTTCACTATTTCAATATAAAGAATGAACGTACATATTTAAGTGTCTACTGTGACCTTGACCTTTGAGTAAGCGACACAGTATTTGCGCATGACACGTCGTCTGAATATGTTGAACATTTTTGCCATGTTATTTCAAAATCAAATCATGCATGACAAAGTTCTGAGCCGGACACGAACATACACTTTCACTATATCATCTGCAGTGTTGACGTTTTCCTAACATTTGACCTGGTGACCTAATTATTGACCCCAAATGATCCATTACCAAACTAGTCCAAAATATCATTAAGACAAACATTCTCACAAGGTTTCATGAAGATCCGATCAAAGCAGTTACTTCAAGGGTGTTCACAAGCTTTTCTTTCAATTTGCCCTGGTGACCTAGTTTTGACCCCAGATAAAACATAATCGAAGCTGTTCAAGATATCATAAAGCTAAACATTCTGACAAAATTTCATGAAGACCCAATCAGAACAGTGACTACTAGTGTTAACAAGGTTTTCCGTCAATTTACCCTGGTGACCTAGTTTTTAACCCCAAATGACCCATCATCGAACTCGACCTAGATTTTGTCAATAAAAACATACTGACCCCGTTTTGTGAAAACTGAACTACAAAATGTGACCTCTTAGTGTGTTCACAGGGCAAAATTTGACGCCGCGCAACAATGACAAAGACCAATCACAAATACTCACCCTGAGCACCTGTGTGCATGTGAGCTAAACAAGTATACAATCACCCGATTTCTAGAGGATTTTATCTTATTTATTTGGGTTCAATGTCATTAGCATTCGACAATTTTCAGTCATACAGCAATCGGTTCACTTAACTAGCTTTCCTGGACTATATTCTAACCAGTACTAACTGAATTACCTTTCCACTAAGATATGGTGACTACTTCACATGGTGAGGGAAATCGACACTGTTGTCCACTTTTCATGGAAGAGTAAGACCTATTGCAACCAGGAATCAAACCTGGATCACCGGATTACATAATCCAGCACACTTACCACGTGACATAATGAACGCAGTCTAGGAGAAAAAACAACAACAAAACATCAACTCATTGATACAGAGGGGAATTAAAGGCGTAAACTTCCTTTAGAAGCGTAGAAATCACTTACATTTATTCAGTATAAAATTACAGAACAGAACCTATCTTTATTAAGGTATTACGCGACCTTTCCTTGACGATATGCGTCAAAAATCGAATTTCTCCGATTGTTCTGAGATTTTACACAATTGTAGTATAGTATGCTCTTCAATTTCAGTTCGCCCCGTTTCCTAGCAATGTCACGTCTAATGTCAGTTGTGTAAAATAGACGTTTTACATACTTAATTGGTTCAAACATACCGCAATTGTAATTTCAGATACATCAACTTCAAGCTCTCTGTCTGCAGATAAAGCTCATATAAGTTTTAATGGGGATTTGTCATCATCATTTTTTCTGGTGGAACGTTAAGCACTCAAAATACATTTGTTGTATGTCCGTTTTTTTTTCACCCATAATTTTGAACCACAACTATATTCTAGTGTAATTCAATCAACTGTAAATGAATCACATCGGTTGATTAAGCATCGCGCACTATTTTTCCCAAACTGCAATATAGTTAAGTAAATTCGGACATCATGAATAACGTTGTTGAAGTTGTTACGTCACGTTAAGTGAAGCCTGACGTTATTACTAATAAAGTAATACTATTCTTAATACCATTGATGCAACTCGAAGATAACAGATTTAACGCAGTCTGAAATCTAAAATATTGATATGACGTCTAGGAAAGGTCGCATACTACCTTAAGTGCATATTATGTTTCATCTGAGTCATAAATTTAAATAATGCATGTAGTAATGATATCTGTTGATTATTCATCTTGTTTACAATTTTGAAATCTACTTTTAATATTTATGAACAGTATAGTATTTCAAATACATATTTGATAATCCATATAATTGTGAAGCACAAACTAAATGTACAGTAATCTATTATTGACATCAATGCACTGAAGTTTTTCATTACACAGACATCAAATACCAAGTTTGCGTCTATCTTCAATGACAGTATTGGCAGCCAGCCGACCTGCGGATCCCATTACACCGCCTCCTGAAAATAGATAGAAATATATTTTAGGTGAGTTGAAAAAACCAAGGACTTATATACATACATGTATGTATATAAGTCCTTGAAAAAACTAATCAGTTGATTCTAGGAGTGTGTGTTAAATTAATATAATTGAAATGTTTTTTAAACTAGATGCACAAGGGCAACATGTCGAGCCAACTGTTAAAAAAGCTCCTGACCTTTGAATTATATGTCTGAGTGATATCCATGATACATTATCTCATTAAAGTAAACTTTTATTTGTGTATCCCAAGTTATTTCAAAATCCTTGGATGCAAACAGAAGGAAAAGCCCTGACAAGGAAAATACATTTGACCCGAAAGTGTCACCTTGGACCTGGGTATTGTCCAAGGCACATCGTCTCATTGAAGGAAACAGAATTGGACCAACCGTCCCACCAACAACCGACTGACCGATAAAGTGACTCCAAAATACCCCTCCCAAACTTTTGTTTGCAGGGGTATAATGTTACATGTTTTGACATTTGACCTGGGTCTTGTGGACTGCACACCGTCTCATGAAATATGTGAAATAAGTGAAACACAGCCCGGACAAGGAAAATCCGGAGATACTAACCAACCTTACCATAACCTAACCTAACCTAACTAACATACAGAAATGCAACTGCCACTGTGGCCACTATGTTGAGCTCACTGAAAGGGGGTTAGACAAAACTGAACAAGTGGTCTATTAGTTACGTGCTGAACTAGCAACTACATGTAATAAATAGGTTGTGGGTTTGAATCTTAGCTCCTCCTGATACTGTGGAATCATTAATGTTCCTTGGGGATTCAATTTCGTGGCTTTTGTGGGTCGGCTCATCCACAAAATCAAATTCCCACAAATTTAAATGCAGAGATAAGGCAATGCTTTAAGCATGCACAACTAGGCTTACTACTGATCACTTCTGTGAAGTTTCATTGAAATCCTGTGAGCGGTTGCTGAGAAATTGTCCAGACAAAATTTGCCTATTGTACATACTGTATAAAAACAACAAAGGGCTATAACTCAGTGAAAATTATTCCAAACTAAAAATGCTTTAAGCATGCACAACTAGGCTTACTACTGATCACTTCTGTGAAGTTTCATTGAAATCCTGTAAGTAGTTGCTGAGAAATTCTCTGGACAAATTGTGTCTACAGACGCATGGATGGACGGACCAACCGATTGTCAAGCGTGAATCCAATATAGCCCCCATATATTTCATATCTGGGGGTATAATGATTTAACACAATTTAGCAATTTTCAATGCAAACATGAAGAAGAAACATATTACACACAGAAAAGATAAAGGGATATGAGACGTTCAAAAAATTGTTTGTTTCTAGTTGCCCGACCTACACAAACTAGAGCTGTCACAAAGGTGACTAATAACCCCGCAGCCACTATGACACTAAGAATGCAATAGTACAATATATGGCTAAGTTCAAGCGGACATAACTCAGTAATAAGTGAACCGCTGGGCATAAAACACTTCATGGTGATAACATATTTCAAGTTTCATTGCAATCGCTTAAAAAATGTGGAAGTAGTTTGCTCCAAAAAACTTTTATGTGGACGAACGGATGGACCAACCGACCGACAGAGTGTTACCAATATACCCCCTCTCAAACTTCTTTGCAGACCAAAGTATAATTATTCCCTAAATTCTAGACATTTTATTAGGTAAGAGGAATGGAATATCCACCATCGACTCATTTTAATGAGAATGTAACCAGAAACAAACAAAATTTATGCAGGCCTTGAGTAATATACTTTTTTTTATTCATGTGTTTGCATAAGACAGTGAAACTTAGTTTAACAAATAGATCTATGACTTTAGATATGTGTGTCTTGGTCAACATCCAAAAGTAACTCAGCTTGACTGAAGTGTTACTGTGTCAAGAGAAAGGGAGATATATGTACAATAAATAAAAATTAAATCAAAGTAAGTCCAAATTTGGTCAAGTTCAAATCAAGGAATTATCAGAAAGGGCCTAAGGCAAGAACCGAACTAGTATCAAAGTGATAGACGGAATGTCAAAATACTTAACCTCGGATGGACAGACAGATGGACATGGCAATCATTACATGCTCTGACATCAGATATGAATTAAAAGTAAAATATGAAAAGAACCTTTACAAGATCTTTTAATATCACAGAACACTCTTTTTCATGGAGATAGATAAATGCTACATGCAATGGTATAATACAGTCAAACCTTTAAAGTGTTAATGATCACCAGCTATCAGTCAACAAAGGGCTTGCCAATACAATGTATTCGGCCCCTTACTGAAGGCCAAGTGTGCACCAAGACCATATTTCTCCTATCTATTTAGTGACCTCAGTTAAGGGGCTGAACAATATTTAACTTTATTTTTCTATAGAATCATAGTATTGATTTATAATTATGAAATTTAAAAAGAAATGACTTAATTATAACCAGTCCAGTTGGCCACTTTCAGCTAAAAGATCGGTGGATATCCCTTGCTGGAAGCACCAGCGTAGAACCATCAGCCTGAGGGTAGAAACATCAGCCTTTTACAAGCTAGCATGACAGTTTTCTTACTCTAGTTTCACAGGGGATTTGAACTCTTAGTGTAGTGGTGAGGTGCTATAGTGATTATTCATATCCATTCACTCAGAGACAACAATTAGCCACTAGCCTACTTGTGCAAATCTATTACACCAGTATATATCATGTAGTCTTTATGTCTGCAAGTGCAGAATTTTGTGTTTTTAAGGTGTTCTTCAATTGGCATGGTTTTATTTTTGGCAGTTTCATAATAAGCCAATCACCAAAATAAATCCATGTCCCACCTACCCGCCAAAATTAAACACTTATATTCTATTAAGAATTTGTTATTGGTGAGGATGTGGCCTAGATTTGGCGGTTCTGATGCTGGCCACCAAAATTACAAAAATAAAATAGGCGTCAATATTAAGACGTACACTGTACTGGATTTTGATTGTAATAAAAAAAACAAATCAACAGAAATATTTAAAGCCTCTTTTGTCTCATCTCCGTCAAACAGACAAATGCTTTAAATACAGTATTTTGAGGGCTCAGCGCAACACTGTCGTAAGTTGTTCTTATTTCAATATAAGTTACAACACTGTTGCATTGAACCCTCGATTTGCATACAGTAAAAGGCAACTGAAGCAGCCCCTTCAATGGAACAATCCCCTTTTATGATTTCAATTCTTATGGAAACTGTGATTTACTTAAGTAAGGTTTGACGGCTTATATAAACATGAGCAATAATCATGTTTATTCTATACTTACCTATAAGTAAAGACATTAAATTATTGTATGAAATTTAGCTTAATGTACCAGGTTTCCTTTGGTAGACTATTGAAAACATATTTTTCAGCAGCCAAAGAATTTTCAATTTTCAGAAATTCAGCGGAACTGGAGAGGTAAGGTATGGACTAAGACCATCACTGAATAAAGTTCACAGTTTTTCTTCCTACTGGGTGCCTCTCAACTTGATCAGAAGTTTAGCATTAAGAACACTTAATCATTCTATATTCATCAAAAATGAAAAAAAAAGAAATATCAACCAGTACTATTGGTATGATTTGATGCAGTAAGACTGAATTATGAACCATATATTTTTAATCTTTTATTTTATCGTATAATTTATGACTTATGCATACATAAACCGCACAAACAAAAGCTATGACTTCATCAATCAGATAATATTTATGACAGAAGTTAATGGATAAGTGATGTCTATTGAAGTCAAAGAAAAGTAAATACCCTCACCGGTAAATTGATCAATTGTGAAGCCATACAAATATTTAAGATTAATGTACATGTATTCGAAACAGCTATGTATAATGACCCCATAATTTCAAGCAAGATCAGACAGAGTGGTGATATCGACCTATTTTTGTGCAATTCATGAAGGTTATATTTTAATGTACATTATGAAAACATTCTGCATGTATAAATAACAGCCAAAATTGAAGCACTTAAGATTCAATTAAGCCTACAGCACATGACTGGGCAAGAAATCAAATAAACTATTCACTGTAAAAGAAATGGCTTAATGTGGAAGTTAAAGCCTTCTTTCACTTCATTTAAGCATTATTCCCCAATGTATTGTAATTGTTTCATTGTCACAAGAAGTTCATCAATTACGTTGGTATCTTCAATACAGTAGAAGAATTTTTGTTTGAATAAACTAAATCTCAATGACATAATCTGAGGTTAAAGCATGTGGCACTTGAGCCTTGATTATAAAATTAATAACAAGAAAACTATAACAAAATATTATAGGTAGATAAATTACTAGAAGGATTGGTTTAGAATTTTTGTATGTATTTAGTTGTTTGTTTTTTCATGAGGAAACTGTAAGTGGTAAAACTGTTTGTGGAACTACCGGTGGTCTTTTTATAAACAATCGAATAACAATTATCCTATACATGCAACCAAATTCACTATAATCTGCTATGATATAACCACATTGACTTACTTCAAATAACATTTCCAATTTTATGCCACAACAATTATCTTGGTCAACATCAAGGAGCATTCACGATCTTAACATTCTGATTTCGCATATCATAAATATCTACTTACCGTTCAATTACATGTATTAATAATAAAAGAGCAGATGAACACATTCAGTCAAACATGACAGGTTATGCAACGAATAGCCAATCCAATGACTGACCAATTATATCATAAATGCAGATTCAAAAATCACAATCCATAATTTATGTCCCCACGATAAATAGCCATTTTAGTAAAAAACACGAAAATTGAACCCAACGAAAATGAATGATTCCACAGTATTTAGTGTCATAAGAGGTAATTAATAAACTTTATTTATATCCAGCAAACATTTTTATAAGGAATTATGTAAGAATAAAAGCATCTATACACAGTATGTGACATTTTATTCACAGTATCTTAAGGTAATTCAAGGTAATTTTTGGCTTGAGCGTTTTAAATAGATATTGGTAATAATTTTACCAGTTTAGATTTATCACTATACTGTCAGTGTACATGCATACTTTAAAGTACTGTCAAATAATATGTCATTAAACCCTATGCAGTTACCAAAAAAATAAAATAATTCGAGTCAAACCAGTCCTGTGAACAAAGACCACCCTTGGAAAACATAAAATATGACCTTGGACATGATATGACGTCACTGGAGAAAACCAGGTAATGCTATAATTTAACAATTTCATGGATAGTACATTAGTACTAGAACAAACTGTCAAATACCCCCACATGCTGCATATATAAACCTTAGAGCTATACAGCCATGGGGGTTGTGCGTGACGCATGGTCAACATTTGTGGTAAATTATTTCAATATCTTCCAATGAATGACAAAGTTACTGAGCGGACACGGCAAAAAGAACAAAGTTATGACCTTTGAACTCCATGAGTGACCTTGACATTGCAGCTACAGGCATGGGAGTTGGTAGTGACACATCGTCAAATGATGTTTAACATTTGTGGTAAGTCATAACAAAATCCTACCATGAATAGCAAAGTTACAGAGCAGTAATGATTCAGGACAGACAGCTAGACTGACAGACAAAATGACTCCTACATGTACATAGCCCCCACTATTTAAGTGGGGTATAAATATCAATCCAAGTACAGTCAAAACTCATCTACAGACCACTAGGACCTTTTCAGGATAACAAATACTTAGCTTTGGATTGGTTTTCAACATTTCTATTTAATTTCCAACATAACCAGACCAGCTTAATATAAAAACATCTTTTGGACTAAATTGTTTCAATTATCAACTTAAAATTAAGCAGTTCTTATAAATTCAAATTAATATGTTTCAATTATTAACTTAACATTGAGACTAATTTTTCATCCTAAGGAAGGTCTTAACAGGAAACAATGTAGTTCTACTGTATACCCCAAAAAGGGAAACAGATATATATATATAGTTCATGTTAAAAAACTTTACCACAGAAATATAATATGGCTTATTTTATTTAAAGTAAGATATAATTGATACTGAAGTATAATACCGAGCTAACAAAGGTTGAAAACATTAACAATTCATTTATCACAACAAATAAAGAATCTTATCCAAGATAACAAGAGGTGTTTGACAAACATGGATGGACGCCCCTCAAAGGTCAATGGATACTGGATAGTAAATACTGTTACTGATTGGATAAGGATTTTACGCTGAGTGATTGTGACCCTTTACCTCAAATAGTCTGAATTTTTGTCCCTTATTATCTAATCTAACGATCATAGGCCAAATTGTTCTCCAGTTATTGGAAGACAACCTTTGTGTGCTGTTCAAGGCCATTCACAGAGTCCTTGACTTTGACCTTGATATCAATTGGGGTCATCCACATGTGAAAACCAACTTATCTATCAGGTCAGAGGTCAAATCGTTCTCTGGTTATTGGTCAGACAAGGATTTAATTGAAAGTCATGGACCTTGAACTTTGACTTACTGACTTCAAAATCAGTAGGGGTCATCTGCATGTGACGACCAACCTTTCGACCAGGACTGAGCATATTAGGCCAAATTGTTCTCTGGTTATTGGTCGCACAGGTTTTATGGAAGGTCAATATGACCTTGATTTTTGACCTCAAAATCACTGGGGTCATCTTCATGTGACAATCAACTTCCCTACCAGGTCTGAAGGTCTTAGGCTTTACTGTTGCCCAACTGACCCCATTTTTTGGTGCAGACCCTAAGATTCTAACAGCAAAATACCAAAGTACCAAAGAATAATGGGGGAAAAATGGCAACTGAAACAAATATTAACAGACGGAAGTACTGAATGGCAGAGCAATATACGCCAGAAGGTGTAATTGATATAATCATGTTGTTTTGATGGGGTGAACATTTGAGTAAACTTTCTTCAAAATCCTTTGCAGTCTTAAAGAGTTTCAGTGCAGACACGAAATTGCTAACAGGCTGCGGACGCCAGCGTCATAACATAATATGTCCCTTCAGGTGTATAAAAGGCTTTTTTGTGACTTACTGATCCTATCATTTTGGTCAAGTAACGGTAAAAATGACTTCTTTTGGCTCATTCGTCCATTAACCTTAAAAATTTCTCAATCGAGGAAAGAATACCAGTACCTTTTATATTCTTGTGTTGCATTTGGAAACTCATAAATTTTATTCAATTACATTTGTACAATTAAAACTGGATTGTTGAGAACACCACTTATTGGACCAAAGGAAACACACATGGTCGACCATGGTCAACCATATTCTCTGACATGCTCCTGATCTTGTCGCAACACAGTATTTAATAGCCAAACATGATATGAGATGGTCAACCATCAACTACCATGGTGACCATGGCAGACCATAGTCATCATTTCGCCAGGGAGTAGCCAAACTATTTTTTGTAGTGGCTGAACAGGAAATGAATGCTTTCAGTTGAATCAGGTTTTTCACTTCTGTTGTGAACTTTTTCTGAAACATGGTAACACTGTATGCGTCTGCAATGCAGCGAATACAAAAATGAGCTGATGGCCTTACTTAGTATGCAGGAAACTTATTAATCACAAGTGATATATAATCCACTGGTATGGCTGTATATTCAAGACACACAAAAACGAAAAGTTGAAAAACAAGCTATAATCACATATATTAGGTTACAATAAACTACTATAGGATACATTAATAATAATGAATACAATAGTTTTCTACCATGATGGTAAGAAGAGATATTTACAATTTACTTAGTATAATATTTGAATCACTAGTTTTTCATTCATTTTCCTTTATATACTGTAAATCACTTTATATTCGCGTGATCTTTATTTTGCATTTTTGCCCACCCTGAATATATTCGCGTATTAATGAATTCGCGTCTGAAGGCTCTTAATTTAAATTTCGCGAAGGCTTTGAATTATAAAATAAATAAATAGATAAATAAAACGGGTGAAACTTATATCATGCATTACCTGTAAAAATTAATCGTCAAAACCTGTTACAATCTTGAATATAGAAAAGTGACAAACTGTCAGTTAATCCCTATTGTTATCTTAAGAAATGTAATTAAATCTCCAGATAATTATACCAAACATTGTCCCTCTGGCAACACGCACAATGATTGTTTGTTTGATGTGTTTAAGGCACACCAATTAGCACAACTTCATAATTATCATGTTAACAAAACACAATATACATGTATAGTGTACATACAGACAAGTGGTCTGTTTATTTATCAGTCTGTCTACACATTTAATAATGAAAATTTCGGACTATGATCTTCGGATAGTAATTACGTTATATTAATAAATCTTCCATTCGCGAATATTAGTGAAAATAAAAACATCACGAATAATACCAGATTTACAGTACACGATATACAACTCTTTTAATGGCTCCTTATTTTTGTTGAATACTTTTATGATATACATGTACTGTATACGTCTTTAATTCTGCCGACGCAAAATTTAGCGTTTTTAAGATGTTCATGAATTGGCGTGTTCTATATTTGGCAGTTTCGTATTCAACCGACGAAATAAAATCATGTCCTGTCTACTTAAGTGCCAAAATTAAAACACTTGTCTTCAGAAAATAAGTTTCCACCATTTTCAAGGGAAATGACTAGAACATTTTACAAATTCTATTGTTCGGTTTTCACTTTGCCTATATGTCTATGTGAAAAATGTAGCACACTGTAGCAAATGTCTTTAAAAGGTATTTCTGATATGTACACGTATATGAAGTGATCCTTTGTGAAAAGTGTTTTATGGTAAATTTAGGCCTAAAAATCTATCATACTAGTGAAAACCTTAAAATCACCCACCTGGATGTGCTCCACTACCACAGAGGTACAGTCGTGCCAAAGGTGATCTGTAATTACTCATTACAGAGATAGGTCGACTCATGTAAAGTTGATCCAGAGACATAGCTCCATGAAATATGTTCTGTAAAAATAGAAATTTTAAATTCATGAAAAAAAAACCACATTAATCAACACATTGTACAGCAAAATATGTTTAGTTCCATCTTTTAAGTGTCATACATGAGTAGGTTGATTTTATAGTCATATCTTAGCTATGACACCAGATTATAATCTTAAAAATATCCCTACATGTAATTATGTATTTCAGACACCTCTAACTATGGGTCACTATTGGGTCCAGTCTTGACTATTTCAATACTATTGCTAAAAGAACTATAACAATTCAGTTTAAACATCAACAACACATGTTAAAACTTCTTTATGTTTCTTTACGTTTCGGCATTTCACCTTAGTCCGAATAATACATAATAATAAACAATAGACGTGACGTCATGTAATATTTGACGTTACTTTAATATTATATAAAATAAAACACGTAAAAAGCTTCTTTTTTTAAAGTACTATAGTGATACTTATATTGCTATTGCTGGAAACTATTGCAACACTATTGCCAAGATTTGAAAACCACAGAGATTAACATGTAAATGTAAATAGAATCAGCTGACAATAGATCCCAAAGGCAATCAAAAAGGCAAAACATGCTATCATGAAATAGACCCAAGGGCTGTGTCCAGGTATAGTATGAATAAATTATGTGTGACAATTTGATAGAAGATTTAATTTGAAGGACAAAATATAATTGTTGCAACATCAAAATCTTGTAAGACTTAGTATGAATTCATGAATTTTACAGGAGATAGAAAGCAACTTTTATCTCAAGTATAGATTTAAAAAAATTACAGTAAACAAGCTGATTCAAATATGATTATTATCCAAAATGAAAGCAATTTCATTTGCTTTGTTAAAACAATATATTCAGAAAAAGAAAATGTCTGATATCCTGGAATACTCATACCGTATATACTCGGCCATAAGTCTACTTCACTCATAAGTCGAGGGCTATACTTTAGAGCGAAAAAAATGGTATTTAAGCTAGGCCCGTTCATAAGTCGAGTGCAAATTTTTGCTTCAAAATCAGAAATTTCATCACTCCCAACATTCGTGTGAAACAGAAAGTAGGATTTAACAAAGGGAAGTAACTGTTACAGACTGTTAATTAGTATAATTATATCCCATAATTCACCGTAAGAAATTAATCTGTGTTTCTGAAATGCCCTCAGGTGATGTTAATAAGGATATACAAGACCCCTTGCCATCATTTTCTGCTTCATTTGTTTAATCAGTTGCAATTAGCAACGATTATATCATACAGACTGTGGTTTTGACATGTTAGACACAAAAGGTGTTAATTTCACTGGATAGAACGTAATTAACACAAAAAAAAACGTGTCAAACTTGCTAATCCGTGATCAACCTGGACAAAGCCATTAAGATAAATCAGGAAGACAAACATGTAAAATTACTCAAATAAAACACTAATTATAATTTATTTACTAATAAAACTATTTTGTCATTATTCTAAATGATTAGATCTACAACAGCTTCGTACCTTACTAAGTAATCCAGTAACAAATTATTCACACAAAAAATATCCCTAATTGTGTGACACATTTAAATTACGACATTCCTGTTCAATTTATGGGAGTAAAAATTAACCAGAGAGTAAGATATACGTCATTTGATTGACAGATAACATCATTCATGACGTCAGTTTCATAAACCTAGTTAATTTCAACTGCGCTAAAAATAGAAAATCAATATAGTTACAAAGTGCACCAGTTCAACCTGTTTGTGCAAAAATACGTGGACATAAGTTATTGTGTTTTTGTGCTCTGAAAGTGTCTAAGTGATAATATTTTTTTTGGTTACTCGGCCATAAGTCGAGTTGGATTTTACGGACAATTTCAGGATCCATATTTGGTCGACTTATGGCCGAGTATATACGGTACTAATAGAAAATTAAAATCTAATCTGTTAATTCTTGAAAGCATCGGCGTATAGACATTTCAGAAACATTTTGGTTCCAGTTCACGCTCATATCAACAAAACAAAATGTTGCAACTACACATACATGTTTTTGACAGTTAACTGTCAAAAACATGTATGTGTAGTTGCAACATTTTGTTGTTTTGATCTATCAGTATAATTAAGAGTTTATGTAACATGCTGTCAATGACTTGACTAATTGGTGCAGATATCCCCATTTTTTTAGAGACTGAGCTCATTTGTATTATATTTCTAGCGAGGTCAAAAAGTTATTTGTCAAAAAAATCGGAGTAATTTCACAACGTCATAATTATGCCTTTTATCACATAATATTATATCACACTAACTGAAACACTATAATGAATGCCATACACTGTAAGCTAGCTGCCTGCAATGAATAGTAAATTACTGCTAGTTAACTGGTTTCAACTGGAAAATAACAAACTAGACCAAAAACCTGAGAAAAACCTATATACAAAAGAATAATGTTAGCCTCCATAGTTTAATGCACCTTTGAAGCAGCCCTGTTTGCCATATTTGAACAATTTTAAGCCTAATTTGATTAACACATGAATTAACTAGAATCTGGTTACGACTTGCAATATGCTGAAATTTGATATGCAATTTGTGTGATAAGAGAAAGGATGGATGATATAAATCATGTGTCTAGAACATAGATCATCGTTATCATGTTCTGTATTAATTGAAAGTTGGCTAGTCACTTCCTGTAAACGCAACTCAAAATGCAAAATATTTATATTTTTGTTTTATAGAATTTGAAAATTGGAAACCCATTTATGACAAAACATAAATCCTGAGTTTAGTTAAGCAGAAAAAAATAAAAGGCTAATAATGAATTATACAATACCATAGAATGTGGTTATTTAGCGGGACTTCATTTTTTGCTATTTTAGTGAATTTCTTCAGTAGATTATACTAAACGAAAAGATTTGTACAAATGACATGTGCTGTGTTAAAATAGTCATCATGTAGTAAAACTAATCAGATAGAAAACCTTCCACAGTGGCAGTCCACAACTCGAACAATTCCAGCATTACCTCATGCAGGGCTTTGTTTCACGGCAAGAGGGAAGAAAAATCTTCATGGAAATTGAAATTTAGGGGAAAGCTGCATGATTTTAAAGAATTTGTGAAGAAATTTTTGAGGGGAAGATGCCTGTTTACCGCCCCTGCTGTAGAAGTAAGAAAAGCCATCCCAGGCGAAATGATGAACATGGTCTTCCATGGTCGAATACCATGGTCGGCCATGGATTACCATGGTCGGCCATGGTCAACAGTGGTGCCATTTAACAAAACATTGTCGGCCATGGTAGGCCATGGTCATAGACCATGTTTGGACATGGTCTACCATGGTAATATGGCCTTCATTTCGCCTGGGATTACATAAAACTCAGTTTGGATGTGCATGCAACATAATCATTCACAATGTCACTACCCAGTTATTTTTAACTGGCATACAATAATTTATGTATAGTTCTACTTGATAAAAGACACATTTCAGTTGTGGGTGGGTTAAATTTACAGCTTATCTCATCTTGATTTTGAGCCTATCTCAATATTATGATTATTTTTGTTTCAGACTTACAGTGGACTGGTATTTGAATATATATATAGCCTTACTTCAATGGTGAAAATTACTGTTGCATATTTTCTAGACGAATTTTAGTCATGGGTACACGTTTATTCAAGTTCTTTGTGGGTATATAGTATAGTGTTTATTTCTAGTTTGGGTAATCCTGGCTATTTGATTGGCTTATGGTGATGTAGGTCATTCTTGTCATGTTTGACTGAATCTGTTCGTCTGCTATTTGTTGATAGGTAAGTAAATCATGCAGGCATTGATCTGTGATGTTGACCTAGCTAACTTGTTTTGCGGCATAATATCGGAAATGCTATTTGAAGTTCAGTTTGGTTGTATAGCAGATTATGGGGAATTTGTTAGCATTTAGGGTATATTCTATTTGATTGATGTAGCGTATGATGAGGGGGCAAACCGTTGTTGATAAGTTATGGTCTCTGACTAGTAATCACAGACCCCACATTGGCTGTTAAGGTGTATCCCATACAAAACCAGACAAATTTCATATGACATACAGGTTTTTTTTTCGTATTTTGGGAATATGACCCATACCCACGGGATTGGGAATTTTCGCATTGTTTTGATCAAAATTGCGAAAAAATGCATAACTACAATTTTTGAAATGTTCAACTAATTCTACTTATTCTCCCATAGAACAGTAGTAGAATTAGGTATTTACTACCAATAGTGATGGTAATGAACTAATATAATAATTGTGTTTTTTTTGGGGGGGGGGGGGGATTGGGAATTTTTGTCTGTGAATAGGGAAAAAAACATACTATTTACCATTGGGAATATGACCAAATTTCGGCTATAAAATCGCCCCAAAAATATCCCTGATATATGAACTCGTGGCGGGCAGTAATCCTAACCAGCTTACCTGAAATTCATTCCAGTACTTAACCACATTCTATTCGCAAGTTACTACCAAGCTACCCCACATTAATCAGAGGTGGAGGACAATTTAACACAGGATGTAATATCTTCAGTCAAATTTGTCACGGATAGTGTGAGCCTCGCCCGGGTTTCAAACTCACAACCTCTTGATCAGTAGATATGATAATTTTTTTATGTGAAGAACCATGGTGTTCCTTCGCTAAAAACGGCGTAGAAAAGTCAACAAACAACCCTGGCTGATAAAGCAACTTAAAACCCAGAGAAAAAAGAGAATGATAGAACTGTTGAAAAAAGATCCCCAGTAAAATCTTGAATATATAACTTGAGACTAATCTCACAGCTAAAATCTTATTAAGTTCCTTTTGATATAAATTTGACACAATTTAAAGTTTTCCTCAATATTTAGAGAAGTTGCCAGCTTTTTGTATAAGTGTGAGTTAGTACTTGTTAGAATACCATCCTGGATACTGATAAGGTGAACTGGCTGCAGTATAGAACACCATTTAAAGTCCCAAAAGCATATAAATCTATCAGTCCTAATAGTTTCTGCTTGTTCTATAACAGAGGAATCTGGTGTGTTTTCCTCTCGTGCATACTTTATAGCAAGTAAAAAAAATTCCAAAACCACTATCATATTTTTTTCATTTTTTTTCATTTTCAGAACAGCTGTGTTTTCTCGCAGTCATATTATGCACACGGCATGAAGTGACGTCACACGCTCTATATATTTCAAGTTTACAAAAGCAAAATTCACAGCGAAATGTGTGTTTTTAGAAGAAAAAGAGCTTGTTTCGTCGGTAATTATTATCTTGGTATAACATCAGCAATTGTTTGTTTTTGCATATATTTTATTATAGCAAAAAGCTAATGGGACTTTAAAAACTGTTGAAAAATGCAACAAAATATTAATTATGATACATTATATTATATTTAATTGTATTTAGTATGGAAGTTAATTAACCGAAACATATTACTTACACTAATGTCAGACATGTCAGCAAGTCTGTAACAATTTAAGTAAAGAACAGAAATAGGATTTGAGCTGGAAGACAGACATTAGGTTTTATAACCTAACACTCTAGTCTCAGTTCTTGGTTACGTTCTAACAAACTTCTAGATCTACAGTATTAAATAGCTTACCCCTCCTGTAAGTCCAAAAACCCTCTCCAGATCCGGTGGAGTCAATATATCTCTACCAACAACGCTTTCTTTAAACCCAGGTGCATATTGTTCTATACTGTCAAATACTGGAAAAGAAATGAAAATGTTTAACTCTATATTGCTGACTGCAGTACAGCCAATCTTGAGTCATTGGTCATCTGTTGCCATAGGCAACCTGTGAACTCCTCCCTCCATTGTGGGACCAGCGTATTGAAACATTTGCTATTGTTGATGGTATACAGGAGGCCTCCAAGAGGATTATCTGACCCTTCAACCAATTCATTTTTTAGGCAAAACCTTTACTAGCCTCCAATCCTCTGTAAGCAATGCCCTACATTCTCACATAAAGAGACATGGTCGGAAGCCGGGCTCAAACTCACAACCCTCTAATAGTATAAGAGAGAGAGATTATAGTGATTTGAAGTCAGCAACTATAACCATTGACCACGGAGGTGGGTCTGCATGTTAGTGTGACTCACACTACATTGTATAAACATTGTACCACAAAGCCCCAATATGGTATACATACACTTCTGAAAGCAGAAGGAAATGAGGAAGAAGAACAGAATTCACAACGTTTTTTTAGGAAAAAGGGAAGATGCTTGGCGCTGGTAGAAGGGGGGGGGGGGGATTTACGACAAGTAAGCAAATACGGGCAATATTTATAATGCAAGTAGTGGAAATAGATTTTTGGGGGGCAGAAAAAAATAGAATATTTCCAAGTGATGACACTGGCTATCAGTGCTGCTTTCTTAGTAAAAAATCTGATTCAGAAAATGTTTATCAACATAACTGATCAAAATGATTCTCGGAGAAAAATGACACCAATGCAAAAAGGCAAAACTTGTATTTCCCTTGGTAGCCCTTTGTACTGGATATCATTGTACATCCAAGTATGTACAATTTTAATGCATATAGTACATTGCCTGTAATGCTATATTAAGTATGGTATGTTCGCCATATCTCACATAAAATTCATTAAAATGTTTAACATTGCATACAATTAAATTTAGTCATACATTGTTTGTCAAGCATGCATGAAGGTAATATAATCTAATTTTTCCTGTCATGCCAACAAAAGTGATGACGGATGTAAACAATAACTAAATCAAAGTACTGAAAGTACTCATGAAAACTGAACTTACGTTATATTAATTATACTTGCACTACAACATGAAATGGGAACTAGTTTAACAATTGCTTGGCAGAGAACATCGCACATAGGTCCACATAGAAATTCATGCGCATCAAGAGAGTAACAGCTATGAATATTTCATATAAGTTCAGCTTTCAAAAGACTCTGTAGCTGTTTAGTGTTTTTTCATTTTGACATGCACAATGATTCTGAATTTCTAACTATAGAGTTGAAAGTTTTGCAAAATATTTACAATTTGCATTGAGACTTTTGTCATGTGAAACTGTTCTATTTAGAAATTGACAAATTAAATGTATAATGACAACTTGACATGAAATTATGATGTCATGACTTTTGATGCTTGTGTTTTTTCTTCTGAGAAAGAATACACCTTCTACAAATTTATTTTCATAAATTATTTAATCATCTGAAGTTAATTGTTTTTCATGATTATTTCATAAATGGTGAAATCAGTATTAGAATCCTTGATATTTGTAGTAAACATAAGCAAATTGTAAAGGTGAAATTGTAATGGGTGTGAAATATTTTCATAGCTTAGCGTGTTCATTTTCAAGTATGTATAATTATGCAGAATTGAACATTTAAATGCATTAACACATTTTTTCCTTCTTGTAGGTTCAACCAAACCGCGCTGGCCATATTTGGCATTGTTTTATTGATGTAGTACCATCTTCATAGTAGTTATAGTAAATTGTAACTTGTTATTTTAATACAAGAACAATATGAAATAAAATCATTTACTTCTAATTATCAATGCTTGAATAAAATACTCTGTTTTCATTTAACTCTAGTTGCGCAGTTAAATAAATGTTATAATGATCATAATCAACACAGGAATTATCGTCTACCGGTGTTATGGTAAAATTCTTCCTGCAATCAGCAGATATTTACACAAGATGAAATAATAGCTAATTTTGTCCATTCGCGAAATTCGCTAACATTTCAACGTCGCTAACTTAACCACTTATACAGCATCAATTATTTACTTCCCCACATAAAAATATTCTCCATCAGTCAAATTATGTGTAGTAGGTAGACTAATACTAAATCAAACATTCTCAGATTTTGATATTTGTGCATGGTGAATAATCCTTATTTCACAACCTCAGATCTTAAGATTTGAGTATAGAGACGAATCTTTAATCGAATTATTAAGATTTTGAGAATTAAATACTAGTACGGAGACCGAATGTTTATTTTACAACATCTACTGTAACTCCTGATTTGGTAATTGTACATACCTAAGTCAGCATAAGCATTTCTATTTTTGTCGTCCCATGTCTGACCATCCGCAAGATGGTAAGGTGTATACTGGGTAAATAACAAGACTACATGATGCCCTGGAGGGGCCAAAGTAGGGTCCAGACTTGATGGAATGGTCATCTCAATCATAGGTCTGAAAAAAAGTTTATAACTGGATTAGCTTGTCAACTAGTTGGTCTTATGAATACTGCTTGCATGATTTCGTCCTCCAGCAATTATTTTGTTTATTTCGAGTTTTACACCCCTTTTCAACAGTCAGAGTCATATGAACTAGACAGAAACATTGACCAAACCATTGTTCCTGGGCAGAACCAGTACTAGACTCCCTTCCTCCGTAAGCAACTGCCTAATCTCTCACATAAAGAGAAATGGACGGTAGTGGGGCTCGAAACCATGACCCTCTATCAGTGACAGTATACAGTGATTTGAAGTCAGTGACTTAAACCACTCAACCATGGAGGTGGGTCTATTTCGTCCTTCAGCGATTAAAAACTACACAAATTTTTTAAATCTTAATTGCACCAACAAAATTTTAATAAGCTTAAATAAACATCAGAAAGGCTTCTTTCCATTTTTAATTGTAACAACAACATGCATGTAAGGTGCCATTTTATGTAATAGAACTAAGATAAGTTGCTATGGGACTGTAATGAAGCCATTTGTAAAGGGAGGAAACTCTTCCGTGACTTATGGCTAAAAAATCTGGATGCCCCTAACATACCCCAAAAATATAGTCTGTAGTTTGGTAGAACTTCTTTTATTTTTTTTGTTCAGAGATATAGTTAACATAAAATCATCATTCTGCTAGAAAGAAATTGATCAAATTCAGCAACAACAGTGCCGCAAGCAGTGCCAACACTGGTACATGTATGTTCATTGCCTCAGTGAGATCTATCCACCTATGAAGTTTCATGTTGCTACCTATTACAGTTTCTGAGTTTACACTAAATTAATGTTTTCGCACGATGCATGCAGTTTCTGACACAGATGATGCAGTGACCACAATAGCTAAAAATTTTTTTAAAAAAACAGAAGAGCTAATAAACTGAAAAAGTGTTGCATCAGTCTGCTTAATGGAAACCAGGTTTTTTACCCTTCATCCGACATAATGTGGCTTACCTTTTGGAATATCTTCCCTGTTTAGCATCCAGGTATGCCTCAGTTATATCATTCATGTCCTCACTATTTATATGTACAGTGGCTCTATGGTGGGGCATTACTGAATCTTCACTATCATTGGGATTTGCTAAGAAATTTGGAATTTTATTTACTGCCACTAGAAAAAAAGAAAGTTAAAATTAAGTTCACCTTACATACACCATAATTAAAAAAGAATTAATTTTACTGACCAAGAAATAAAAATAAATATAATTAATGCATAGATTTTTCAATTTTTTGTTGTTGTGAGATTTCGGAATTACCACGATAGGATCAACACAACCAGTTCCGATTTTCCTGAGTTTCAGCCATCTAATTTCGAACATTTGAAATGGAGTTGTTTCCCTTGCATACTTTGTTTAGTGTATGGTGGTCATGATGTTTGTAGTGATTCAATGTAATCATAAAACTAATGTACATAATGAGAAAAAAAGGATTTAAGAAAATAAAAACATGTACACAGTACTACACACAATAATTTAGTTTTATGTATTTTGCAGGCGTCTTTTTTTAAATACTTTACAGCCTTATACAGGCTGTTTCCGCTAGCCAAAAAGTGATATATTTTTCCCTAAAATACTATATTTTCCCCCAAAATAAAGTCATATTTCCCACTGAAAAGAAATGGAAGAATTAAGACCAATTACCAGGAAGAAAGCCCCAGGTAGTTTTGAAAATAAAAGAAAATCACTGGTTTAAGGGAAGTTAAATTGGGCATTTTGTAATCAGTACTGTTAGTTTAATGCACAAAATTATTGTAAATATAAAGTTACCGGTATCACTCATTAAATATCATTGCAAACACATACTCCTTAACCTACATAATAAGTATGAATTACAATTAATCTTAGATATAGCCACAAACAATTTCAAAAATTGTTTCTTTTGCAAAGTTATCTTCTTTCACATACCAGTTTTACACCCATGTCATATCAAGGAAATTACTCTGAAGTTGTGAAGATGTATTGTTTGACAGAGACATACAAAACAAGAGCACCCCAAGCAGTGCCAACACTCGTCTGTTCACCGCTGCAGTGAGAACTATGCATCTAGGGAGTTTCATGTTTCTACCTTTTATAGTTCCTGAGTTATGAGCTACACTTAAAGTTTGCATGGACGCAGACAATGACACAGTGATCACAATAACTTGACTTTTTCCTTGAAAACAGACAAGCTAACGAGAATAAATATTGAGCAGAGGATCTGATTATTGGTTCAAACATTTGAGTTTATATAGTTCTAGCCATGCAGAGTCAAATTATACAGAATACAACAAAAACTATTAGGACTGAAGAATGAGTTCAAGTTTCAAAGGTATTTGAATTAACTGAGTTTCAGTTAATGGGTGTCGAAAGTACGTTGTATTTTTAATTTAATGATATTTAGTACTTGTATACATTATGGACTTAACAAGCAAATTTAAATATATATGAGAACAGGTATATTATTCTATGTTAACAAAGAAATTGTGTAATTACCATTAATTTTTGTTACAGGAGAATCATAGCTGACAAGCGACATTTCCTTTTCAACATCTGACGGTAATGTACTCTACAATAAGATATTTCATTATTATAATGATGGAGGTATAACACAGCAAACATGAAGTGTTTGTAAAACACGGATGATCCCAAGGCCAACTGAACAGCACGACCTTGACCTTTGACCTAATGACCTCAAAAGCAATAGAGGTCATCTGCATGTGATGACTAACCTCCCAACCAAATTCTGAGGAGCTTAGACCAAAGAGTTCTCTAGTTATTGCCTAGACAAAGGTTGTTTACAGATGGACAGATCGACCAACCAGCCGACCGACATTTGCAAAGCATTATACCCCCTTTTCTCTAAAGCAGGTATAATTATGGTTTGAAATAAAGACAAAAATGAGATTTATATTTTCTTAAAATGATCAAAATTACCTTCGGCAAAAGGTCAAGGAATGTGACCTTGGGTGTGGCGTTTGAGAGAATGACCTTGGCCTTGATTTCAGTTCCATCATTCAGTGATACACCCATTGCTTCATCATTCTTGGTGATAATACTGCTCACAGACTGAAATGTTTAAAATAAAAATAAATAAAACCTCTCCGTGAGTAACCTTACTTCAACAGCGGCATGATTATCCCCACTGCATGATTTAACTATACATAGTTCCCACATCTACAATAATTACCTCCCTTGGCAGCCATCTTGCTTGGCAAATTCAACAAGCACTAATAGAAGATATTTATATTTTTGTTTTGATAATTCTAAATATAGGATATTTATATGTGACAACTACATTTTCTTAAACCTGATGTGATTATGGCCTTACCAACTTCATGATTAAGTTATCTTTTATACATTAAGTTGTTTAATAACCAATTTTCTGATTTTTTCTATTAAGCGCATAAGAAATTTGCCAAGCAAGATGGCCGACAAGGGAGGTAAATATTGTAGATGTGGGAACTATGTATTAACTCAACATCTTATAGCAACAATCTCTTAACAATAACATAATTTTGCTACTCCCAAGCCGTGCTGTTTTGAAGAGGTTGCATGGTAACATTACTTTATTAGGTGGCCGTTAAGAAATATTGTACAGTTAAATTTAGAACTGCATTTGTTGGTTTTCAAATATGTGTAAATCAAAAACCTATATGGCCAATTAAGGCCAATTAAAGACATTGTTCAGTACAATCATGTGAAGTGATATTTATATCTATGATCAAACTACAGATAGGCCAATAAGTCTCGAAACTCAAAATTACAAGCGATAAATCAATAAACACATAATCAACAACATTAAAATCACAATATTACAACCACCTCATTATGAGACCACATATTTTCTTTTTTCAACATTATCCCTGTGTTGATAATAAGATCACCTCAATATTGAGGATGGTATCAGTACAGAAGAAAATACTACAAATATTAAATACAATACCAATGTGGATGACTGTTACAGGTCTTTTAGGGTATCATATCATCTAATAACAAATGTCTTGATTATGAACAAAGTATGTTTTGGTTACAAATACAGTACAACCTCTGTAGAGCAAATCTTGTGGGAGCTGCAAATAATGACTGTTGTTTAGAGGTTGCTGCTCTTCAGAGGTAGAATTTATAGCAAATATCAGCTTAGGGAAATTTTGAAGGAGTTGTTATAGAGAGGTTGTTGCTCTACAGAGGTTTAAATTCATAGTAAATATCAACTTAGGAAAATTTTGAAGGTGTTGTTATAGGGAGGTTGTTGCTCTTCAGAGGTTAAATTTTATAGCAAATATCAGCTTAGGGAAATTTTGAAGGTGTTGTTATAGAGAGGTTGTTGCTCTACAGAGGTTTAAATTCATAGTAAATATCAACTTAGGAAAATTTTGAAGGTGTTGTTATAGGGAGGTTGTTGCTCTTCAGAGGTTAAATTTATAGCAAATATCAGCTTTAATAGGGACATTTTGAAGGTGTTGTTATAGAGAGGTTGTTGCTCTACAGAGGTTTAAATTCATAGTAAATATCAGCTTAGGGAAATTTTGAAGGTGTTGTTACAGAGAGGCTGTTGCTCTTCAGAGGTTAAATTTATAGTAAATATCAGCTTAGGGAAATTTTGAAGGTGTTGTTATAGAGAGGTTGTTGTTCTTCAGAGGTTAAATTTATAGCAAATATCATAGGTTTTACTGTATCTGAATTTATCATTTTGGTAATGATATCATATTGTGTTTAACAGCTAAACACACAAAACTTACCTTGTCAGTAAATATACTAGCTCCATGATCTATTGCACAATTAGCTATAGATTGTGACACAGTCCCCATACCTCCTTCCACATATCCCCAGGCTCCTTTTATTCCCTCTAGTTCTCCCATAACATGATGTAACAACACATACCTACAACAGAAGAATTAAACAGATCTATATTTATTTAAAAATTCTAAAAATCATTTTCATCAACTAACAAGAAGTAGGAAAATGCCTACAAACCATGTTTTCAAAGTATGAACAGAAACTGTTTTCCTATTTATAGAAAAAGTGATCTAAACCATGACCCCTGAACTCCCAAATACAATTTCAAGTTACTGAGTTTGTTTACCCTCACCACCCGGAAAATCCCATAAGGGGCGAGCATACAGCAATTGCAAGTTAGGTCAACATTGGTACATACCAAGTTTGGCTGCAACAGGTCATTTCAAAACTTAAGTTAACAAACAGCAACAAATAGTTAGACATGCCTACATGTACCTACCCCACCAAGAATTTACCCCCATCAAATAACCAGTCTCTATAACTTTGTTGAAAACCTGGTTGATAAACATTTACATCACACACATGTTCATGTATGAATCAAATTTACGCACAATCAAACCTGTGAGTAAAGCCAGAAAGGCTTAAAATGGCCTTTACTGACAGGTGGCTTATATTCTGAGGTCATTTTGTTATAAATAATCAATGATGGGTTTTTAAGAAATGACCTTTATTTACAGGGTTGCCTATAATCAGAGATAGCTGCAAACACAGGTTTGAGTGCAACCACATTCAGGTACACAAATTGTGCATGCACATACATGTACAGAATAAGAGCTAAGGCACTAAGTAAAAAAATGACATTTTGAGTTCACACCGGTGGTTCATAATTTATAAAATAATATATTCCCTTTTTGCAGTCTGTTAGCAGTAGATATTGCTGTATACAAGACATCACTCAATATTTGTACCTGATATCACTCAAAATTTGTACCTGATATCACTCAAAATTTGTACTCAATTAAAATTTGCACCTGGTACCTCTCAAAATTTGTACAAGATATCACTCAAAATCTGTACAAGGTATCACTAAAAATTTGTACAAGATATCACTCAATATCTTTACAAGATATCATTCAAAATTTGTGAAAGATATCACTCAAAATCTGTACAAGATATCACTCAAAATCTGTACAATATAACAGTAAAAAATTTAAACCAAATATCACTCAAAATTTACACCATACAGTGTACATTGCTAAAAAATAAAAAAGTACCCCACCCACTGCCAGGTGTTTCAGGACTTATCATTGCACCAATCACAGCATCTGTAGCTAACGTGGCCTTCAGAGGTTCTGATTCAAACCATTTATCCAATATCTGGAACAAAATACATTACTTGTATTATAACAACATAACGGTTTTAATTCCCAAGTTTTACTGCCCGTCTGAGATTAGAATATGAATCATTATTCGTTTTTAATTAATGTGGAACGATTGATAGATCATAATAAGTAATTCATAATTTCATGAAACATTTTGAAAATTTTTTCCATATGCTACATATTCTGCTGTACCTATAGCTAGTACGCAAAAATGTCAACATGTTAATATTCCTCCGTTACAGGCTCTATGTTGAAAGGTAAGTTAGTACTAGCTTGTTTGTAAATAGTCCAGGAAATCTGGAGGACAAACTGGCTGCCATACATATCATTGAAAAATGGCATTAAACCTATTGAAGGAAAACTCATTGACAAAAATGTATTCATTATATATATAAATGGTACCAAAAAACTTACTTTAGTTGCAGGGGCAGTCATCAGTTCATAGAATGCCTGACTATCCTTGCCTAAGTTTTTTACTGCAAAATAATGATGTTAATTATAGTCAATATAACAAAATATTCACAACTTTTTTCCACCAGTAAGAGAATTTTTAAATTACTTTCAAGTTTCATCATTCTTATTTTTTTACAAAAAAGTGACCAAATATACCATACAATTGTCACATGTTACAGAGTTGTACATATCAAATTACAGAGGAGAATCTCCGAATCTGAACCGCCCAAATCCAGAAATTATTTTAAATTGTGACCTAGCTTCCATGAAAAATTGACAAAAATATTGATTTGAAGTTCCCAGTTCCTTGTGGAAGGGTAAATTAGCACTGGTTAGAAAACTGATTAGGTGAATCAGCCGCTGTATATAACTGAAGAAGTGCTAAAAATAGTGATAAACCAAAATAAACTAGAGCTGTCACAGAAGTGACTAATACCTCTGCTGCTGTTTTGACACTAAGAATGAGATGGTACACTATATGGCTAATTTCAAGGGGACAAAACTCTGCAATGAGTGAATCGCTGGGCATGAAAATTGTGTTCTGCACATGTACACTTCATGGTGATAACATACAGTCCAAATGATAAACATCACCAACATGGAGTCAAACTTTAGAAACAGTCAGTCAACAACAAATTATCAATGTAATGTATGCTTCATGATGGCGAGGTTTTTTTGACGAACCCCCTCCACACCCCATTGATTGATTGATTGATTGATTGATTGCAGTCAAGATACACATATATATGGATATAAAACATGGTAGCAAATATGAAAATTACACACATGAAATAAGGTCCATGACATGTACATCAAAACCGAGGATGACACAAAAGGAGACAAACTCTTATTTCCATTGTGATCCTCTGAGTTGATGGCATGACGTAGCGAGGCATTTTTATCAAAGACAATATTACAGAAAATATGTGCATGTAATCATTTTTTGCCGCCTATGTTACTTGTTATTTCCTGAAAATTGTTCTTAAGTCTAATGCTTACCACATCCAAATAAATTCCTCAAAGAACGAAAAGTTTTGAGTTTTTCTGAGAATGTACTCCGTTGCCATAGAGACGGCAGGTAGATTGGAGGAGAATCAAGAAGAGGGTCCAAAGAGGAGACAACTCTATCCAACATCCCTTCAAATTCTTCAAATTGCTGAAAAATATTTACACATGATTTATTAGAGATGAGCAAAATGAGTAGTCTTATTTAATATACTATCATAGTAAACTGGTAAGGATGATCGGTGGTCTAGTGGTAACGTGCTGGACTATCTAACGAATGAAGATTTATGTAGCTTGCCAGGGCCATATTTCATTCTATGTCAGAGGCTAAAATTCAGTGACTTCCCAATCGCAAAAAGGCTCTTTTTTCCAATTTTGGGAAAGAAATTCCTCAAAATGCAATACTGAAAATTCCAAGTTGATAAAATATGATTCTCCCAAAATCTATTACTCACACTCTGTGAATAAAATTTACATTATTGAATAATACTTACGTGTAATTGTTTTTAATTTAAAACTTACAATTGATAAAAGTATACAGTAGCGGGTTCAATTTATGATCAGTGAGGATACCAGAAACAAGCATTTTTATGCCTTAACTACTAAAATTGTAGATATACAATGACTAACCTTAGCATCTCTCTTAGAGAATTGTCCAATCTGTTCTCTGTTTTTGGCACCATCTCTTCCTAATATCAAAGATGTCACTTTCTGACCATTAATTGTCTGAGGTTCAATCAGAGGTGTGTATGCATTTGGATCTCTAAGATATACTTTAAGCCCATATTTCTATAAATACAAAATTACGACTTACAATCAATCAATGAGAAAATCCTCAACAGTATCAACAGCAGAAACTATACAAACAAACAACAGATGCATACAAATCAGACGCTAAAATCGACAGCAAACATACAGTCAAAATAGTAATACCTATCACATAGAAACGAACTAATATGAGAGAATCATAGCATGAGGAACTAGAGCTTTGTCACAGAGGTGACTTACTACTGGCCGCTGCTTTTACACTAAGAATGTGATAGTACACTATATGGCTAAGTTCAGGGGCACATAACTCTGGAATGATTGAATCGCTGGAAATTAAAATTGAGTCTTGCACATCTACAAATCATGGTGATAACATATTTCAAGTTTCATAGCAATCGCTTACAGAATGTGGAAGAAGTTTGCTTCACAAACTTGTGATATTTTATGCGGACGGACGGACCGACCAACCAATTGACAGAGTGACTCCAATATACCCCCTCTAAAACTTCGTTTGCGGGGTTATAATAAATGCCGTACCTTGAGTTCAAGATCTTTGTAAACTTGAGGTCTCAGTAGACTAAGCACGTAAGATGCTCTGGAAAATTTGTAACCTAGATAAAAAAATTTTTTTATTACGTCATTAAGGAATTATCTTCAGGTTGACATATAATTAAATTGACCAGCTTCCAAATAACATAAACTGAGAATTTATATAAGGCATGGAGTGAATTAATTCTATGTGAGGACTGTATAAAACATATATTTTTAAAGTTACAGGACTTGGACTCATGGATTATATCTGTATAATTGTGCCCTCTTATAATAAATTTAAATTAAATGTTTGATTAAATTCCATGAGTTCAGCCCAGTAATCAGGTAATTATCATCACATCTAGCATGTGTATCAATTAAATGCTGGATAACTCATGTTTTATTAATATACAGTAAAACTTTGCTATCTCAAGAAGTACTCGGACCAGACTAAATGCTCGAGATAAACCTGGTGTTCGTTATACTGCGTATCATGCCCGTTAATTGGGGTAATACTATACATGTATACAGTAATAATACAAAAATGCTAATGTAAAAAAATGTACTCCATGATGTATAAGATGACAATATATGTTTGTTGATTGTTTTAATAAAGTTCTTTATCCATGAAGTGATTTTCGTGTTTTCACTTGTGCAATATCATGTCCGAAAATTCTAATACAGATATGCGTTGAAAGGTATTATAGTGACACAATGTATTTCAAAGTTTTTAACGGATATCAAACATAATCATACAAATAACCAACATCACAAGTTTATAAATATTAAAGGGAGATATCAGGGGTTATGACATCTATTTAGTATCTCATTACAGATGATTTTTACCGGGAACAATTTCCTCAGTCACGGCAGCGCCACCTATAACATGCCTACGTTCCAGAACGCAAACATCAAGTCCTTGTTTCTGTAGATAAGCAGCCTGAAATGAGATTTAAAATTAATGTACTTACAATATACATAATGTACATCAATAAGAAAACGCTCTTAGAGAAATGAATGTGCAAAACATACCATCTTCATAATATCCATCTTCCAAATTCATGAAAATAGTAGATGTTAGATTTTTGAATTTTTTGTCGAAAAACTGTATTGATAATAATTTTAACTTATGAATAAATGCAACAAATAAATCTTGAGAGTCTAGCTGCTTAATTTGATGCCTGCTGCAAATAATTGATACATAACATGATGAAATAATTTGATAAGGCTAGAGTATCTTAGTCTTGTTATTTGGTTACTAGGTTGCAAAACATTTAAATTATTTTCTATTTTCACCCCTATTGTTTCCCCTGATGTCGGCACCAAAAAATGTGTCAGTTGGGGAACCGAAAACACAACATTTTTCTGGCCACTCTATCATATGTTACCTGCATGGCCACTCTATTATATATTACAAAAAATTATCAGCATTCTAAAGGATGCTTAAGGTGTAATAAATTGAGTATATAATTATAGAGTATTTGACTAAGTACACTAGGTAAGTTGCTTGACTTATTGTATGTCGATAGTTTGAAAAGGAAGTTATATATATAGAAACTGAATCTTACAAGAGTGCCAGGTCACAAAATACACCTGTCAAGGGCCATAACTATGGTTATCGAACATTACTGAGATCTCATGGCCATAAACATTTCCATCAAGTTTGGTGAGTATCTGAATTAAACTGTTTGAATTAGAGAACAGGCACCGATTCATTTTAAAATTTAGGGTACTCACTACACGTCAAAAGTTGAGGTCAAAAACAACTTCAAGATGATACTCATTTACAGTCAACGGCAAGTTTAATTACTCAATTTCAGTTGAACTTGAATAATTTCACAAGCATAAAATCTCAGAACAAGATCTATAAGAATAATCTATTTTTTTATATTACACAACTATGTTGAAGAACATTAATTGTAATAAGTTCATGCTAGTAAAAGAGTTTATTTAAATGCACGCTACGAGAGCATTAGATGTCGATGCACCATAAAAATGATAAAAAAGAAACAATAAGAGTGAAGTGATATATTAATGAAAGAAAGGTAACTTAATATATAGTCGAAAAAATGCTTAGCTAAAACAATAAAAATTCAGTGGAAAGTTGCATCTCCATGTTTTGGTTTGACATGCAAGGGCGACAGCGAGCATGCACGCATATACAGTGAAACTTCAGAAATCTAAATACACTGGGGTTCAGAATTCAGAAGTTACACTGTATACACTCATAAGATTTGAACATGTCACTGGAGAATAACTGAACTACAAGTTTTGACAGAATAGTTATGAAAAAAATATGATGAAAAGTGGTTAATGGATATATAGTCAAACTTTGAACTGGAGAATAACTGGACTACAAGTTTTGACAGGATAGTTATGAAAAAAATATGATGAAGAGTGGTTAATGGATATATAGTCAAACTTTGAACTGGAGAATAACTGAACTACAAGTTTTGACAGGATAGTAATGAAACAAGAGGGCCAAGATGGCCCTATATCGCTCACATGACAATCACTGTTCACTCATTAAAACATTGTTTAGAACCGGTGACCTAGTTTTTGACCCCAGACGACCTATGTTCGAATTTGTCTTACATATCATTAAGACAAACAGTCTGACTAGGTTTGGTGAAGATACGATCAAAATTTGACATCTACAGTGTTAATAAGGTTTTCCTAAGATTTGACCTTGTGACCTGGTTTTTGACCCTAGGTGACCCATATTTAAACTTGTCCTTAATATCATTAAGACAAACATTCTGACAAGGTTTGGCCAAGATCCAATCAAAACCATGACATTTAGAGCTTTTACACGATTTTTACCTAAGATTTGACCTTGCGACCCAGTTTTTGAACCCGGCTGACCCATGTTCGTCCTTGACCCACATATCATTGAGGCAAACATTTTGACAAGGTTTGGTGAAGATCCAATTAAAACTGTGACATCTACAGTGTTAACATGGTTTTTCATAAGATTTGACCTAGCGACCTAGTTTTTGACCCAAGATGACCCATGTTCGAACTCGTCCAAGATATTATGAAGACAAACATTCTGACAAGGTTTCATGATCATCCAATCAAAACAGTGACTTCTAGAGTGTTCACAAGGTTTTCCAGCAATTCACACCGCACGACGCACACCGCACGACGCCGGACGGAGAGTGATCCTAATAGCTCACTTTGTCACTTTGTGACATGTGAGCTAAAAATATGATGAAAAGTGGTTAATGGATATATAGTCAAACTTTGAACTGGAGAATAACTGGACTACAAGTTTTGACAGGATAGTTATGAAAAAAATATGATGAAAAGTGGTTAATGGATATATAGTCAAACTTTGAACATCAACAAATGAGGCCACTACAGGATCTCATAGATGAGCACAGTTGTAGCCTTTATTAAGTATTTATAGATTTTTTATCAACAAAAGAGGCCATGAAAGGGTCTGACAAGATGTACGTAGTTGGCCTTTATTAATATGTTTATATGGACCATTCAATAAAAAAAGTACTAAAGAGTGTTTTTGTTAATATGTTGGCTGTTGTTTACAGGGGGGGGGGGATGTTCACTTTAAGGTTTGACTGTACCACAGTTAGTGTTTATAGTTAACATGGGATAACAAAGAGCAATACATACAGAAACCAAACCATTATGTCCTGAAAGATACAGCAACTATAACAACATGCAGCATTCGTCAAACTCTTCAACATGAAGAACAAATAGGTCGTAAAATGCAAGCAAAATACACGATAAGTATAGAAGTTATTCACATAACATAATCATGATTAGGAAATATTGGAATTCATTATTACTAGACTTATCTGCAATCAAACATGCAAAAAAGTGCATTTCTCATTATAAATAAGCCCACATCATACATGCTGTGTTAATGCACCTATCAATATTTTAGATAAAGTTTATCAAATTCTCGTCTGTGGGAAATGGTCTTCTGTCCCGTGTAAGCCCTCTGCGCCCCCCCCCCCTGGGCGGTCAAAATATTGACAGGTGCATAAGCCTTAAACAAGTTATACATGCTTAATTTTTTAAGTTATTTGATGTTGTCAATAATAATGCTTTTAATTGAACTTATTTTTATGTGATGTAAGTTACTGATAAGTTGCCCCATTATGTTTTAAGCTAAGCTAGCAATAATTATTATAAAACTGAGTCCTGAGTCCAAAGTTACAAACCTTGATGCCAGTCTCATACCTCAAATCTAAATTTCTGTCTCAGTTTAGTTCATACATGTATAAAATGTAAGAAGATAATCTTGTATAAACAAACTGCATGTATTTGAAAAGTAATAAAAAACAACTACATTAACTCAAGGACATATTGAGAAAACTTCAGGGATTTTTTGGGGGCGATTTTATAGCCGAAATTTGGTCATATTCCCAATGGAAAATAGTATCTTTTTTTCCCGACAAAAAATCCCAATAAAAAAAAACAAACTTTTTTTAAAATAATTTTATAACTTCATTAACATCACTAATGGTAGTAAATACCTTATTCTGCTACTGTTCTGTGTGAGAATAAGTAGAATAAGTTGAACATTGCAAAAATTGTAGATATACATTTTCCCCAATTTCGATAAAAACACTGCGAAAATTCTTAATCCCAAGGGTATGGGTTATATTCCCAAAATACCGAGAAAAAACCCTGAACTTTGAGACCATTCTCAAGTTTATCATTTTAACCTTGAACCCCAGTCTTAAGAGTCATATGGGCTATGCTAAGTCCCGAGGCTGCCTTTGAAACAGGCTGGATGGTAATAATTCAGTTATAATTCGAATGAAAGAAATATTTTACCATGTAACAGGGTATAATATCATAATAGGTTTATTACTTACCAGCACCTACAACAACAACATCGTATGAAGATTTTAACTGCTTGTTGTTCACACCAGACTGAACACTGTACAATCGCGACCACACACTATGTTGTCGGGCAGCAGCACAGGTTCTACACAGTGCATTTAGACTCATTTTTGCTAATATATGCACACTCAGAAACAAACAAAGAAGTTCAAGGACGTATGTTTTGTGGCATAATGAGTTTCACACTGAAATATAAATTTATTTATAGACTTAATAAAAACTTAATTCCAATTTGACTTTACAGTGCGACCTCTCCTAAGGAACACCCTTTGGGAGTAACAAAATTATGTTGTTATTGAGAGGTTGCTGCTCTAGGGAGGTTACATCTATAGTTAAATTGTACTGTGGGAAAAATCATGCTGTTGTTGAAGGGTGGTTTTTGCTTAAGAGAAGGTCGCCCTGAAGAGGTTGCATGCATACATACTGTAGTAATACAATGTATTCAATAATCGATTTTGAGCAGCATTTTCAAAATGCAAACCAACTGAATAAGGAGATTAAGGACATAATTCACCTATAAACTGGAAGTATAAACAGACACTAATATAATAATATGTCCTATAATTTCATACAATTCCCAAAAGTCAGGTCAAATTTAATACTAGATAGATTTTACTTGCACTAAATATTGATATCGGTCAGGAACAAGTATTAACCTATATATGCATCTGCACCCAACTAGAGATGATCCTGGTAGGAAACCCAGAGGTAGTCTCGCGTGTATCGGTGCTTTACACCGGGCACGTTAAAGAACCAAGGAATCTATTCGAAACGAGCTAGGGTATCGCACCCGGATTCCTTGTATCTCACCTCTGTCTCTAAATATTTGCGATAATGCCCCAGAGTGGGCCCTGCAAATTACATGGAAGAAGAAGGTCCAGAATGATACTTGATTTGTGCACGAGTGTGTATATATGCATGTTTGGTGAAAAAGCGTTAATTATGTCTATACAGTACTATTACTGTATAATATAGACATTCCACTTTTATTAACTTAAGCAGCTGAGAACTTTTAGGAATGACAATCAAACAGTTTATTGTCCTGCAGCATGACAACACACTCATCCACTCGTGTTGTCACGGTATTCTTACAGGACAATAACATCGAAGTTTGTTAAATTTTGATGTAATCTACACAAGGACTAATATACTTCAAGGACTTATATACATACATATATGTATATAAATCCTTGATCTACAGTCTCACTACCAATCTCTTGCCAATAGCAGCTCATTTAATTCTTCAGAATAATTTTTTTTGTAAAGTCTTCGAGTTCAATACAGTATACCCGGTGCTTCTGGTAAAATAACTGCTGATGTATGTTTGTACACATGTGCAGTGTGTTATGAATGCAACATTTACCTGTTTTAATGTTTACGATTTATGACTGTCATAAAAATGATAAATCATGTTTATGTAAAATCTTGAATTTCAACCGAATTATCAAAGTTAATAAAATATCAGTGAAGTTGATTTATCCCTTTAACCATCATTCACTCGATTTAAATATCAAAAATTTAATATACTGTACATGTATGATAATAAATATGACACAAACTTACCGAACTAATCTAATGAAGTCCAATATACTGATCATGTGATGCCTCACGTGACTATGGTAAACCGAAAGTAGGGTATAAAGACCAGCGCGTGTATTCCGCGGAAAACCCACTGAAAACGGCCGAAAAATCAGAAAATTTTGGAAAGAGTAAAATGCTTTTTAAACGCATTATTTTTGTTCCGATCAAAGGGGAAAAGTGTAAGACTATGATGCTGTCTATGTAAATGACATATCGAATCATCAAAATATCGCTCATGAAGCGTTTTGAATTAATCAAAGTACTGAAAGTGCACTAATCAGAGACAATATAGTCTTCCTGCAATATAGGTGCGATATTGGCCCTACGTGTAATGCTGGCTGGGTCGTACCCATGCAAATATTTTTCAATATTTACGCTAACGAACCGACTAAACATTTATATACAATGCCGGGGATATAGGTGTTTGACACTGAAGAAGGTAAATTGTTAAGCTGAATGTAATTTATGAATTGTGCTGCAGTGAGGAAAGACGCAGCACAGTAAAAGTCGAACTATGTATGGGCAGAATGAAAACAACACGTACATACTGAGAATTGAAAATGGGCATTTATTATAATGCCATAAGATAAGACATAACAGCCGAGATAACATATCCCGGTTATGTATATGTGAAAATCATGAATGACCATATCTGGGCAAAAGAAACGCCACCGAGGGGGACAGGGTGCCCCGGCACCCTGTTCACCTACGCCCAGATGAATGTAATATATATGCGATCTAGTCTTTTAGCATTAAACAATAATCATTGAAAAGGTTAATAGCACATTAAATTAAAACCTCAATGATACTGCATTACGAATTCTTTATAATATGCAAACAAGTGAACAACACATAAGTAAAAAAAGCAAATATCAACATCAATAGTCATATACTGATTTTTATCACAACAGTACATCACTGCACTAAGCACAATCAGGGTCACTTAAATAAAAAAGACAAAAATAGACAATATCTTATCAGAGACGTATAATTCAATTGTATTATACGTCTCTGGTTTTATCAATGTCAAGACTTGTGCAATATTGTGTGAGCCATGACACGGTGGGTATACATAAATACAATGTATATACTTCAACTGTAGCAAAATCAGCGATATCAAACTTACCTTGCCAACGTCCGTTCTGTCGGTAGCACCACTTTATCAGCTAGTTCGATACTCATCCTGTTTTTTACCGGTTCTGTCCGTCGTATTTAGTTCCTGGAGCGGTTGTACTAGAATACTATTAATCAGGCCTTCGACCAGTTTTAGGCCCTACATAATCCGTTACATAATTATACCAAGCTTAATTGGGGTAATATGTTATGTAATGTTTAAAGAGAAGCATTTTTTAAAAATGTATTCAGTAGTTCGTGCCTGGGTCTTTTTTTTATAATTTTATTATTTCCAGCTTTGTCACAATACATTGTAATCATTCAAACATAGTGTTACAGGCATTTTTTTAAAGTCCCATAAGCTTATAAATGTATTGGTCCTAATAGTTTCTGTTGTGTTTGTTCTATAACAGAGGAATTCCGTGTGTTTTCCTCCCGTGCATACTATATAGCAAGAAAAACTGTTTCCGAAACTACTATCGTATTTTTTTTCAATATCATTGAAATATATACTATTCATAGAACACCTAAGTTTTCCCGCAGTCATGCTATGCACACGTAGTAAAGTGACGTCACGCGCTCTACATATTTCAAGTTTACAAAGCAAAAATCACAATGAAATGAGTGTTTTTAGAAGAAAAATGGCTTGTTTCGTCGGTAATAATTATCTTGGGATAATATCAGCAATTGTTTGATTTTTTCATATATGTTTTATAGCAAAAAGCTTATGGGGCTTTAACGTTTAATCATAAGATGCAAAAAAAGAGTAGCAGTGTATGGTACCAGAATAGTATTAATTATATATAATTATATATATAAACATGTATAATATTACCAACATAGTAGCAATGTAATAACTAGATTAATTATTTAACACTATAGTGTTTACCAAGCTACAGTGCAATCACAGTAAACCCTATATGCATGTATTATTGTATAATCGAAATATTAGCAAGTTCCAGCCAGTATCTCTGTTTGATAACTTGTCTTATTAAATATATAATATTATTCTAGTACCAACACAGTGAAAATATCTCAGCAACATTAATTACACATTGCAAACATTTGCAGCAATAAATATATCTCTGACAAAGTTACAATATATTACAGATATATGGTACCAACTCACTACTTTTCATGGCACTTATATGACCTAATAATGACATTCAGGTTAATATTCTAGAGATGCTTTTTTATAAAAAGAAAAAATAATTGAAAAAAAGAAAGGAAGGTTTCAGGTGGATGTTTTTGTTAAAAGTAAAATAATCCTAGTAATAAGATATTCTTAAGAGCAAATTTTGTACATAAGATAGGTATAGCATTGTACAACAGATGTTGAATAGATATGTATTTACCTATCTGTTCAATGTCTGTGTTACTGCTGCTAGAGGAGCCCAGGTTTTTATGAAATTCCTCATACTGAATGTTTTAATGCGTTAAGTTTTTCTGCCTTGTAACATGATACTAGTTGTCTTTTATATGCCTCAATACTAGGAAAAGTATTATTCATTTTACATTTATAGATATAGTATTTGGCAGTAAGTATTACTTTATTAATAACCATTTGTGTGGTTCTACCTCCCAGTAGTGGGTCTTTTTGATTTTAGTGACCCTGCCAATGATTGTTTTCAATGTGGTGATGTACTGTTGTGTTTAAAATCCGTAGCATTGGTGTTGATATTTACTGTTACTTATGTGTTGTACACTAATTTGTGTATTACAAAGTGTTCTTCATGCACTTCCATTAATTGTCTTTTTTTTCCTAATGCAAAACGACTAGTAAAGGATATGTTCTTCTTCAGTGTCAAACACATAATTATGTGCACTGCATTATATATAAATGTTTACCAGGTCCGTTAGTGTAAATGTTAAAATTATTTTCATGGGTACGACCACTATGGGTACAATACTCTGTTATGCTTCTGGAAAACAAATCACATTTAGACAGACTAAATATGCCAGTACTTACAGTACTTTGATTCAAAAATGTTATTGACCATTTCTTAAAGATGCAAACTTGATTTCATTGAAAGGCGATTATACCATTGGTTTCATGCATGACACACCGTCACATGTTGGTGGACATTTCTTCTATGTATTACCGAAATCCATCCATATATGACAAGGTTACTGAGCGGACACGAAAAAGCCCAAATTTTTACCTTTGAGTGTCACCTTGACTTTGGATATACAGACCAGAGTCTATTGCAAGATACATCCCCATATATTGGTCGACTTTTATGAAAGTTTTTTACAACGTTAAAAAGTTACTGAACGGACACAAAATAAAATACCTATTTTTTGCCCTTAACCTAAGTGTGACCTTGACCTTGGATGTACAGCTATGAAAGTTGCGCGCGCACACATTGTCTACTAATGGTTAACATTTGTGGTGAACTATTTCAAAAACCTCCAATGAATGACCAAGTTACAGAACAGACACGCCAAAAAGGGCAGAATTATGACATTTAGCTGTATTTAAGTGTGACCTTGACCACGGAGTAACGTACGTGTTACAAAAAATTCACCGATGAATGACAAAGTTACAGCCAGACAGGCAGGCATAGCCCCTACAATGTGGGAGTATAATAAGAACTTAAAGGGCCTGTCAATTAATCTTGAAGATCGATACTGAGTAGATCTAATAAAGGTATAACATATGTAGTTCACAGCGTAGTTGCATACTTAATCATATTTCATTTTTTACTTTCAACTCGGTGATTTGCACGTGCGTAAAGTGTATCGATTCTACCTATAGTAATATAAATACATATTTATCTTTTTTCACTCCATTTTAAATTTATGAATGTAATTCAGATCTCTGTTACACAATCATAGAGAAACTAGAAGCCCAAGGGCAACATGTCGAGCCCCTGTTTAGCCAGCTTGTGATCTTGACCTTTGAACTACAAGTATGGGTGATATTCATGACACATCATTTCATTGAAGTAAACGTTTATACCAATTTATATAAAAATCTTTGAATGCAAACAGAAGTTACAGCCCAGACAAGGAAAATATATTTGACCGAATGTGTAATCTTGACCTTTGACCTATAAAAATCTGGGTGTTGCCCAAGACACATGGTCTCATTGTTTTATGGCAAGTCATTTTCAAATAATTCAATGCATAAGGGAGACACAGCCCTGACAAGGTGTATAATGATTATTTTTTATGTTTGACCTCTAAGTGTGACCTTGACCTTTGAGCTAGAGACCTTGATCTTTTGCACTGCACACCGCCTCATGGTGTTTTACAATTATGCCAAGTTATCTTAAAAAGTTTCTATGCATAAGGGAGATACAGCCCAGACAAGGTGTATAATGCTCATTTTTGACGTTTGACCTCTAAGTGTGACCTTGACCTTTGAGCTAGAGACCTGGATCTTGCGCACTGCACACCATCTCATGGTGTTTAACAATTATGCCAAGTTATCTTAAAAAGTTTTTTATGCATAAGAGAGATACAGCCCGGACAAGGTCTATAATGCTCATTTTTGACGTTTGACCTCTAAGTGTGACCTTGACCTTTGAGCTAGAGACCTGGATTTTGCGCACTGCACACCGTCTCATGGTGTTTAACAATTATGCCAAGTTACTTTAAAAAGTGTCGATGCATAACGGAGATACAGCCCGGACAAGGATCCGGACGGACACACTCACTTACTCACTCACTCACGCCATTGTGGCGACTAAGTCGAGCTCACCGCAGGCGGGCTCAACAAAAATGATATGAAATAACAGCAACGTACGGAATCCGGATAGGGCCACAGCGATCTTGCCCTAAAATGGACCTGATACATGTATATGAATTAGAACTTGGCATTATTTTATCTGTAACAGAGCCACATCCTATTATTCCTATACCCAAGAAAAAGAATGCACTGCTTGGAGAAGAAATACAGCGTAATTTGGCCAGAAAAAAGGCGCGAAATTTTAATGCGAAATATTCTTTTTTTTTTGGTAAGTCAAACATGTGCGGGACGAGATCACTGTGGCCCGTATTCCCTAACAATGACTATTTTACACACAACAACTCACCCTGCTGAATGTGTCGACTTTCACCCACTGTAAGGTACGAAATTTAATTCACTCTATGTCACAGCGCATAGAACAACATAAATCGTGTGCTTGTATTATTTCGGTATGTTTTTTATGTCCCGTCTGGTACCATTTCTATGTTACACAACTAGAGAAGATTGAATTAGTTCAGTTTAAAGTTCTGTACATGTTTGTTGCCGTTGAATTAAGTTTTCATGATAAATATTCACTTGTCATGGACTACTTTTCATATTTTTCAGAAAGCGATTGTCGGACTTAAAATGATATTGGTGAAGTAACTGGCTTGCTACCGAAGAACAAGAAAGCATTTTCTAGTGATTACACTACATTTCACTTGACAAATAAAGATCCTGCTGTTAACTGACGCCATCTTATGTTCCAATACTAATTAAGACCCTAGGTTATCTTGCAGTTCAAACGGCCCATCCTACAGCTATAGACATTTCAATACCGCTCAATAGAGATGGAGAAATAAAATACAAGAGAACCGGGCACTTATAGCCCTACTCTTTTCGAACAGTTTTTCCTGGTTCTTTATCGTGGCCGGTGTAAAGCACCGATGCACGCCCAGCCTTCTTTCCTGTGATTTTCTTGACACAAAACTTGGCTCGATAGTCACCCATGAGAAGCTCGAAAGGCGGAGTCGAGATTCGTACCAACGACCTTTAATTCAGTATAGTCCAGTGCGTTACCACCCGACCATTGATCACCCATGTGTGTACTTCGTCAGTCTGTCATACTTCCATAATTATATGAATAAAATTGTGAGCATATTTCAACCATGCTTTACTCCTTATGTCTTTATTCGGACATAAAACAGATAACTTGTCAATGTTTAAAGTTTATTGTAGAATTAAAAAACAACACAACATTTAATCAATACAGTATGAAGTTTTCATATTTTTACAAAAAAAAACATATATATTGATATAATCAAACAATAAAGATTCTTTTTAACTACTGTACATGAAGTATACGAATCCTAAGATATTAACACATGTAATAAATAATTCTTACCAACAACTTTCAAAACACAATATACGATTTAAGAATAATCAATATATGAGCAATTAAAATAAGCAAAATATCTTTTTGTTTGTTTGTTTGTATCGGGTTTTACGCCCCTTGTCATATGAGGTGGACAGTTCACCTAACCATCAATCCTGGGAAGAACCAGTACTTGACTCCCATCTTCCATAAGCAACTGCCTACTTTTTCACATTAAGAGTCATGGTCGGTAACTGGACTCGAACCCACGACCCTCTATCTGTCAGAGATTACAGTGATTTGAAGTCAGCGACCTTTACCAATTCTTTTTGTGTGTGATCAAAGTAAAATGTAAAACAATACCAATATTATTAGTACGAAAATATAATGCATATAGACAACTACAAAATACATATACCTATCTGTTAAAAAAACATTAAACAAATTAACAGACAAGCATCAATAACAATTTAAACATCTATTCAGTAAAAAAAACAATGCAAACATTAAATATTGTATTAAGGAACGCTGAATTTAAATTAAAAACTTGCGTAGTGAAAATAATGAGTACTGCATGCAGTAGGTCAAAGCATGCTATAATACAGAATTATCATACATAGGGAACAACAGATAAAACACATTAACCAAATGATGTGTAATAAAGTTTCCTTTTAAAAAGGAAAGGCTTGGCTGGTTGTTGCTGATAAAAGTTAGTTCTGATACCATAACTAAATTGGTTCATTTTATTTCGTCTTGTTGACCATTTTAGTTATGGAATTGTCCTCTTTCAAAGTCAACAGGTAGTCTGAAACATCGGCATATTTTTCTATTTATAGATTTTCCTATAATTCATCGTACTGTACACAAGTTTTAAATTGCATCAGAGAAAGCGTTTCGCAAGTTAAATTATAGTAGGGGTGTATTTCATTAATTAATTAATCCTCCGCTTATTACCTTCAGCAATTATGCTGATAATTAAACAAAGAGCTAGTAAAGTAAAAATAATTGAGACTGCGTTAATATATCTTATCTTTTCGTGCCTTAACGGTTGATGGAACATGCCGATTTATAGTGAAACACCCCGATTTTACAATGAAATCGCAAATGTGTACATCAAAATCACGTGACAAAATTATTGGCGGCAATAGCGTTCCGCAGGTTTCATTATAGAAGGGGCTTCCTTAAATTCTCTTGAACAATTCTCCGCTAATATGTCTTTCAGTAATGATTAAAATAATTGATTTAAATATATTGTACATAGTAACAGAAAAAATAGACAGTTTTAAAATGTGTACCTTTACGTGTAATTAATGTTAATAGAACAAACCGATCTTTAGTGAAACACCCTGATTTCATAATAGACTAGCACAGTGAAGTTGGTACACTCAAGTCATGTGATACCGATTCACACAGTAAGCGTAAACCAATCACCGGACTGTTAACATATAGCTCTCAACCAATCGCCGGACTCTTAACATTTTTGTGCACTTGTACCCTGCTTTCGTATTGCATCTACCAGCATCTAGGGAACAAACGTAACCGAAAACAATACATAGGCTTGGAGCCGTAGCTCCAAGCCAAAAATGAGAACACTTAGTATTTTTTAATAGTTGCTTATCACCCATAAAATGCAAAAATATATGTTTACTTCATGCTTGCTTTTCAACCATAAAATACTTCAATATATGCTTACTTCATACTTGCTTTCAACCATAAAATACTTCAATATATGCTTACTTCATACTTGCTTTCAACCATAAAATACTTCAATATATGCTTACTTCATAATTGCTGATCATCCATAGAATACTTACATGTTCTCTTCATACTTGCTAATCAACCATAAACACGTATATTTCCTTTCTACTAGCTAAACACTCATACATACGTATACATTTGTATTAAAAATATGTATATGTTTACTTCATACTTGCTGAACACCCATAAAATATGTATATGTTTACTTCATACTTGCTGAACACCCACAAAATACTTATATACGTGAGCAAAAAAATTGTATAACAAATAAGCAACTGAAATGAAATATGATAAACTATTTCAAATGTTTGAATTTCTTTGTCTAAAAACGCAATGGTGATACAGCTAGGGCAATACTGGCACTATGATGATTCCGTTTAAATGCGATTGCCGGGGTATAAACGCATGTAGAATATTAACTACATTTTTATACTTCCATAGGTAACTCATAAAACCCAGGAATTGGTATTTAGTTAACAACTTCTTAGTAAATGACACGTTACTCTTTAATAGGTTCTGGGGCTACAAGTGTCCATTCTACAATTTTTAAATACACATGTAGGTGGTGAAACAAGGCAACTTTGATCAACTTGGATTTCATTAATAAGATCTTGATTGTCACCATAGGGTAATGAAAAATAATCTGTTGGAGCTAACCAATTATGTACATACCGTAGTTGATCGCTCAATAAAAAATGGTTTGGGAAATTCATAAATGACCGAAGTTAACCATTCTATCTTTTTAACTGTATCATATAAGATATTACCATTACGATTTCATTCCTGGTACCTAATAACAAATGTTAACTTACTATAAGTCCTTTGAAGAATGTCACACGTGGCTCAACGTTTGATGCTAATGACAATTTGTGATGACAATAAATTTTGAATTGAAGTTTTTAATCTATGTCCAGAAAAAATATCATTGTATTGCAATTTATGATAATTAGCCACAGAACATATCAAACACAGATTGTCCATCAAAGCTAAGTTTCTTTTTAAAACAAGGAAACTTATAACACGAAAAATGAAAAGTATATTGATCAACGTTGGCTTTGATATAACTACCGCCATGCAAGAGATTCTTTGACATAATATATCTTGGTCAAACGTGATTCTATTGTCGTCTGGTCCTTTTTGGTAGTTTGGGAGGTGGTTCAGTCATGTTGGTATATATAGCAAATTCACTTGGGTCGTTGACATAGCTTACTGGTCCTTGTGGGACAGGATTTATTATATTCTCGATCATGTTCTGAAGTAAGTAGAAGTTTGGACGATCTTCTATGACATCTAGATGACATTGTTCTATTACTCGAAACCTGAATGTATATGTGCATATACGTTACAAGTACATAATTACTTTTTTCCGTTTACTCAATGTAATAAAAGACACATATCTCTAAAATTCAATTGTCACAAATTATTTAAAAACTTATACATGAATCAGAAAATTGAGTAGGCTGAAATTGTTCTCCAAAACACTTTTTGTTTTATGTAAGAATTTAACGTCTTCTTTGAAGCTGTACAGACATATATTTTGTCCATCAAGTAGAAGTGTGTAAATCATGTATACAAAATATTGCCATAACATATTTCAAAGAAATCTGACTCCAAGCTAGTTTCACAGATATTAATTTCCGTAATAAGATATTGTATATACTAGTTGCGAAATAACCTTATAAAATAAAGTGCATGTGTAAACAAATGTCCAAGTAGAAAAATCTAACTGTATATGATAGATAGATAGATATTTTATTCAATTCCAAAAGGCTGTAAAGCCCACAAGGACATATATAGCACAATGCAAACAGTGTGACACTATACAATGATATACATAATATAAGTAATGCATGATATTATATCAAATAATATGTAAATAATACATGTACTCACATTTCATCTGAGCAATTATGTGGCCTTCCTAGTCTGTAATTGTCCATAGTAACCTTCTTTTTAACTTCTGTGTCATTCTTTATGTCGTAGAAGGGAAGATAACCGTTAGTGTAGACTTCCCAAATAACCACACCAAACGCCCACTGGACGGCAAATAAATGTAAATATTTCTTGTTTTAACAGTATCAATTACATACTAGCCAGCAGTTCACTTAATCAATTTTTATTACTAAAATCTGTTGAACTAATATCCTTTGTCTCTGCTGCTTACTCGTGCATTATTCAATCGACAGCCATTTTAAGTTACAAACAAATAATATGTTTTTGTTGTTGTTGTTGTTTTTCAAACAAATTAGTTACAAACAAATAATATGTTTTTGTTGTTGTTGTTTTTCAAACAAATTAGTTACAAACACATAATATGTTTTTGTTGTTGTTGTTGTTTTTCAAACAAATTAGTTACAAACAAATAATATGGGAAGCTTGTGGTTGATAACATTATTTTACTAAACGATCTAATAGTTGGCATTGTTTTATCCTGGCACTGAAAAAGGTATTTTATACTCCCGTCACACGGACCACGTTCGCACTACGGCCTCCACGTAGAGAATCTGATGAACGTGGCGAGGACGCAATAGGAACCGGTTTAAGCGTGGTATGGTCTTCGTTGTCCTGAAGGACGTGATGGGACTTTTGACATGCCAAGAAAACGTGACTAAAACCTAGTAGGAACTTTATTTACGCAGTAACAGCGTGGTGCGGACTTGAAAAGACAGCAAGTGGTTTTCATCGCGTTGTCACTGGGTTGTTACTACGCTCGTGTTGTTACGTCAGTGAAGTTTTCACGACGTCTTTACCAGGTGTAAGCTATGACCATAGTACGTCAACACCACCTTACAGAAGACTGCACTAGGTTGTAAGTTTGCTCCGGCACGTCTTTAGTACGTTTGCAACAGGCTCCCAGTACGTTCCTGAGCAACTGGATTCATACCCCATTCTTTCATTTCCAGTCACCAGATATGTTAAAGTCATAAAAGCATTATACATTTATTGGTCGTAATAGTTTCTGTTTGTTCTATAATAGAGGAATCCTGTGTATTTTCCTCCAGCGCATACTTCATAGCAAGAAAAAATGTTTCCAAAACCAATATCGTTTTTTTTTCAACATCAATGAAATAAATACTATTTATGGAACAGTTATGTTTTCCGCAGTCAAGTTATGCACGCGTCATAAAGTGACGTCACGCGCACTACATATTTCAAGTTTACAAAAGCATAAATCACAGTGAAATGAGTGTTTTTAGAAGAAAAAGGGCTTGTTTCGTCGGTAATAATTATTTTGGGATAATATCAGCATTTAATGTTTTTGCGTATTTTTTTCTATATTGGACTTTAACAAATGGATGTCTTGTTCAATTGGCTATTGTATATGGACAACAAGCTTCTAGTGTTCTGAATGCTCAAATTGCCTTTTTGTAAATATGAACAAGAAGAACAGGGAACTTGAAGCAACATAATTTCATGGCTTTCAGCAGAAAGAAGACTGCTGCACGTCGGCCATCGTGACCAGTTAAAACAAATGGACACATGGTGCAGTATTCATACGGAGCAAGTGAACGCAGCGAGGACGGTATTAATTAGCGCCTAGAGAGAGCGTAGTGCAGTCTGCATGGACTTGGTGAGCACGTAATTTGGACGTAGTATAAACTCAATAGACCTGGTGACAACGTGAAGCTGCACGTATAATGAACTTACTGGGAACGTGATAGACGCAGTGAAAATCTGCCAAGGATGTTGTACCACATAAGGACGTAGTGAGAACCTGAGTGCAACATTTTTTTCGAGTTTGATCCCGTCCCCGCCAAGTCCATCAACATTTTCACGACGTTAAAAGAAAACTAAGGAGTCATATTATTGCTTATAGAATGAACACAATGATATCTAGAATCAATTATGCCTTTATAGGACACCCATTATCCTGGTGTTTAAAATAGATTTAAGAAAACAGTACATCACTCACCACATCCGTCTTTGTATCATAGAAACCTTGCCTCAAGCATTCAGGCGCCATCCATCGGATAGGTTGATGTCTCCCCCCATTGCTGTAATACTCTTCTGGATATAAATCATACGCAAACGAGGCATCACCAACTTTAACGACATCATCTTCGGTAACCCTGAAATATATTGATCATATTCTTGGTAGGATCTATTCCGAAATAAGGGCTGCACTAGACATTTGATTATGTAATGTTTCCGATGTTTATCATTAAAGATTTTCAGAGGGAAATATAAGACGTCCATCAATGACATAACGTTAGGACATCCATTCAAATACCATGTTTCAACATTTCAAACTTGAAAGCATTAAAAGTGATAGAAGCTGGTTAATAGTCTAAAATACAATCTTACCAGCAATTTCTTGTAGCTAGGTCCTTGTGTGTCATTGCCTCGGCGCTCAGATAATTCATTCCCATAGCAATTTGTAAACACAAATTCATCTTAAGGTCATCATCATGCGACTAAAGCATACAAACAATGAAATATGTACTACGGCAATATCGACAACGAAATGTATCAAATTCACGGCAAATATGAAAGAGCTTTTATGCCAGTGCAATCATACAAATTATCTTAGATCTACATCTTGTACAAAATGGAACTAAGAGATAGTCTTTTTTTAGCTCACCAGGGCACATAGTGGGAAAACTTGAAAGGTATTTTTGTCGGCATAGAGCTTAGATATGTGGTTTGTAGCATTGTCTAGTGGACCTCTACCAAGTTTGTTCAAATTATTGCCCTAGGGTAAAAATTGGTCCCGCCACAAGGGTCTCTTGATTTTACATAGACTTATATAGGGAAATTTTAAAAATCTTCTTGTCAGAAACCACAATGCATAGATATTTTGTAAGTGGCATTGTCTAGTGGACATGTAACAAGTTTGTTCAAATGATTGCCCCTGGGTCAAAATTGACCCTTCCCTGGGGTTTACTCTAACGTATTTATGAAAACTAAAGTCTTCTTGTCCGAAACCACAAGGCCTAGAGCTAAGATATTTGGTATGTAGCATTGTCTAGTGGACCTCTACCAAGTTTGTTCAAATTATTGCCCTAGGGTAAAAATTGGTCCCGCCACAAGGGTCTCTTGATTTTACATAGACTTATATAGGGAAATTTTAAAAATCTTCTTGTCAGAAACCACAATGCATAGATATTTTGTAAGTGGCATTGTCTAGTGGACATGTAACAAGTTTGTTCAAATGATTGCCCCTGGGTCAAAATTGACCCTTCCCTGGGGTTTACTCTAACGTATTTATGAAAACTAAAGTCTTCTTGTCCGAAACCACAAGACCTAGAGCTAAGATATTTGGTATGTAGCATTGTCTAGCGGACCTCTACCAAGTCTGTTAAAAGTGTGGCCCCAGGATGAATATTAGCCCCGACCCGGGGTTCACATGATTTATCTAGGCTTATAAAGAAAAATCTTCTAGTACAAAACCTCAAGGCCTAGAGCTGACATATTTTGTATGTAGCATTGTCTGGTGGACATCATGGCCCTCTTGTTTGTGTTATCCTTGGTTTTGATGTACATGTCATGGACCTTATTTTATTAGTGTAATTTTTATATTTGCTACCATGTTTTATATTCATGTATATGTGTATCTTTACTTAAATAATATCAAATCAAATATGCATTATTTGTGCTAAAAATCCCTATGTAAAATAATAGCCAATAACAACATTCATAATTATCATTCAAGCAGATTATTTTTTGAAAAATGTTTTAAACAGTAATCATCATACAAGCAGATCATTTATGGTAAAATGTTTAAAACGATAATCATCATACAAGCAGATTATTTTTGGTTAATTGTTTAAAACAATAATCATCATACAAGCAGATTATTTATGGTTAATTGTTTAAAACAATAATCATCATACAAGCAGATTATTTATGGTTAATTGTTTAAAACAATAATCATCATACAAGCAGATTATTTATGGTTAATTGTTTAAAACAATAATCATCATACAAGCAGATTATTTATGGTTAATTGTTTAAAACAATAATCATCATACAAGCAGATCATTTATGGTAAATTGTTTAAAACAATAATCATCATACAAGCAGATCATTTATGGTTAATTGTTTAAAACAATAATCATCATACAAGCAGATTATTTATGGTTAATTGTTTAAAACAATAATCATCATACAAGCAGATTATTTTTTGGAAAAAATGTTTGAAACAATAATCATCATATAAGCAGATTATTTTTTGGAAAAAATGTTTGAAATAATAATCATCATATAAGCAGATTATTTTTTGGAAAAAATGTTTGAAACAATAATCATCATATAAGCAGATTATTTTTTGGAAAAAATGTTTGAAACAATAATCATCATATAAGCAGATTATTTTTTGGAAAAAATGTTTAAAACAATAATCATCATACAAGCAGATTATTTATGGTAAATTGTTTAAAACAATAATCATCATACAAGCAGATTATTTATGGTAAATTGTTTAAAACAATAATCATCATACAAGCAGATCATTTATGGTAAATTGTTTAAAACAATAATCATCATACATTTTTGGAAAAAAATGTTTGAAATAATAATCATCATACAAGCAGATTATTTTTGGAAAAAATGTTTGAAATAATAATCGTCATAAGCAGATTAATTTTTGTTAAAACGGCGTTTGTACTCGTACTAACCTCCTTTGTTAAGAAGTCTTTCAATGTTCTTTTAGACATTTCAGGATACAAAATATAAACGTTTTTGGCATCTACAGATATACCCATCATCCTGCAAGATAAATATTTATACATCCAGTGTCGTTACTTCTCACAAGATCCGTGACATCATCAACATCAACAAACAGTAAAGCAGTAAGTTAAGACACAATAGGCTGTTCCATACTTTCCATGCCGTTTAAGCCAGCAACTACACAGTCAAAATGCGTTAAGTTGAGCAAGTCTGGGATGTTTTTTTCCCATTATATTTGCGAACGAAAATGTTATTTTGTCAATAAAGAAGTGTATGCGCATATTTTGATCGTCGTTTGGACCGTTCATAAAATACAACAATACCTGATGACATTTTCATGACTGAAGTCCTGAAGTCTGGTGCTTTCAAGCAGTCCTTTATTCAACCAATCAGGAAGTTTCCCCTTTTCTGAAAAAATTGATCAAAAAACATATATTTCAAAGAACTCATTACCACATAAGGTACAATTGGTGCTCAGTGACTCCACACTTAGCGACCATTTTTAAAGTATGACCGACTCATTATCTAGTGATCACTTGCGTTCTGGCCGATTTTAGATATTACTTCTATATTTCAGCTTCATTTATTCGCTGCATCATAGAGGCTGGTTGCATCGGTCCATGAGACGGTCTGAACTTTCGGGCTATATTTTACCTATTCCATCAAAATTGTTTTAAAGTATTCCAAGCATTATTCTTTAGTATGTAAATTAGTAAAAGTGTCATGCAAGTGGTGCATTACTTAATAAAGACACTGAATTTAATTATGTGTATAAACGCTTCATTGTATGCTCAGTAAAATTACGCTTTAGTAACGAAGTTAATCATTGGTCCATGTGTAAGAAATAGTAATCATTGATGTGAATTCCAGAAATACAATCTATATTTCCTTATTAATAATTTGATTATCTTTTGAACTCTTAGGTACACAAAGATGATAATACCTGCGTATGAATCCACTAATGTTTTGATTGTAAGTTTCGAATTGGAATGTTGCGATGACGACTCCAACTTGTAAGTACCATTCACAATTCTGATTAGGGATCCTGAAAAACGATTGACCTGGTATCAGTATTTGATATATAACTTTCATTGTCACCCAACTACACCTTAAGGATTACTGGTAGTCAGGCTTTCTTTAACATATATAACTTTCATTGTCACCCAACTACACCTTGAGGATTACTGGTAATCAGGCTTTCTTTTACAGAACTAATGTCATTAATGTATTCTTAAAATGGAGCAGCGAATTTCAGTTGCGTACGACATTTTAAAAGCATTTTACGAACCCTCTTTCAAAATAAGTGACACCAAGGTCGATGCTGAAATAAGCGACACCAAGGTCGATGCTAAAATAAGTGACACCAAGGTCGATGCTAAAATAAGCGACACCAAGGTCGATGCTAAAATAAGTGTCACCAAGGTCGATGCTGAAATAAGTGTCACCAAGGTCGATGCTAAAATAAGTGACACCATGCCGATCCTGTAATTACCGTGATGTGTTTTAAATCACAACCAAAAATAATCAATCAAATGTTTAAACTATACCTGGATGAAAATGATTCTAAGATCTAAGAATTGTAGCTCGCCCACAATTCAGGGAAAACTCAGTAAATCACTACATTGTGATTTATTGATGAGACAAAGCGCAAACCTTTATTGGTGCAAACATGTCCGATTTCTATGTGCGATCTGTCTACTTCTGATGCTTTTACAACCTTTTTTGTTGTCGGATCTAAGCGACTAAAAAAGTCTGCAACAATATCAGCTGACGTTCGTATGGTGCTAGATTCCACGCCCAGCGGATTCTCGTAAGTACCAAAATTCATTTCATACAGGTTAGTGGTTCGTTTGGTGTTATCTAGAGGACGAAATTTAAATGCAAATTTAATTTTTGGGCATTATTAACTTACATATAATGATTCATACGTGCTGGAAGAATGTAACAGAAATGCCAACAACCGACTTTTGTACGTGCGTTTTGCTATAATTTTGTTGGATAAACAATTGTATACATTGAACTAAAATAAAGACCAAATAATGTAAAAAAATAATTTACTTTCTTTTTTTAACCGTCCATAATATACTATAAAAATTAAGTTATAACATTTTCACTGTCGATAAGGTTTCATCATTGTTGTGACATAAACATGGACTTAATATCTTTGCTGTACATGTCCTAAAACTTCTGCCGCAGTTCGTCCTTCCCCAATAACATGTGAAGAATTTGGCAGGCACTATGACACTATTGGTTTTACCACACAGTCTACTCTGGTTAGGCTTATGCAAAGAAATGCGCTTAGCCTAGACTAATAAAAGGTGATAATAAATACTTACTTTCTGAAAGTGGAATGAACTCTGATTCTTTGACATGTTGACGCTTGTATCTCCGAACACAGAAGACAATGATCACGACGATGACAATCAAAACCACGGCAGCAACGCCAAGAGCGATGTACATAAATTCATTCGTGTTCCAGAATGACTTTATATTAAGATGTCCCCATATCTTCACCCAATGTCCGATCTTTACCTAACAAATACATTTAAACCATAACAAACACTGGAGTGAAAAATTAAACCCCGATCCATTATCTTCTGTATATTATAAATTATTTGTCATTCTTTATAAATTGAAATGTTTAAATATGTATGTATTAATGAGGCCAATGAGACTATTCTCTATATTCGTATAATCACCAAAGTAGCTTCGGTTTTTTTTATGACGTCGTTAATTGGTAAGAAAAATAATGTTTATAAGTTCAATAAATATAAATTAAGTTTTTAAAACAGCCGATTAATATTAATTTTCATAAAATATTAAGTCAGAACGTATGAGAAATTATCACCGTTTTGTATCCTTTTAGCGATTATCTCCAATTTAACATAACTATAATTATGAAAAGAAATCCTGTTATGGTCAGATTGATAAAAATGTGCTTATTGTAACTACGATGCAAGTACCAGAGATGTATGTTTAAATCATTTAAATTATTAAGGTAAAAAAGAAAACATAACTCAAATAAAGTTGCTACGCGTTTCGTTATGTACTTCCTCAGGCAACTAGTATAATTATTGGAATGATGGTAAACATATGTGTAACGTCATGACGTCATAACATATGACATCATTTAAACAAATTGAATTTAATTATTAAGTTTTTTTTTTAATTAATACCAGCAAAGGAAATGGAGTATTAATAAATCACGTATATATCTATAAATTATCTATACTTATTAACTGTCACATACGTTATGTCACGTAAGTCGGTAGAATATTTTAGAATACTAGAGTACATTGTAATATGTTCACCTTGACTTCAACGGTTCTTGTCTTTCCAGGAAACGTTTCCCCGGGATCGCAACTGATGGAATTATTGGTTCGGGACAACAATCGACATTCTTCATCATCAAACAGAATAGCTACGTCGGCATCAGCACACGCAAGGTTCAGGTTCGTTCCCTGTTAATGAACCAAAATATGATTGTTTGTTTATTTGATTTGTTTATTTGATTTTTACGATCCTTTTCAACAGCCAGAGCCGTATGAGGTGGACAGTTCACCTAACCATCGTTCCTAGGAAGAACCAGTACTAGAACCCCAGCCTCCCTAAGCAACTGCATATTTTTTCACATAAAGATACATGATCGATAGCGGGGCTCAATTCCACGACCCTCTTTCAGTAATAGGTTACATTGATTTAAAATCAGCGACATTAACTTGACCACGAAGGCGGGTCTAACCGAAGCAATCATTAAATGTTTTAACTTGTCCACTTACAATACAGTAACGTCGATGCAAGAAACAAGTTCTTACGTCACGATTTATTTATAACTGTTTAGTGCCCCATGATACTATGGGAGGGTCGGTCTTATCAACTGCTTTTAAATTCTGCAGGCATAGAACGACAATTTGTTTTATATTCTGAACTCGTAATTCTCTCATTTCATTGAAGGATTGAAGAGGTTAAGGCCGCAAAAGACATATATGATATTAGAGAAGCTTCTATCTACAATAATTAAAACCCCATTAGCTACTAGTATTTGAAGTAGTCTTACATAGAAAGATGTCTATTAGTGAAACTGACTTAACGTGCAATAAAAACATTCCGATTTTATCATTTTTTTAATCACGAAGTACATGTTATATAGAAACAAACACAGTTTTTTTTCAATGATATTGCAAAAAAAATATGAAAAAACATGAGAACATTTTTACGAGATGTAGCAGAAGGAAGGCATTCTGTAAATATTGTTTTAGAGCAAATAAAATGTATTTCTAATATTTCATTATCATCTGATCTATTGTTCTGTACTAAATCAACTAGAGCTTTATCATAGGTGACAAATACCCCCGCCGCCGCTTTGACATTAAGAATACGATAGTACACTATGGCTAAGTTCGAGGGCTCGTAACTCCGAAATGAGGGGATCACTGGCAATAAAAATTGTGTCTTGTACATCTACATTTCATATTGATAATATATATCAAGTTTCAATTCAATCCCTTGAAAAATGTGGAAGAAGTTTGCTTTATAAGCCTTCATGAGCTAAGAGTGCCATTATACATTATAAAATTATGGCTAAGTTCAAGGGCACATAACTCTGGAATAAGTGAATAGCTGGGCATGAAAATTGTGTCTTGCACATCTACACTTCATGGTGATGACATGTTTGAAGTTTGTTTCATTGCAATCGCTTAAGGTAACGGGCGTGGATGTCAGGTCAAATCAAGTTTCACCAATTTATAGATTTAAAAACTAAACCATAATTATATAAACCAATATCGCACGTAATTTACAAAGTTTTGAACAACGATAACTACTCTGTATATAGGAATATATTACAACAAGTAGCCTTAATAAAATGACTATAAATGTATAAAGCAGGGAACCGCGCCTCAGTTTTTTTTATAAAGTACTCTGTTCATTAGATATTTGACTTTAAAGAAATTCCGTACTCAGAACCCCGCTGTTTATTGCGTAATACTACATAGATAAAAAATAAAAACAAGTATCAAAATTCTGAGGCACTGTTCCCTAGATTTACATTTCCGCTACAAAATACCGAAAACCGCTTTGAAATCCGTCATCAAATAAGACGGCAATGTTAATTCGAAAATGACACCTACTGTGTGTGTTTTTTAAGCTGAGCAATAAACGATCAAAGTGTCGGATCATTATCGTCTCATGAAATCAACGAATTTGACGCACCCTATTCAATTTTGATAGCCAATCAAAATCGCTTATGTTTACGGTTCAATAACTGAAACCACGCACAGGTTTGATGTCTAGTAAGAGATTTTATAACATTTTTTTGTCATTAATGAATTAATAGTATCATATCGTACCAATACAATGCACATTACGTTAGAGATGTTTAACGCTGATAAGGTAAAGTCGATAAAGGGGTGCAGCATTTATCGCAATAAAACACCATTTTTGAACGGTCGGTTAGAATTTATTGTTGCTTGGTATTAAAGTATGATATTTAATCTTTGTAAATAACGTAAAATGTCATTTTACGTTATTTTAGCGATTTTATCCAAGCCAGATGCGTTAAAGAATGTGGAAGTTGTTTGCTCCACAAACTTGTGATATTGTATGCGGACGGACCGACCGAGCAACGACCGACTGACAGAGTGACTCCGATATATCCACTCTCAAACCTCGCTTCCGGGGTATAAAAAGTGACAGGGCCTTTTAACAGAAATTTACATATGGATATACTGTATATTAATTTATTTTCGTTGGCCTCAATTGTCGTGGTTTTTACTAAAATGGCAATTTCGTGGGGACTTAAGTTCGTGGATTTTGATGTTTAAAAAGAAATGCCTTATCTCTGCATTTAAAGTCGTGGGGATTTGATTTCGTGGATGAGCCGACACATGAAATTCCACGAAATTAAATCTCCAACGAATATAAATGATTCTACAGTATACTAAGACCATTAGTCGGAAAAGTATATATTTGAACAAACCGTTATCCTAAAAACATCATCGAACGAAACTCTAAAATCTTCTTCATGTCCAGATGTAATCACAGGATCATCTACAATATTTACAGTTGATACATTACGGTACTCAGTGATACCATCTAGGTAAAATCCGTATGTTAACGAAGTACCCGTCGTGTACTCTGTCATGTTCGGTGTAAAGCAACTCAGATGAGTTGGTTCTCCTCTACATGTCTGTAAATAGAATGTTTTAACATCGAGAGTAATAAAGCTGTATGTCCTCTTATCATTATCACATGCTGAAAATGAGTACTACTGTTTTAATTATATTTCATCACAAAACACTTTCACGTGCCTACACTTTTTCTAACAATTGAAAAGAAAAAAATGCCCAAAAAAACGCTATCATAACGGTGTGGAAAGGGTCCGGGTGATTTCTGTACGGATAAAAGAACATTTGTACACATTTAATAATTCACTGAATAAAAACCGTGAACGAGATTCACCCAACATATCTATTTATGCTTAGTTACGCTTCGTGACAAATTTAGTCATTGTCAGTACTTTAGGTGTCAATGTCAGTTCTTTTAGGTGCCAATGTCAGTATTTTTAGGTGTCAATGTCAGTACTTTTAGGTGTCAATGTCAGTACTTTTAGGTGTCAATGTCAGTACTTTTAGGTGCCAATGTCAGTACTTTTAGGTGTCAATGTCAGTACTTTTAGGTGCCAATGTCAGTACTTTTAGGTGTCAATGTCAGTACTTTTAGGTGCCAATGTCAGTACTTTTAGGTGCCAATGTCAGTACTTTTAGGTGTCAATGTCAGTACTTTTAGGTGCCAATGTCAGTACTTTTAGGTGCCAATGTCAGTACTTAGGTGTCAATGTCAGTACTTTTTAGGTGTCAATGTCAGTACTTTTAGGTGCCAATGTCAGTACTTTTAGGTGCCAATGTCAGTACTTTTAGGTACCAATGTCAGTATTTTTAGGTGCCAATGTCAGTACTTTTAGGTGCCAATGTCAGTATTTTTAGGTGCCAATGTCAGTATTTTTAGTTTTCTTAATTCTTAGATTTGTGACGATCCCTCGACATTTATCAAAAATGTACTTACTGATTCTAACATGTTTGTAGAATGCTGAATGAGTAACTTTGAGTCAGCTACACTGTTAAGATTATTTCCGTTAAATCGCAACGTACAACCACCACTGTAAATAAAGGATTTATCAATGTTATAAAATTCCAGTGTCTGTGTATCGGTCAATAAATGAACAACATTCGTCAGTAAATAATTCATAAACAATCATTGGCACAGTTAACATTTTAAGCAGCGGAGTTCCTGGCTGATTTAACGAAACAATTAACCACGCGATGACTCCATTATGACCAAATTATTAAAAACTGCACCATATCTTTATTTACTAACAAAATTTTACCTGGCATAACTTTTCTGTGCTGTCTGTGATGCAAGTGCTATGACAGGATTCCTTCTGTATCCAAAACCAAACTTGTTGTTAAATTCATTTGGCGCGTACTCTATACTATTGCTGTTAACCCAATACAACTTGATAGATTGTTTTCCTTCCAATGACGAAGAATTTGTTTTAATAATGATTTGAGTATCGTTTCTGGAAACAAAAAAAGTAAACTGAAAAACGTGATAATTGTTATCAATGTATTTCTATTTCACGAAATGTATTCATGGACTTTAAATTGCCAGTATCCAGAGTTCTCTCTCAACGTAGAACATCACAGAAACTAATGCACTAATCAAAACAACGTTCTATTTCGACTTTTTTACAAATACCATAACTATCTTCTCAAGTCTCACGTTTTTAAGTAACACTAAATTTATCTGATGAAAGAACTTACAAAGGTAATCACAAATGCCAAGTTTTAAGTAAGTGTTTGCATAATTATACAAACTCATCAGGCCCAACAAAAGTACGTTTGTGTTTATATTTGATTTTATTTTGACATTGGTATAGTGCGAATTTATTAAACTGTCAAAGCTGAATAATTACACGTTCGCTGAATGCGTTAATTTTATTTTTAACTTCGTACCACAGCCGATAGTGTTTTTTTTTTTTACGACAAGGGAATGTTCCGTTATATTCATACATTTCAGTACACAAACATTTAGCAACCGGTTTAATGGAGATTATCGTGCAACTTAAGAAATTTGTCGAATTACAACGAAGCTCAAACTAAATGATTACATCGACCGTGTTATTATTCAGCTTTGACAGGTTAATAATCGCACTTTTTTATAGTCGCTTGAAGCGTCAGCAGGTATCTGTTGTTACACCTTAAATTGACGTTTTATCATTACATAATTGTAAATCTGACCCATGTTAATACTGAAAATAAAAACAGGTTTGTTTGGAGGGCTCCGACCTATTCAAGAAAATCGTAGCACTTAATATTTTTTGGCATTTTTTTTCATTATGTAGTCAACAAGATGTGTTTTTGAAACACAACGCCCTCTCCGGATGACCTAGACCTTTGACCTACTGACAAGAAAATGCACAGGGCCTGTAGAGAGTGCCATGAGGAACCTAAATATGAAGTTTGATGAATGTTGGTGAAAGCGTTGTGATTTTAAAGTTTGGTACACACAGACAGAGAGACCGAAGACAATATGCCCCCGAACTATCGATACGGGGGCATACAAAAATCCCTACCTACTTACCCAGTGCTAAAATTACGGATCGGGGCACTCGAAACAAACTTATTTTATTTTCAGCCTACTCAACATCTAAAATAGCTTAATTAGTAAATAATTTAGACAGTGCTTTGTTGTGTCTGAATCACAAGATCAATTATTTACCTCGATATAACTGTCTGCGGCACGCCTGCTATATTGAATGACATGTTCACGTCTTTTCCCAAGTCGTGCCCAGAAATGGTCAATAAAGTGTTTCCTGCCATGGGTCCATATTCGGGCTTCAAACTAAGGTTTGTAGGTGCCTGGTGTACACACAATTATATAGTTGAATATATTATATCAAATTCGGGCATGTCATGAACAGGCTCAAGATTTCCTTTTGTACTTTCCGAAGGCTAAAGTACAGATCTTCTGGGTACATAAATTATTTTATATCAATGTGTTATTTGACGACATTACTTAATATGTGGACCCTTTTGGGGTTGATATCACTTCAGAAGAAGAGTCCATCGTAAGTAAATCGAAGTTTACGAGCTCAGATTATACCGACCATGTTTCTTTATGAGAGAAAAAAAGGTTATAGCTTAAAATGGAGGATGGGAGACTAGCACTGGTTCTACCCAGGAACGATGGTTAGGTGAACTGTCCGCTTCAAATGACTCGGACTGTTGAAAAGGGGCGTAACACTCAATTTAAACAAAAGTAAATTGAAGTCACCCGGTATTTATAAAACGAAATTAGACAAATAAAAAAAATGATAACTATTCAATAGATTTTTTTAAAACTTTGCATTATCATAGCATATGATATTAGAAACGTTTTAAATGAAAAATAGGGGTTTCCAGGGGTCAATGTAATCGTAATTTCTTTATTTTCATATAATCTCCAAGTAAAGTTGACTTCGAAGTTTCTGTTAAACCAATTCACTGACGGACTAAACTTTACTAATATAGCAAGAAATTAGGTATGGCCCAATGTGATTAACGCCATTCATGTTGAAGTGAATAGGATGCAGATCACATAGAACGTATGATGATTTGTGGAGGACGTAGCAAGCCAAAATGAATGTATTCGGGCATGATCAGGTAACAGTTGTCTAAATTCAGATAAATCGCAGTTTCATAATTATAAGAGTTACAATGGTTTGTTTAATAAACAAGGAAGTAACACTTACACAGTCACGTTTGGATACCTCGGGTTCGCGGTTTAATCTACAATAGCATTCACCTGACTTGGAATCACAGTTCATATCTTTAGAACCGACAAAGTTACAGTCACACTTCTTGCAGCCAGTTAAAGCATTGCTTTGAGATAAATCATAACTTTCTTCCTTGCATCCGTCACATTGCCTGCCTGTAAAATAATTTCATTTCAGTAATAATGATTTTCGTGTTTAGTTCAATGTTGATCAACAGTCAGACAGTTAGTTGATAAGTATTCGGACAGAAATACTGTTCTTGCGAAACATTGATGAATAGTTATTTCTACTGAGCTTCTAGATCTATGTTAACAATATTTTCGGAAGTTAAAATAAAATCATCGGTAAGTAATAATTACACTGGTATAATATATCTTAGAACCCGAAGAGAAATTCATTGGAAGAAAAATCCCCAAATCTTTTTGGCGTCATGAGATGTTTCAAAGCGATTTGTATTCGTTGAAAATTTTACAAAAATAGTACGGAAATATTGCAATAAATTACAAGATACTGCTCTGTCGATTGATAGAAAGAAGAATGCTAAACATTATTAGAATTTAATCACTAATTGTGCGCCGAGGTTGTCGCAGTCTAATTCACCAATAGTAGGAGTGGACATTAATAAAAACCATGCATATAATGAGGAGACGGAGATTAAAAGAGAAAACAAAGAAGGAAAGAGTGAGACGTAGTGAAGATAGAAAAAGCCAATGTAGATTTATAAGACAAGCACCTTGTACAAGAGACTTGCATTGACACTGTCCAGATGTTACGTTGCATGTATTTAATGCACCCGTTTCCGTCCCGACACGGAAACAATCACACGGCGAGCAACCTGCGCTATTCTTGATATCGTAGAAATTTGACAGACATGACTGGCACCTTCCAGTGGTAGATTCGACATTGTTCTTACAGTTGCAGATTAGACCATCCGTACAGGATGTGATGCCGTCAGAATTACAAGAACATGCTTTGCAACCAGTAGAGGATAGATCGGCAGAGTTATGAATGCATGCATCACACTTTCGCCCCTTAACATTTGTCTTACATGAGCATTGTCCATCAAGCTGAAACCAAAGCACTACACATTAAGATAATAAGTAATGATTCGTTAATTCTAGCAAAACTATTCGATTAATACCCGAATCGAACTGTCCTTAGCTGTCAAGACAATGCATAAAAATTAGTCATCTCATATTGCGGAAACTTATAAACACAGTTCGAATAATATACTAAACAGTTCGAATACTATGCTTAAGATTGTGTAATAAATGTAGTGTGGAATGTCTAAATACAGTTACAAGGGCACCATTCATGAATTAAAAAAAAAATACCTCCCCGCATGTTGTGTCGCTACTTCCGGTTGGGTCGCAGTTACATGGTATGTTGCAGTTTAAGTGGGAATTTTTCCGGTAATAGGAACCTGAACATGTTTGGCAGTTATCTCCCGTGGTACGTGTGTTATCTGCACAATCACAAGTGAAATCACCGTTGGATACACTACACGTAGCATCATTTCCATAACAATGACATCTACAAACATATGCAGTGTTAACATTAAATTTTTAAACCTTACAATGTTATTATTACAAGTACAATGTAATGTAGATAATATTCTATAACCATTAAAAATAATGGACGGGGTGCATACTTTCCATGGTTACTACCATTAGTTTATTTGTCAAAGTGACCTGTGTAAACTCTGACATATTACCCACATGGTAATCACATGTAACATACGCCTTGCATAGCAAGATTATTTCATTTTTGATGCTTAGCAAACTTTTACTAGTTAAAAATGACATAAAATTAGTACCATAATTTACATTTGTACATGTATTTGTTTTTAATTCAGCTTCATACAACCTTAAGTCTTGTGAAAGTACAACTGTTTTCGCTTGCAATTTTGGAAAGTTGTGATTATTAACCCGGCAACGTCAGAATAAATGGTTCTATATAACATAAAGGAAGTAATCAATCCATTACCACCATAATAAAGTACGTAATTACCTGACATACAGTTTGATGTCATTACTGTTAAAGAATTCTAAATTGCTAGAAGCTGGCGTCTTGATGATAACTTCTACTTTATCAGCAACAATAGATTCGTACTTTCCCCGTGTTACTGCAGGAGAGGTCTGGTCGAGGAATTCGTCGAATGTATAACTGAACATCAACAGACTGAAAAGAACCAAGCCAATGGTTGTTACATTTAATCATGAATAACTTATTAAACCACTATATGCATTGTAGCATCATGTGCATAGAACAGCATTGAAACCGAGCATGAATTTCTTCAATGTTGTACTGCAATGCATATTCCCAAATTCAAATCATTTACAAATGAAAAGAAACTATCCATACATAGACTAAGATTTGGACAAGGTTAATCAATGTAATGTATATATATATATGTTGTTTACGGCCCATTCAACAGCTACGGTCATTTCAGGGCCGTCACAGATAAAGTGGAGAGGAGGTACATGAGACCCAGGCATTTATATTCCTTATATTTTCAATTAGTTTTCCTGGTTCTTTATCGTGCCTGGTGTAAAGCACCGATACACCCCTCATCCCCTTTCTAGCCACAGTACTTGGCGTCCCTGGAAAAGCGGAGACGAGATTTGAACCCACGACCTATAGTTTTGTCGATCAGCGTTTTTCCACTCGACAACCGATCACCGAAAATAAGGGTAAAATTTAACCATATTCGTGTAATATTGTAGCACACTGCATTATTTTATCGACTGTTTTCTTAGTGTTTTTTTTAAAAGAAAAAATCACGTGCAATGAACTAAAACTTTCTCGCAGTTCTGGCGAGTAGGAAGCAATTTCAGATTTGGGAAGTGAGCAAATTTGAGATTTTGTCATTTCGGTCATAACCATTAAAAACTGTGCCTTAACGTATCGGCATTGGTTATAATCGCTAAAATAACGTAAAATGATATTTTATATTATTTACAAAGATTAAATATCATACTTTAATACCAAGCAAAAAAATTTTTAACCGAACGCTAAAAAATGGTGTTTTATTGCGATAAATACAGCACCACTTTATCGACTTTACCTTATCAGCGTTAAAAATCAAGAACGTAATGCGCATTGTATTAGTACGATATGATACTATTATTCATAAATGACAAAAAGTTGTTATAAAATCTCTTACTAGACATCAAACCTGGGCGTGGTTTCAATTATTGAACCGTAAACATAAGCGATTTTGATTGGCTATCAAAATTGAATGGGGTGCGTCAAATTCGTTGATTTCATGAGACGATAATGATCCGACACTTTATTTGTTAATTGCTCAGCTTAAAAAAACACAGTAGGTGTCATTTTCGAATTAAATTTGCCGTCTTATTTGATGACGGATTTCATAGCGGTTTTCGGTATTTTGTAGCGGAAATGTTAATCTAGGGAACCGTGCCTCAGAATTTTGATACTTGTTTTCATTTTTTATCTATGGCCTATTACGTAATGAACAACGGAGTTTTGGGTGCGGAATTTCTTTAAAGTCAAGTATCTAACGAACCGAGGACGTTATCAAAAAAACTAAGGCACGGTTCCCTGCATTACACATAGTGATTTTAAGGCTATTTGTTAAAATACTCTTAAATACAGAGTAGTTATCGTTGTTAAAAAAAATGAAAATTACGTGCGATATTGGTTTATAAAAGACCAATCAAATGTAATATTTGTTTCAAATCACTTGCAATGCACTTTATACAGTGGGTTCATTTTAGTATATAATTATGGTTTAGTTTTTAAATCTATAAATTGGTGAAACCTGATTGGACCTCACATCCACACCAGATACCTTAAATAATCAAATGTAATAATATGATTTTAAACTAAAACATATTTGCTTACCTTTGTTGATACGTAATACAATCGGTATCTGATGAGCAATTCTTTCTAAATGTTACATCTTTCATTTGCTTGGTTTTATTGTAAACGACAATTTTCAATTCGTCTGGTTCTCTCACTATACCATCTAGCGACAACTTGTGAAGCTGTAAAATAAGACCAAAATTCAATTGATACGTTGCCGAAAGGACCAAACATTTTTAGAAGCGAAAGCGTTGAAAATAGAACCACTGGTTGTAAAACTGTACCGATTGCAGTTATGATACACATTGGATATATTGCAGGATTATGTTCATTTTGAATTAATTTCGAAAGATTATAATACTAGTAGTAATTAAACTTACTTAGATTGAGCCTACATCTTGGTTGATGAAATACATTTGACGTGTCATTTATTATATCACATTATCAAATTTAGTTTCGTAATGCATATGTCTGTTTTAAAAATGGCCTCGTGTACCAGTGGGTACAACTACACGAGGTACTTTAAACTCTCGATGAAAACACACACACACACACACACACAATCCTGTGTGCAAGAGATGAGGGGGGGTAATGACATACGTAATGTAATATTTCTACATCTTTATTATTATGTTCCAAGTGCAACTTACTCCAGATCTAAACTCATAATGCTCTATACTATCATCTTATAAGTATGTACTGTCAGGAGGGCATGTTGTTGGATCAGTGGGTGTGTATTAACTATACTATACAATGTAAGTAATGTTACCTGAAACGATTTTTTCAGTTTTATGGATATTTGGACGCTGTCGGTCGGACCTGAATGCCATGAAGTAGACGTGTCATTGTCGTTTAGAAATTCTTGGAATCTGGCATCCTTGTTAAATCTTGATATTTTTTCTTTACCATTCGTACATTTCATATATTCTTTTGGAATCGTATTCTGCACAAGGGAAGGGTGTGACCTCGGGCACCTAGAAAATATGCGTATCAGTTCTCTAGTATCGAAAAGAACATTTTGAAAATTCAGCACCGAGGAAATAAAGGTTTTAGTGAAGGAAATATATTCAATATAATGTTATTACAAAAGATACATTTATGATGCATATTATTAGATAACTGTGATTCTGTACACATCAACTGTGATTACAAAAACTACAATCGTTTCCTCTGTTAGTCGTTTTTATTTTGAATTCACAAACTGTTACTATATGTTGACTGTCGAATAATAAACTGGGTATATTAATAATTGATTGCACGTAATATTTACTGTGATAGCTTATAATGCTAGTTTTTTACTTTGCGAGTCTATACAATGCATCTTTTCAATGTAACTAGCTGCAAGTAAGCAAAATGGACCCGTACTATGATCTCTTCATCATTTTCCATATTCTCAAAAACACTGAATGAAGCGAATATTTAAACATCTCTAACGTCGAAAAGATTATCAATATTATCAAATTGTACTGTCAGAGGGGCATCTAGCTGGATCAGTCGGTATCATATGGTTCAAAACTTAAGGCATCGGGACTGACTTAATGCGCTTAAAAACGTAAATTAATATTTCAAGTTATTTACCAAGATTGAATATTATATACTTCAATACCGAGCAACAAGATAGTATCACCGAACGCGGGAAATAGTGTTTTATTACGATAACCAATGTACCCCTTTATCGACTATTCTGTGTCGGCGTTAACCATCTCTAACAAGTTATACATCGTATTGGCACGACACGAATCCATTAATCCGTTATGAACAACAATTTGTTATTAAATCTCTTATTAGACATCAAGTTCAAGAAAGTTTAATGGTATAAACATGAATACATGTTTGTCGCCATTTACAATAACAGATGGCGATACATAAAGTAAATATAAACACAGAAAAGTATAGTTCAATTTTCTTATAGTCAAGGTCGAATATTGGACGATACCATTGTAAAGGTGATCACTGTAAATTGATTGCCAAAATAATTTTAAATCCGTAGTAAAGTGTCATTCACGTGAACCAGAGTCATGGTGTATTGGATAAGGTGGCATGTACATTGTACATAATAACAGTTTTACAAAATGAAGTAGATGTGAGTGGTTCGAACTCAGACAATGCCACTTTACTTTTAGATTATTATATACATTCATTTTTTATAATTTATTTATTTTAATATGTCTGTTCTTGTAACACAAGAATGTATGTATACACGCTGAATAGCACATTTTTATTAATTTTCAAAAGAGACAAGAGTGTCAGGAGGTCACAAAATACGCCCGTCAAGGGCAATAACTCAGATAAGCCTGGTTCGATTGGGCTGGTTATCGAAATTTGACTGAGATCTCATGGCCATAAACATTTCCATCAAGTTTGGTGAGGATCCGAATAAAACAGTTTTAATTAGAGAGCGGACACCGTTGTGGACGCCGCCCGCCCGCCGTGGGTGTTCCCACAATAAGACCCGTTTTTCAAATGGGCGTATAAAAAAGGAAAAAAGAAATGCATTTGTTCTCTGATGTATTCCTCTTTTTTATTTCTTGTATACATTTTATTGAGCGAAATCGCGATTTACAAATGTAATTTCAAATACTACATAAAAATACCAAACACCTGAACCGGTTTCTACTAAATTATATTATTACTCCACAATTGAAAGTCCTAATTACCCATGTGAGGTTATTATATTTTTGTCAATTTAACGGAACAATTTAAATATAAAAAAAACTATTAAACATTATTTTCTCATCGATATATATAAAGTTAACTTTTATCAAAAATGAAAAAAGTTGAAAATAAAAACTGATGAAGTCCAACATCAGACGCAGTCCTCAAGATTCAGTAACTTTATGCTTTACCAATTGCGCCACAGAGGACAGTGATTATAAAGATTCATAGATTGTTCTATAGCAAATTACAATAGTATTCTTGTTACCTAAACATGTACAAATGGGATCGTCCATGTAAACAATAACATTGCTGACCTAAAAATTGAACTATACATCAAACCTGGGCGTTGTTGCAATCTGTAACTGTAAACATTGCGAGTTTGATTGGCTATCAAATTTGTATTGGATGCATTGACTAATTGAAATTCGTTGATTACATGAGACGACAACAATCTGACCCATTTAGTGTTAATTGCTCGCTTAAAAAACACAGTGGCTGTCATTTTCGAATTGATATTGCCGCCTTATTTGATGATGGTTTTCAAAACGGGTTTCGGTATTTTGTAGCGGAAATGTTTTTATATGTCAAATCATGTCAAAATTCTTTCATCATATTTCTCTCATATCATGTTTAATCAAGACAAAATGAGGAGACAAACATGATTTGTTATATATACAACGTTTTTGTAACAATTAATTGGAAATGATACATAAATTCGTGCCTCACAATTTCGATACTTTTCATTTTTATCTATGGTGTATTATGTAATAAACAGCGAGGTTCATGGTTCGGAATTTCTTTAAGTCAAGTATCTACAAAAATCGTAGGCATGGTTCCCTTCATTATACCTTTATAGTTATTTTGAGGCTATTTGTTTTAATATATTCCTATATACAGAGTAGTTATCGTTATTCAAAAATTTGTAAATTACGTGCGATATTGGTTTATAGAAGACCAAACAAATGTAATATCTGTTTCAAATCACTTGCAATAGACTCCTTACAGTGGGGTTAGTTCAGTATATACATTTGGTTTAGCTTTTAAATCTATAAATTGGTGAAACATGATATTACCAGACATCTACACCCGGTACATTAAGTTGGTTGAATAATATCGAAAGCATAAACTTATACTAGTAGAAAAAATACATACCGGCATTCACTTTGCATTGGCAGAGGAAGAATCTGTTGTCTCATGTATAGCGATTTTATTTCTCTTGTAAAGGAAAAGAACAAAGTAATGTTAATAAATAAGTACAAACCTAGATAATGGCATTTTTCGTTTTTCCGCCATTATTGTAGCAATAAATGAAAAACTCGAGAATTAAACTTATGTCTTAGAAATCAGAGTGCACTGAGAGAATATGCGTGAATTCTAATCAATCTAAAATTAAATACAAAAGGTCTTTGAGAACCTGTGTTTGATTGATAAAACTAATAAAGAAAGCACCTGTCGTGATTAATTTCAGTCATATTAAAATGTTTCAAATCTTACCTGTCAGTTAGCGAATCGTCGTACAGACGAAAGTCTGCTATCATTATAGACTCGGTATCAGTCAAATCTAAGACAAAAAATACCAGTTCTAATTAATGTACAGGCCAGTATTTGGCTCAAGGGTGCATCGTGTCATCGATTGTGGGCTAACATGTTCTTACAGCTCAAAACAGTCGATGAATGCCAGTAATTCGAATTTTTAAAGGGACTGTAAAGCACCACTCAACATCGCGGAATTCAAAATATCAACCATCGGACAAGGGGATTGGCTTTCACCTAAATTATACAGACTAAAAAAACAACATTAATTATGAACAAGCTATCAATTCTACACAATTGAATGTTGATAATTTATTACTTTCAAAGCAGAAATTACTGAGAGTCATTAAAGATTTTACTAAATGTCCAGTAACATCATTGTCATCTTCGTAGTTATAATCATCGTCTATACTTAAGTCATTACTATCGGAGCAGGATAGTAAAATCGTATGTTTTATACATGTAATTTATTCAAGTACCGTGTATAACAGTATTTCTTAAGTGATATGCATTTCATTAAGAGCTTAATTAGGTAATCAAATTTATCATAAATTGTTTACTTTCGCCTGGTCCAAGAATGATTGGTAATAAATGTTGTGAGGTCAGCATCGGTAAAGCTGTCGATGTTTTCTTTGTACCATTAATGAACCATTCTAACTTTGAGTCATACTGTAAAACAATTGATGATGTGTTATAAAAAAATCACTGGAGAGAAGGAGACATGGCACTGTACAGTTATAAAATCACTGACGTTTAACCATTTTCTCCGACTCCATAAGATAACTGTATAAAACAACTAAAACAAATCAAAGCTTAAAAGGTTCTGCAACTGTTCGGAACTACAAAACAGTCAAAAGTTTAATTTCTTTGTAGGGTGAGGTATTGGACTGAATTTTGGAAACTGAACGATAATTCAGCACTTCATTCGCTCGGTGCGCATGACTTTTGATGCAGACCTACGTTTTTCAACACCCGCCATGCAATTATTAAAGCTGTTCCAGTTCCAAGCTCTTTCAGTACTTTGATTTATGTTTCCCCATCTGATCACCAAAAGTAGTTAAAGCCCCATTAGCATATAAATTTATCGGTCGTAATAGTTTCTGTTAGTCCTATAACAGAGGAATCCGGTGTGTTTCCCCCACGTGCATACGTAATAGCAAGAAAAAATGTTTCCAAAACCAATATCGTATTTTTTTCAATATCATTGAAATAAATACTATTTATAGAATAGCTGAAAGTGTGTTTCTCGCAGTCAACTTATGCACACGTCGTATTTAGTGACGTCACGCGCTCTACATATTTCAAGTTTACAAAAGCATAAATTAAAGTGAAATGAGTGTTTTAAGAAGAAATAGGGCTCGTTTCGTCGGTAATAATTATCTTAAAAAGCTAATGGGACTTTAAGAAATAGCATATAAAGTCTGGATTGCCTGCCCTATGTATGCAAAACAGTACATTACTTATGTCATAAAACTAATTACATGCATAAATTCAGTTAACTTTAGTAGGATTTTCCAGCAAGGTAAATTGTAAGTAATTAATTCAATACTGAAGGATCATGCCAATGCACTGTAGTGTAAATTATTTATGATTGCAATACATTTGTATTTGTGACAATAATTAAATTTACTCATTTACACTATTTTGATATTTGTCCGGAACTTACTCAACTTAATTACTAGTATTCAAAATGTAACGGGCATGCATAAAGACACGCTCGAAGAAAATGTTACACGTAATAAGCATTAAATGTACATGTATGTTAATCGATTAAATGATAAACAATTTCCCGACGAACCGCTTTTTAGATATCTGGCTAACTCACAGTTATCATCGCATCGTCAATTAATTTAACGATGCCTGATTTCTATACATATATATTTACAATAGAAGCTAGGTATCAGACTATTAGCATATACAATGCCATCATTCCTTGAAAAGGAATATTGTAGTGTTCCTTAATTTAATGGCCTTAACTTTGTGTTCGTTCCGAACAATAATAAAAGTACTGAAGGTACTGACGGGAAGACTTTGCACAGAAATGTTCAAAATTTGTTAGGACTGTGCATATTGTCAATATTTTAATACTGTGCATCATGGCAACATTTGATGATAGTTCATCGCTCCAAGATATAAGGACAGTTCACCATGGAAACCTGTAATCACAGTTCATAATACCAATATTGATACAACTCATAATTGTTTATTATTGTGTCAATAGTTTAGGACTATCCATCGTGGCAATTTCATATGAAAACGTATAGATAGATATTTTCAAAACAGAATATGATAATAGAAACATATTAAGCGAAAATAGGGGTCGTGGTGCTCGTTTTTAAGTTATCTGCCCATGAAAATTATTTTTTGGCTTAGTTTAGGTCATTTCAAGGACAGATAATTTACAATTAAGGAAAAGAGGTCTTATTTCTTTTTCTTTTTTTTCTTCTTTTCATGTTATCGTGCAAAATTTCAAGAATTTGTAAAGAGTGGTTTGTTTATTATTTTCTTCTTTTCCTAAACCAATGCCAATTTCCTTAAAAATTGCCTAATTTTTGAAGAGATTTTAGTCTCTTAACTTCAACGGAAAAGGGGTAATACACATGTTTTTTTTCGTAATTTGACCAAGAATAAAATGAAAAACATAAACCAATAGTAAAAATGGTATTTAAGATTTATGTATGAGTGATCTGCCCTTGAAATGACCTAAAATAAACCAAACATTCAAATTCAAGGACAGACAACTAAAAAAACGAGCACTGCGACCCCAATTTTTTTTCGCTTTAAATGTTTCTATTTGCATATGCTATGATCATGCAAAGTTTTTTAAAAAATCTGTCAACACGTTTTCATTCTGCCTGTATGTCTATGTGTGCAAACAAAACTGGAAATTGCCAATATGTCCTTAAAGCTACTGCTGAACTACTGATAATTAAATGGGCTACATTTCTATATGTGATTAAACAAAGAATTTTTGGAATGTTTTTTTATTGCAAGCGAAAGTCAGTTTTACGTCTGATAAGACATCTTCCTAGGTAAAATAAGACATACTTTAGTCTTAACACCCAAAAAGCTAATGGGGCTTAAAGATAATCATAATGAATCCATATACTGATTCCTACCTTTAAACCATGCATTGTATTGTAATTCGTGTTTCAATGTTAAGATATTTACCCTAATGATAACAGAGTGCCAATCGATCGTCTTAATTACGATAGCTCCAGAATCCAACAATAATGTTGTGGAAGTCGCCATCATAGCAAAGTTCTCACTTGTAAGAATCTCACTGAAATAATTTGTGTATACACAAAAAATTATTCATACTCAGATTTGGTACAATACCTGACTCGGATATAAACTTTGAGAAATAATTTCTTGTATGAAAAACATATAAAAGCATGTGGTACTAAATCTTTGGCTTTCCAAAGAACCAAAAAGCAAAAGATAAATAGTTACACTCATCAATCATAAGTTTATTGGAGATTATCTAGTACTGGTCTCCGGACAAATGATCTTGGTTCTCTGAACTTCAAGATCTCTATTTATGGCCTTGTTACCAAGCTCACCGGACGTTTTATCAATCTGATTAAAATCATATCCTCAAACCCGCTGCGCTATGAGGATCTGAAGACGACCTATAGAAGGTCACCTCAGGTGACCTTTTCCACTAGCCAATCAGCGCCTTACTTTCATAATTCTGAAAGTGATCTGATTCTATTTTTAACCGCAGTAAAAAACAATATTTGACTTGTAGTTATCACGAACACCTATTCTTACGCAACTAAATGTAATGGTAGCGCCCATGTGACATGCGTGTTTATTAAATTTTCTGTACTACTATGGCCAAATCGATCAGGATTACTAAAAAAATCAAAAAGTGGTTGCAGACAAATATGTTATACGTAATTTAATGTTTACTAACGTTTAAATAACATCGTCAGGTCGGCCAAAGTACCGATGAAACGAGTTATACGATTGGCTGAATTATAAATAGATATAAATAGTGATAATGGAAATTCCGACTTTTGAAAATAGAAACTGGTATAGGCCGTCATCAGATCTTGCCGTAAGGAAGATCGAATACTTTAGTCAGATTGACGTTTTATCAACATATAATTATGAGATCTAAATCAGTTTTGGTTAGTTGTACTTAAATCAAAACAAGGAAAGTATTATGATTTTGCTGAAGTACAAAAGTTCTAAAACATGCTTACCAGATACTGCTGCAATTGACTTTGACCCACATAGAAATGGTGAAGAATTCAATACTGGAATAGCTCTTTTCAATGCCACACTCGTTTGTCTGAGCATTAAATTCAATACCACTGTTTGAAACATCAGTAGGAAAACTAGCGTTATTTCTTGTTATTACGGTGCATTCGGACCCAGGGTATCCAAAGGTTTCGTAATTTGGAAATGCCGTTCTTGTAGGACACGTGGCATTGCAATTCGTGCCTGCAAAATTTCCGTTACAAGTATGATCTGTGGTTATTGTCGAAAGAGTTGCTATGTCAGCGGAACTTGAAGGTTTCTTGAATCCAGTTACACCATCCATGTGATACTGTATAATCACACATTGTAATACAAATGTTAATATCCAAAGTGTTGTCATTTTTCTCAAATGAATTCGGTTACTATCGTATAATTAAAATAACCTGAAAAGAAAAAGAAATTCTATTAGGAAAAGTGGGTCAAGCCAATCGATTCAAAAGTGATATAATGTAGAAAGTTTAAAATACATGAATTGTATAATTCTTCTTCTAACTTATCATTTTGCCATAAAGTCTGATGATATTTTCAAAACTTTTCCGGACATATAAGTGTCTATAGGTTTTGTTTATTATAGTGTCACCCCTATTGAAAGGGCCAGCCAAGTTGGCTTATGAGACACCTATCGCACAGTACCTCCCGAATCATTTCTCCTTTTGCCGGGTGCCTGGCTGCGATTGCCCTACGGTAACCATTATTTAACTAGCTGACGGCTCATCAACCGACCGCATCAGTTCTAACCCAGTCTCCACTGGGGTTAGAACCTTCGATCTCCCGCTCCGAAGGCGGACAACCTAACCACTAGGCCACGGTTGCGGTTATATGATATACGAGAAAAAGACGGCTGCATAATTTTACAATAATTATAATCAAATATCAGCCAATAATGTTACACAAAAACACAAAGATAAGTCATTGACAAGTAATTCGTATTTTGATTCTTATAAATGTCTGTTTAAGGTTATGACAAATGGTCTTAATTCAAACAATATGTTCATGTAAGTATTGATATCGGCAATGGTATTTCATTTCAAATAACATTGTATGAATATCTAAATATAATCTGATTATCTGATATTTTTTTAAAAGGTGTTTATCATACAGTAAATACCATTTAATGATTACACCCTCACATTATATTATTTAATAAAATTGGAAAGGACAACGCATTTCTAATAAAACGTAGAATGTCACTTTAGTGGACTACTGATCGAAAGGTCATGGGTTCGAACCCCGGCCCCGTCTTCTGAATTTCTCAGTGACGCTTTTAAGTGTCCCTCTCCCAACTACACAGCCCGGTACTAGGTATAGAAAATCAGAGAAAAGGGGAGTGGCATGTATCGGTGCTTTACATCGAGCACATCAAAGAATCATGAAAAATCGAAATAAGAGTATAGGGATATAAATGCCCGGTACTACTGTATAGTCTCTCCCGTCTCTCCGGGAAGGCCCTGAAATGACCATATAGCTGTCGAATGGGTCGTTATACTCAGGATTTTCCAAACTTATTACAACGTATTTACTGTGGAATCATTAATTTTCGTTGGGTTCAATTTTCGTGTTTTTTTACAAAGATGGCTATTTCGTGGGGACATGAATTCGTGGATTTTGATTTTTGAAAAGAAATGCCTTATCTCTGCATCTAAATTCGTGGGGATTTAATTTCGTGGATGAGCCGACCCACGAAATCCACGAAATTAAATCCCCGACGAAAATTAATGATTCCACAGTATTTCGAGCGCATGAATTTTCAAATGCCAGGGAAAGCGATGAAATCTTGTTGAATAGACAAGTTGAGGTCCCACAGAACTACAGATAAAGGAACTTAATAATTATGCTGCTTCACTCGATTTAAACAGTTTTAATGTCTGTATCGAGTTCTCCATATTGGTCACCACGTTGAACAAAAGTATACAAAGAACGATATAATATCCTATCATCTTTCTGGGAAATACTCGACTAATGTATAGAAAAGCAAATATAAGTGTTTTTTTTCCCATTTGTTACGATATAACTGGGTGATTTGGCTTGCTTAAAACGTAGGTTTCGTAATTCAATACTTCCTTTTAATATTGTTTTGAATGCATTTATTTACCTATGTCGACTCGCTGGTAAATTGAAATAAAATGTCTTATACTGGTTCAAAATCTAAGTATAAACTCAGTATGTATCCAATGTTATGATGTAATGTCAAATGAAGATGGTAATGTCATTAATGTCCAGTGTGTATTCAAATGGAGATGGTCATGTCATTAAAGAAAAGTCTGTATTACGGTAAAGATGACAATGCCATTAATATCCAGTCTGTATTAAAAGTTAAGATCATTTTATTATTAATGTCCAGTGTGTATTAAACTATTAATGTAAGGATGATAATGTCATTGATGTTCACTCTGTATTCAAATGAAGATGACAATGTCATTAATGCCCAGTCAGTATTCAATGTCCTAATCTTAAAGTCAGTAACGCCTGGTTTGTATGCAAGGTTACAAAGTCTGTGTCATCATTAACAAATCGATATTCAATGTAAAGGCTGTATGATGTCAGCAAATACCTGATTGTATTCAAATTTTAATGAATTAATGTTTAACCCGACAATATTCATGGTTATAGTGTCCGTGTCAATGATGGCCGGTTTATTTTCAATGTCATCACAATGAGACCATTAATGTAGTCTAGAACATTATCGGATCTCAACAATAGCATAAACGTTCATGTAACTTTACTTTGATAAGCAACTTTAAATTGATATGGTTTAGTGGGAAACTTTTGTAAAAAATATTATATAGTTTTAAGGCAATATTAACGAATTACTTGACGTCTGTAAAATAACGGGTATAATAAAGTATATCAACTTCCTGGTTCACTTTCAACTGAATCCATTTTTAATCTTCCTGGGCTATTCAAAAAATCAATATTTGCAGTTACGCTTATGACAAAGTTGTCTGTTATTGCAGCATTTGATATTCAAGTACATTTTGTAGTTTATGTTTAACTACATTGTATTGTGTATTTTGTGCTAAGATACAGGGGGCATTCGATACACTGCCCTGTACTTGAACAGAACCTGTTCCAGAATTGAATGCCGCGGAATAGGAAGCACTAAATCCAATATGGTGTCAAATAATATTTAATTTGTAGTCAGTATTACTTTTATTGCAAATCAGAAGTCAAACTGATTTTATGGTTTCTCAGCTGTTAGCCATATAATAGTATAAGATATAGTTTGTCAATCAAATCTTAGATATGGATCAAACTGGTCAGCCTTATTAATTAGGCGCTAATGAAATATTGTTTATTTGTTATACGTTATTATATGCCAGAACAGACCCATGTTTGGAATAAAGTATTATTCTTTTCCCTTACGTACACTAGTACCGGCGAAGCTGTACAGCGATTGCGTATAGACGGAATATTTCCTTTTATTTCACGATGTCGGACGTCGACAAGTTTACGAAATTCTGTTCACTTATGCGCCTCTGCGACTTGTGCTGTAGCGAAAACTATTCCATATTTTATTTTTTACATGCGCTATGACGTCACTGTTCTCGCCACACCACCTCTTTATCGGGCACTGACAGAACATGTCCAGAAGTTCAGAACACTGTTCCTGAACATTTAATTCCTGTTCTTTCAGTTCGGAACGTTTCGCACAATGAAACGAACGCACCCACAGTTATCAATTAATTTTTAGTCTGGTCATGCCAACTCGTATTGTCAGGGGAGGTAACCCGGACTATACTTTATATTCAATAAAATTATTGCTATATATATTATTTTACAATTGAATGTTATACAGAGTGACATGAACCTAGTATGTATTTACATATAAAAATCAAACTGAACCCTATACACCTCCTCCACTACTGTTCTGCATCATCACCCAAATAAACATCTTAATGATATCATGATCGTCGCAAAAAATATACTTTTTTATAAACTTAACTTATAGTTCATCTAATGTTATTAACTTTATTGTGAAAATCTGCATTTATATATATAAATTATTTCATGTCAAGCATTGTGTTTGTCACGTCATTTGTAATTTTATGCGTGTAATCGCATGTTCACATCGAGGGCTCAGCGCAACACTGTTGTAACTTGTTCTTATTTCAATATGAGTTACGACACTGTTGCGCTCAACCCTCGACATGGGCCTCAGTGCCCACTAACTATAACGATAGTGACTGAGCAACAATACTTTATATTATGTGGTATATACGCTTCGTAATCATGGTACAGTGTACATTATATTAAATATTTATTTCATGACTATTATTGTTGTGTGTGTTTCATGCACAGGTACACACATAGATTGTTAAACCCTTCAATAATCATCCGAATACGTGTATTACCTCAAAACATTGTAATGCCATTTACGATAATTGCATTCAAGATATTATCAGATAATTATTATGTATTGCGGAATGCTATAGCATGAAATGTTTAATTATAATTGTTTGTGCACAAAGATTTCGTGAAATCGTTGCAATCTTGATAGGTTCGGAGCAAAACATTCAACGTATGAATTTGAGAAGTTTTATTGATCGAACGGTAGTCTATATTATGGCACAAAAACAAACAAAAAACTGGGTCCGAATGTTGTGATTTATCAGATTTTCGGATCAGAGGACTTCCAATTATTGACGGGTTCTGTGGGTACATTACACTATTATCGTTTATTTATTGAAATCTATAGTTTATTATTACATTTTTACCTTTATCTTTGAAATTAGTATTATAAGGTATCATATGTTATTCGATATACATCATTAGAGATTATTTCGCATTGCTATTTACTTATTCGGCTCCATTGATCCTTAAAATTATTGTTTTGTATATGATATATATATATCGTTACCTTGAATATAGACAAAACATTACTGACATATGTATATATATATATATCTTTATTATTTGTTTAAAGATCATTTCGATCGTAACAAATATTATGTGTAAGACATTGTATTAAACATGTTCTTAATAAACTTGAAAACTTGCATTGGTGTTAAAGTTTCAGTTATTATCAGTAACTTTTTATTTTTAAACTAAATGAGGGCCATGAACCCCGCTGTAACAGTTTGGTGTGGTTAAGTTAAAATATCATATTTTATGTTTATGCTTATTATTATGCATTGATACACAATGTACCATATATGAATCAGGAAATTCTGATTTTTTCAGGCGGATCGAAAAAAAATTAGCTTAGTTAAAAGTGAGATTTTTCAAAGCTACACACATTCTCGAGACATGGCGTTATTATAGAAGAAAAGATAAAAACACTGACATTAATATCAATATGCGAGCGATATTTAATCTATTCTATAGTCTATAGTTAGGTGTATTGCGTGATAATAAAAAAGTCCTTTGTCCTGTTAAGCAGGTCTAAAAATAGTCTGTTCCCTGTTACATGCTTGAATTTCATTACATTGAATTGAGAAACTTTCAAAATGCATTCAACCTTTCACAGATAGAGGGTCATGTGCTTGAGCCCAGCTACCAACCATGTCTCTTTATGTGATAAAGTAGGCAGTTGCTTACGGAGGATGAGAGTCTAGTACTGGTTCTTCTTAACTGAACTGTCCACCTCATGTCACTCTGACTGTTGAAAAGGGACGTAAAACTCAAAACAAACTTAACAAAAAAAAAATATATATATATTCATTCAATAACATGTTTTGGGAATTTAATGATAACATTTCATCCTGACATGATTACGACATGTGCATCGATGTACTTAGACACCGTGATATAAACTTCCATCATGGTATCACATGACACAATGATACCATTAGTCATATACATAAAAAGGCTATCCGAATCACCGAAACTCTAGGTGGATTATTCAATATGTATATTATATTCAATAATACGATACGAGTTCACTGAACATATAACTTTTTTATTCACAAAAGATTTTATTGAATTTTCTTCTCAATTTCTTCCTTACGTGAATTTAATGCGCGTTCTTTTATTGACAGTTTCACCTTGAAATTCTATATGAATATAATTATCATATGAGAATTACTAGCCTTACATGTTTACAAACAGTTTACGTATAATTTAGAAGCTTTTGATTGTAAATAACTTTTGTTCAATCATCTGGCCCAAGTTTCACAAAAAAAAACTTAAGTTTTTGCTCAAACTCTGCTTTATTGTATGTATTTCTAAATGTGGTATTAATAGAAGGTACAGACATAGTATAATAACAGTCTCCCACAATTTCAACCTAACAATAATCTCTTGATGAGGAATAATTGAATAAAAATTATTTGAGTCTGTTATTGGGAATTTGACTTATGACTCAAATGAAAATGGAGTTTTGAGACTGAATTTGTCCACTAGACCCCCAATAATTTATGCTGGCATGTTTAAAATGTTCTAAGTAAAAAAAAAAATGATAACATTTATAATCACAGACACAAGATTTCTAGATAGAAATAACACTCGAGTCCATTATTGAGTTTCAACTCAATTTTGTTCGTTAGATTGGGGCCTGTTGTTAAACGACCCATCGGCAGCTACAGATATTTCAGAGAGAGGGGGGTGGGCGGGGTTATACAGGAAACAGGGCATGTATATCCTACTCTCACCCGAGTATGTCGAATTGTTATTCCTGTTTTTCTATCGTGCCCGCTATGTAAAGCACCGATCCAGGCCTGAACCGTTCCCTGTGATTTTCTTAACACAGTACATGGCTCGGTAGTGGGGAGGTGGACAGAGAAAATGCGTTCCTGGAATATTAGAAGATTGAGCCGCGATTCGAACACAGGACCTTTTCGTTCTGTAGTCTAGCCTGTTACAACTAGGCCACCGATCTAGTCCTGTATATAACTAAACGCTGTTGTCATTCAATATAAATGGTGTGGATGACAGTATGTATACAATGCTAGTCAAGGGTATGTCGATACATGTGTTGTTTATCAAACATGACTGTCTGTCTGTCCGTACAAACAAATTGGGTTTGGGTGGCTCAAGGGTTAGGGTTAGCACTCTTTGTTCAACCGGAGTCACTTAAAAAATGTCCATAAGTGGATTTATGTGGCTAAAATCGAGTTTATGTGGCTTTTGAACAAATTTTAACATGTGAAAGCCACTTAACTATCCTATCGTAAGTACGTCCGTCCGTCCGTTCGTTCGTATTTTTCGACTTATTTAAATGCGAATTATATAATTGATGGACTTTAATGACTCTGGTTATTGTTATTGATCCCAAACCTTAGGTTGCGTGTTAAACTCCAACATAATAATAAATTAAGATGTTATCATAAAAATCATGATTTTGTGCATTTTTTTTTTTTTTATTCATGAATATCCTATACTATATCGTGTTAATTTACATATATCCATTTAATCAATTGAAGTTTTGGTTTATAAATCAATATGTACAAAGAACATAGTATAAAATGACATCAGTCCTTTATAATTAGATATGCTAAATCAAATTTAACATATTTTGGCGTCTGTTGTAATAACTTACCAAAACACATATTATTACAAGACGCACACTCGAACAATTGTTAAATCAATAGTCACCACAAATTACTTCAATTGTTACACTCGGAAGTTAATTGTAAACTTATATAAACATTCAAATAAAACAAGCAACAAGAAAGTGTTTGATCCAATATCAGGAAATAAAATAGAAATGTTACAAGCAGGAAACATCACGCATGGAATGCTGCGGTGGTTTCCTCCCGGAAGACTTACGATAAATACCAAGAATAGGAAATACAAGAATTAAACATTAATTCACGATAATACAGAACCCGGAAATAACTATACTAGTATCTATCTTGAGCCCACTTTTATTAATCTCAGTGTGATGAGTGGCGCTAATTACATATACATGAATAATGAAGTACTTAACAACCACGATTTTATCAATGTTTTAAGTTATGGGAATAAAGTGTTTCCTAATATTTTATTCCACTGTCTAACGATACAAGCAGCGTTTGCTGATTAAAACATGATCTGCTCTTTTCCATAAAATTAAATACAACAATGTATTCTATCTTGAAAAAGAAGAAACCCATGCCTGAGTCATTGATTTTGTTGATTTTTAAAGTATTGGGATCCTAACGCATTACCTCCACATTGAAGAGTATTTAAATAGGCTAAAATTAATGTCAACAGCATGGAAACTAAAGGTCGTGGGTTCAAACCTCAGAAGGGACAAACTTTTTATATTTTTTCTTCAAACATTATTTTTGTATCTCTTGGAACATATTTAGGGTGAAAAGGTGTTTTCTTATAATTAAGTGATGTGATGGGCACTTAATGGCTAAATAATGCTAGAAATGTGAACAACATTTTCTGACCCTAGGGTTACTTTAAGCTGTATTGGTGAGGTATGCGTTTCTTGCTTTTATTGTGTTTGTTAGACATGGGGACTATTTTAAATATCAGTTATGTCAATTAAAAATATTTCAGAGCATGATTTTTCTTGATGTTTTGCAAAAGACACTCAGTGTAAATAATACGTCTCCGACGCATTGAAAATAAAGAAATGTGTTTCAATGGGCTAATATCTGATACCTTTTTGGTATACTTATATATAATTATGTAAAATACAACAACAAATGCGATTTCCTGTGCAAATTTATTCTAAATAATGAAATTATGATCATTGATTGATCTATGATACACACGGTTTAGCGGTATAGAAGGATATAGACTTTTCTGCCAAATGAAGCATTATTTTTAAAAAATGCATGGTCAAACTTCTTTATAATCTTGTTAAATAACATATTTTAAAAAGTTATCAAAGAAAAAAAAATAGATTTGAGCACCTTTGGATTTTTGGAGTTAGGATCCTTATACCTTAATTTCCCTTTAGTTTCAAGTATTCATTATTAATTTTGAATTTATGTACTTGGATATGATTCTTAACATATACAAACAATTGTTCTGTCAATAATATGACTTTATACACATTAATTATCAACTACGGGCCATGCGAGCAATGGTGCGTCTAATATGCTGTTATTTCGTATAATATACACCCGACTTAAAAGTGGCAGAATCATTGTTTTCCTAAAACACGAAACATAGCATTTGTTCTGATATATGTGTCCAATCAATTCTATATCGAAATGAAAAAATAAAATCTTTTTAAAATAATCATTGAGAATGGAAAGGCAATAACACATATATGACACATATGCAAAATTTGCATCAATAGAGCAGCACTCGTCTCACTGATTCTTTTTCACTGATTGCTTTCAGTGACAGTGCCTGATTAGTTCAGAACTTAGTGTGAATGCGGCTGTTTGTTTATCTATTGAATAAAGGCCCATTTGACAGTTATGACCATTTCGGGGCCGCCCCAGAGAGAGGAGAGATAAGATACAGGAGAACCAGGCCGTTGTGTCCTTACTCTTTTCGTTTTCCTAATTCTTTATCATGCCCGGCGTAAAGCACCGATTCAAGCCTCGCCTGTATCCTGTATTTTACTAAACACAGTACCTGGCTAGGTAAGTAGGGATTGGAACATTGAAAAAGCGTCCCTGAGGAAAAGCGGAGCTGATGATCGAACCAACGATCTTATGTTCAGTAGTCTGGTACGTTACCATGAAGTAGACCACAGACCATCCCTTGTGCGCTGCTGTACGAGTAATTATATGTGACAGACTTTGCTAGTTTTGTCTGGAGCAGGGGTTTCGGTTTGCTAGCATGCAATTAACAAGGAACAAGGAAAATGTTGCTATCTTGATAAATGATAGCACTCTGAAGTACAAAATGTGTTGACATGAACTGATAAAGACGAGCTGTAAAACGAGATGAGAACATTTGTACATTCCCGAGACAAGTTTGACGTTTTGGTTCTAATAAACTACCCGCTATTAAGGTATAACATGCCTAATGCCCAACACTTTATTACGATAATCGGGTTGTATTATTTGTGTAATATTAACATTTTTGTGTAGCATTGACCCGATACGTCATAAAAGCACAAATATAGCAGGGATCTACTTGGACACAGGCGTATGACAGACACATTCCCCCCACTGACATTCTACTACACAGGAATTTCTTTAACAAAACAAATGTTAAAAAAAGAAAACATCACCATATATTTTATATGTATGGTGAACATGTTTAAAATTTATATGTATGGTGAACATTTTTAAAACCGTTTTGGTTATTAATAAGAAACATGCTACGAACATTATATTTAAAAGTGTTTCAGAGCGTATACGACATTACAAAACTAATGCTGAAAGAAAGAAAAAATCACCATATATTTGATAAATACGGTGAACATTTTTAAAACCTTTTTTGTTATTAAAAAGAAACATGCTACAAACATTATATTTAACAGTGTTTCAGAGCGTATACGACACTACCAAACTTATGCTGAAAGAAAGAAAGAACCACCATATATAATTTGATATATAAATGGTGAACATTTTTAAAACCTTTTTTGTTAATGAAAAACTTGCTACAAGTGTTTCAGAGCGTACTACCTGGGTAGGAGAAGGTGTGTATGCAGGTGATCTTGGGGGATAAAATGTGATATGTCTAATTGTTCGAGTAGTTTCATAATTAAGTTAAACTGTACACCTAACACATGAAGTCTGATAAGAAAAATAAGTTGTCGTTACTATAAGGTGACCTTAATATTGAAGTGGTTTCTGTTGTAAGTTTGAAAGATGTGGCTATATTTGTTCTGTGTTTTTCTTAGCGGTGTGCTGTTGGGAGAAAATATTACTTAAAGCGTATAGATATCAAAGGTGTATAATGGATGGATGTAGCTATATCTAGCACAAAGATTTTCTTTAAATAAAGAAGATTATTTACTAACGTATTAGTCTAAAAGCTAAAATGCTGCTTAATTGTGTTATCAATTTTCTATAATAAGATTGTAGGTGGATGTCCTAACCAGTAGATAATGTAAGTAACTTTCTAAAAGATAAATATTAAGTAGTTAATGATTAACTTTTAATTCGGGATCGAACTTTCTATCTGTTTTATTTCAAGTGATATCAATTTTGTAGTTGATGACTTAAATAAGAAATTTGGGCTATCTGTCGAATGAAATATTTCTGGACTGATTATGGCACATATATAATACAGTTGTCACAATAATATTATAAACTCTTTCTGTCAGATACAAAATTCAGCTCAATATGTTTTGATGTGCGCTAAAATTGATAAAACAGGTTAACCAAGTAGCGGATTTATTATCAGTATTGAACGAATACCAGTTACATACTATTCGATATATACTCCTACTTTAGTATCATGAAACGTTATCAAACGTAAATTCAAACTTAGTCCAACTTTTGTCATACATTTATCAAACATGTCTATAAATAATCTTAGATGATTGAAATATATAAACATCAGTACTTACCATTGAGTTTAAACGTAAAATACGCCTTAGTTTTTTCTACACATTTCAACACAGGTTTTCAATCCAGTGTAATTTTTGGTTTTGTGGTATCAATTTCACAGTTGAGTTAAATCACAAATTATCCCTGTATATATGAATACCCAACTTATGTATTTTCAATTTATTTTTACCTCGATCAATTATAAGTTTTGAGAAAACTTGAAATCAACGCGAATGTCCTACACACATCTGTAAGGATATAACATAGAGTTATTCAGTATTGAAATAGACAGTTTATAATTTCTTCCGGGTTTGAGATATCTCGATTTAAAGGCTTGGGTTAACATAAAAGAATTCATATATATAATTATAGAGTTGACATACGTCGGGTATATTTTACACAACTTATATTATTCATTGTAAGTACGGTATTAAAATACCTTTTCAGATATTTTATTAGATGACTGATATGTTTATATAGACGTCGGTTAAGAAAATGCACGGACGTTTTAAACATATTGTTCTACGTAAAATGGATTTCGAATTACAGACAGATAGCTAAGAAAGATATGAGGGCGGACAATTATTATGATTTTTAAACACGAGCTGAATTTTTGTTACACAGAGATTCGAACAATTGATTTTTATCTAAATATTACTTTATTTGTACAACGTGCATAATTTATGCAGACTTGTTATACTAGACACGTGTCATCTTGTTTTTTACAACATGTGTGTGGTTCATATTTCAGACTGATGTACCAGTTTGAAAGTGTCAAATAGCAAATTTGATATTACATCAAAATCATCATCAGCGACATCATAAGCAACACACTTTTAATAAAAGCAACAACATTGAAGACATTACTAAATGAATAGCACCATTAACAACATTACTTTATCATCAATAGCACTAACACCAACAACATTATCATCATCATAAGCATTATTGATAAATACACTTATACAAACAGTAACAGCAGCAACAACAATGTCAGCAGCTTAATACATCAACAACAATCAATGCACATAAACCAGGTAATTAATGCCTTAATCTTAATTAACAAAGAACACAATTAACAAGGCTGTAAGATTTAAGGATATAACACAATGTCATGAGAAGGTTGTTATAAATTATTACGTAAAGATAAGCGTTTTAATCAACTAACGCTTTGTGATTATTTGTCACGAATTGGTGTTTCATTTTTTAAGTTGGATCAAATATATCTCACAACAAGGAAAAACTGTATTAACAACTGGGCATGACAATGTGTCATGTGCAGAGACTTAACATCTCTCCCCGTATTTTTTTCATTGAATATTCTATTCCAGAGAATACCATTAAACGTATTGTAAAGAATCTATCCAAATTGAATACAATGACAGAGGACAAAGTAGGGATCACACATAAACAAGAATCACGGATCTTTACTTATTATTTGAGTTATCTACCTTTACTTAGTTTTTCTAATAGAGAGCATGTGTCTTAATATAAAACGCTAGAAACTCTACATTCTTAGTACCGCGGCTTCCGACTAGAGCAGTCATAAATGCTTTGAATATTTCTTAAACCGACTGTCACACCCATTTACATGTATCGCAATCATTAAATGGAGAGAGATATGCAGTTTTAAGTTAAATAATCATGTAACTGATTATTCTTTACTTATATATTAAGATGTTTTCTCATTCAACTCCTCGGTGTTTGTCTAAACAGAAGTGTATCGGACACAATAGGTAGCTCGCCATTACATGAATTAAAACTGTTATTTTTGTCTTAGATTTGACATATACCGAGTCTATAATGATAGTAGATTTTCGTTTGTACAACGAATCGCTAAACATATGTTTAAATTGAAACATTTTTATGTGACTGCAACTAATTTTCAGTAACGGAAATGCCAGAGTAGTAACGATTGAGCTTTTCAAGTGGCTTAGATGTCATAACACATGTATAAAGTCACTGCATGTTTTATCATTAAGTTTAATCGTGACACGAAATTTCATCAAATCTCCACTATGATCCTTTGCCCACTTGACAAACGTGCGTTTATCATTATAGAAGCGATTAAGACATTGATAGAACGCCGAATGTTTATTCAATACTTATCAGAAATTATAACGAGTGAATAAGTTGTGTCCTGTACCTAACCGGTTTGAAGTATATGTCACTGCTATTCACAATCGTAGCTATACTCGGGCATTTCCGTACCTGAGAAATACGGCTCGTACATAAGTGTAGGGTTTTCAAACATTAGGTACTCGATTTTAAGAATTATTCATAGAATTACAGACCTGCAAACCTATTTATCGTTCGCTATATTGATAAAGAATGTATACTAATAGGCTATGGGCTACTGGGCGAAACCCTCCCCCCCCCCGGAGGCATTTTTGTAGACACCATTTTTTTGAAAGCTCAATGCCCGCTGATCATTTTTCCAGTGTCTACAATCTGGGCGTTGGGGCGTTTGTGAACTACAGCATGCTAATTACCGTTACCGAAAAATACGTTTGACAATAATTTTATTTTGTTAGAAGTCTTATTCTAGATATTTTCAATAATTCATCAATTTGAACAATTTCTTTGACCATAATAAGTTAGCAGCGGCTTTACTTGTCGATCAAATGCATGTTTTTCACTTTATTGCTCTATATATGCTCTGTAATTTACGTTACCCTGCGTTACCCTAAAATGACAAGGAAATGACAGTTGTATACGTTAAATTAACACAAAAGCAGTTGTAAACAATGTTTTTATTCATATTAGGCAAATACTAGCACATGATCATGTTTTTTTTTCATTGAATGCTCGTTTATGTTTTCATTTTACGTAAAATACGTTACATATAAAAGTATACGTGTTACATGGAAATCATTTATATTACTGTGATCACATGCTATGATCAAATAGGTATACAGTGATAGGTAATCATGATACATTCATCAATACCCATAACTGAAAAACATTTCTAGTTACAAATGTTGTAAAGTTTGACTGGCATAATAGTAGTTTACGTTACATAATGTTACCTTTATCATAATAAAAGTACTTAACACGCTTTACAATGCATAAAACGTTGATTTGATATACAAAATGTTTATAATTGGTTACTGGCAATACTTACATGTAAATTAACATTCCAACTTTTTTAATTCATCACTGATTGTGTTTTACGTTACATGGTTTTATTTGTGTTACGTTTAAAATTATTCATAAACGAGTAACAACATTTCTATGAAACTGTTATAAAATCATCATCAAATGTATTCTAAGAATATGTATCTACGAAACAATCAAATTTACAATGACAGCGACAGTGCAATAAACATTCTGCCATTGACACACATAAACATGTATGTGTCATTTACGTTACCATTTGTTACATGATTATTTATATATATATATACTTAAGTGCAATATTGTATGTTATGTCAGATTTCATTAGCTGTACATATTGTCATCAAGGTATTTTTGTTGTTCTGATGGCAAACGTTCACGAATTTCACAAATTCTCATCACTTTTCTGTTTCATAGACAGCATCGACCATACTATTGAGCTCAATGTCGTTTTAATCATCAGTGTCTTCTGCGTCGCTTGCCTTTAGCACAATATTATCCTCGTACCAGTTGTATTCCAGCATGTTGTCAGGACCGAATTTCCAACCACTTTTATCCACTTTTAGAAGACCAAGCTAGATTGCCCTCTTCGCATGGGTCCAAATATACACCTTATAACTATCCGTAACACATTGAACATACGATACGGGATATGCAGGGAGTGCGTAAGCTCATGTCCATACCACTTAAAGCGTTCAGAACACAACCATGGCTTTGATACTTGTCATACCTCAGTTTATTGATGTCGTATGACCAAACAACACACATACAAATGTCTCAATGGCACTGTAAAGTTCATCTGAACATACATGCGTAGTAAATTGGCTAATATTGTCATGTAATCTTCATTTATAGGGACAAAGGTCCTATAGCTATACATTACCTTTTCTAATTACAATTACGTGGCGCATATACATCCGCTTTAAAAATAGTATAAGTATACATTGCAGACTTTGCAGTTTTGATAAAAGTTGGAGATATATACAGGATTTTGTTTGTTGCCTCCGTTTTATCATTAACTGTTGAGGTAACGAAATTCACTACATGTTGAAAATAGTTTCATTCAGTAAAGTAGCGCTGGAACACTGTATTGTCTCTGAGAATAGTGAGATTGCGTATTGACACATGATAGCTTTTCCTTGGTAATTGTGGTTAATTGGTCAAATGATGTACATCTGTATAGACTATACATACTTGACTTTCAAATTTTAATTCAAAATGATTATGACACAGGCCTTTAAATGGTTTAACGATGGTTTTGTCTAACACATTTAAACTTCGCCCCAGACTGTAATCTCAGTGCTTTGAATATCAGTTATTGTGACTGTGACGCCATCTCTATAAGACTGCTCAAAGATTAGCTTTATTGACTGTGTCTTGTTGTCGTCATTAGATATGAAGCCCATCCGATTTCATGGAATTATTGCTTGTTTTACCTGAGAGCAAGAACGTTGGAGCTGCCAAACGTCATCGGCGCTCATCTGATTTAACAGACTGTTTGTTGTAAGTGTCTGATATAAAGTCTACACGAGACGTTTTAGGCAACTGATAAGAAATCGCCTCAGCTACTTGCTCGAATGTGTCCGGAACTGCTATAAGACTCTGCAGTTACCCAATTAGGCGTTACCATTAACAACATGGGATGCGCCTTCTGTAGAATGGCTAGTAGTTGGTTATATTGGTGATTCAATATAAAGCACTCGACCTAGAAGAAATGACCAGGTAAGCTTCAGGTCTATGTCATGTTGAACTGACAGGAGCATAAGCAGGCCAAATGCGTTACGTTCTGCTCGTATCTGAGTTATTATATTATGCTGAAATACTCTGTGTGAAAGATTGTGTTTCTTCAAATCATTGCCGGGGTAATTGACCCTTGGATAAGGGCTTGTGCTCCCATAGAGCATGGTTTTAGTGTTTCCCAGACGTCACTTTGTCAATAGAACCACTGGGACAATTCTGGAATTTATCATAAGTTCCGCGAGACCACTGTTGTTCATTACTTTACCTAGATGTATCGAAGATGGAGCACACGTGTGTGATATACACCCGTTCTCACTATGACATTAGTGAATTTGTTCCGGAAACTGCCAAACCAATGAGAACGATTTCATGGCCACTGCTAGGTCACAGGTTACAATTGCATAATCATTGAAAAAAGAAACATATCTATAGATTATTATGAAATTGATAGACTAAATTAAATATTTATTTGATTAATGAAATTATTTATTTATTGACAATTGATTGCTTTGGTTTGATTGATTGTTATGAAAATTTTATAATGAAATGCTGTTGTTTTTTAATTTAAGCCTAAATGCCACTTTAGATTTTATGATGTCTGATGCAAAAAAAATATCAAGGTTTAGTTATACATGCACTTAGGTTCATAGTTATATTTTGGTAACGCATGCGGTTATTAATATACACGTATTTTCTGCATTATGGTGACCTTTTTTCACCTTGTCAACATATAATACAATTGAGTACCATTTACTCATTAGATAATGTGCTGCTCGACCAAGAAACAATAAGTATTTGATGATAATAGAATATTTTAGAGTATATGTGACCTAATTTCAGTGATATACTATTGGTAACGTAAGTTATACCACATTTGATGATGAGTTTAACATTTCTACACTCTTGTTAACATTGTCTGTGCTTATAATTATAATTACAAAGCCTTTAACACAAATTATTCTGATCTCTTTGCGGTATTGTGTTAACTTTAAAATTTCAATTATGGTAACGCCCCAAAATGGCGGTAACGGAGTAAAGCCCCAACACCCAGATGGTAGACACTGGGATTTGGTAGGTCTTTCCATACACTTTCAGAAAAACATACTGTAATAAAATGCCTCCGGGGGGGGGAGGGGGGTATTGGTGCCCCATAGTCTATAAGGAGAATCAAGTTGTTTCCATCGTGGGAAAGTAGCCCGTGAAAAACGGACCTACCTTTTATGTCCTTGACACTTTCTTTAGACAAACGCCGAGGAGATCCGATTATTGTATTCAGTCTTGCTCTTTATCTACAAAAACAGGTTCCGATTTTTCCGATAAGATATACAAATGTATACATGATCAATATTTGAACACTCAATATTTGAACGATTGTAAATAACTTAAAATAAGTAATCTTCCGTTATCTGTGGATGATAAAAATCAGAAGCGACTCTTTGTGATTTAAATACTTTCATTTGACTGTGTTGATAATTTCCATTAAAATTATTCTCCAACATACAGTAGTAATAATATATTGATCGTAGTAATGTAGAATGTATGAAAAAGGGACATAATTGCAGCCTGTGCAACGCATTATTGTGGGAAGAGAGTCGCGTCCCTTGTGCTAAAATCACGTGTTTTGCATACTATGTATCATGATGAAGCTTTAAGATGACCAAATTGTTCCTAAAAGGTTCATCTTTTTATCGGGCAAGTATAGACAGATGACATAGTACGGGTCCTTTTTTATGACCCCCATTAACAGAAAGTTCTCTAGTTCTCAAGCGTTGTTAAGCTAATGCCAAAACACACTCACACGAAGACCGCTCTGCGTTCGGAAAATTTAAATGAACGCGGCGTAGACTAGGTCGAACTCGAGAAATATGCAGTTCTCTAGTTCATACTACGTCCTTATGCCCGTCACACCAGAGTACGTCCGTAACAACGCTGGCAAAGTTTCCTTCACACCATGAAAATGTTGTTGGCGGGGTCAAATTCGAAAAAAATGATGCACTCACGTTCTCACTACGTCTTTACAACGTCCTTGCCAGGTTCTCACTGCGTCTATCACGTTCCCAGTAAGTTCATTACACGTGCAGCTTCACGTTGTCACCAGGTCCATTGCGTTTATACCACTTCCAAATTACGTGCTCACTACGTACATGCAGACTGCACTGCTCTAGGCGCTAATACACTCAATTCAGCTTAAGTGCGACAACTGATGTCTTTACCTTTCAAGGCATCATACAATAAAATATTTATACCAATTCTAATGTGTTTTGGTAATTTTAGACATAGTTAAATTACCAGAAAAGAAAAAAATATAACACAGAATGTTAACCATTGTTATATTTTTACATAAATTCCATCTGAAGATCTAAGTTGACAGAAATAGCATGTCTTCACCAAATAATGCTAGATCTTAATTCTTGTGAATCTTTAAAGGGGCATGCCCAGGAACTGCTGTGTCTTTTTTTTTGTTCACCAAAAATGTGTTTGTCACTTGTAAAACCAATTATGACCGAAAAGTCAAAGAAGAATGTGCGTTGAAAAATGACCCTATAACGCGCGCGCCGGTATTTTTATGTCGGTTTAAATACAACAATGATATTTCCGATAGGTCTGAGAGTTTAACTGAGCATGTGCGCTGCCTTTCAAGTGAACATAACACGAGCAATACTTACCATTTCAGTTTGTTGACATTTTTCCGCGATGTTTTCGGTTTTGATAGATACCGAAAGGGTCGAGTTGTGAAAAAATGACAAATAATTCTGAGGCCGAAATCGGCATGTTTGGTAAATCTTGAAATGTGTATTTTGAGTAAACTAGCGGGATATTTTGTAATTATTTTACAGGGCTTTCATTAATTGATTTAGGCATTAAAATGATACCAATTTGATTGCTATTCGAGACCCTTCAGTTCCAGGGCATGCCCCTTTAAGCGTAATGTCCCATTAGCTTTTTGTTATAAAAAACAAGCAATTGCTGATATCCCAAGATGATAATTACCGACGAAACGAGCCCTGTTTCTTCTAAAAACACTCATTTCGCTGCGAATTTTGCTTTATTTGAAAACTGGAAATATATAGAGCGCTTGACGTCACTTTATGCCTATATTGTGGCGAAGATAAAGTATAAGCGCGCAAACTTCCGAATTCTTTTTGCAGGTGTTTGACGGGGCATGCCCTGGAACTGAAGCGTCTCAAATAGCAATCAAATTGGTATCATTTTAATGCCTGAAAGCCCTGTACAATATTTACAAAACATCCCGCTAGTTTACTCAAAATACACATTTCAAGATTTACCAAATCTGCCGATTTCGGCCTCAGAAATTATTTTCACAACTTGACCCTTTCGGTATCTGTCAAAACCGAAAATATCGCGGAAAAAAAGGTCAACAAACTGAAATGGTAAGTATTTCTCATGTTATGTTCACTTGAAAGGCAGCGCACATGCTCAGTTAAACTCTCCGACGTATCGGAAATATCGTTGTCGTCAATAAAAGGCTTTAAGCCTTTTATTAAACCGACATACAAATACCAACGCGCGCGTTATAGGATCATTTTTGAGCGGACATTCTTCTTTGACTTTTAGGTAATAAATGGTTTTACAAGTGACAAACGCATTTCTGGTGTACGAAAAAAAAGACACAGCAGTTCCTGGGGATGCCCCTTTAAGAAGTTGGTGATAATGATTAGTCATTGCATATACATTGTATATTTCAAGACTTAAAGTAGTAAATCTGTAAAAAGATTTAGCTGGCCTTGATTGTCGGATCGAATTTTGGTAGTAAAGACGAGGTTCTTCACAATATAAACTCACCAAAAGCAGCAGGAAATGCTGGAATAATCTTTGCTCTATTCGACAATACCTTGCAGATCATGGAAGACAAAAAGGATTTGTTGAAGTTGAAACAATCAAAAATGTATAATTTCCAAATTTACAGGGACTTAACATTAAATGGCTGTATACTATGAATTAATAATTGCGAGTTTTTACCTTGTTAACTATTGTATTACCTGAACAATTTTCAAATTAAAATGTACACGTATCACTAGAAATCGCCTTAAATACAATTTTATTAATTCAAAATTGCAAAATCTGGTATGTATACATGTATTATCATTACGTCAACTGAAACTATTTTTATTGGCATTTTTTCTAATTAATAAGACATAATAATCATGGTTGCTTACCTACGGACATTTTACTGGGGTAACACATATTAAACATACACAGTGAAATATTTAACGTTCTTATGTAACAATGTAATCTACGGGACATTCTTTTCTAACTTACGGGACTAACTTACTTGTTTTGCAACGTTAAATTTCTTTTATATTTTAACAAGAAACTGGTTGGGCTGGGTTATTATGTGGACACATCGAATGTGTTTAACTCGTGATTGGTGCATTTTACTCGTAGATTTATCTCATTATCTTAAAGTTAGGAAGCAGGTACTTCATAATAAACTGATTTATGAAACATTGTTTGACTTACTATATCCTATTTCAAGAGCAAAATTGCCAGTTCACTTAAAAACTCGTTTGATGCATACAGTTTAATATCAAGACTTACAAACAACATCGGATTTATAATCACACTGATTAAAAACTAAGACTTTTTTGCTTCTCTAAAGGAAGAGTATGATCCTGTAAATAGTGCGGTTTTAACAAGTAGCAACTTATATTCAAACAGTCGATGTCAGCTTTCGAATGAAGTTATATTTTTTTCTGCTTTGGAAAAAGATCAGATACACCCACTATTAGTTGATGGTAAATACAAAAATGCTGCCTGATGCAGTTGAAAAATCATCATTTCTAAACCCTAATTGGCAATTCTTCATAAGAATGGGTCGTCAATTTCTCATCTAGAAGTGTTTGCTTGTGCTAAAAGCATCAAAACTTTGCTCTGAAACCGAGATGTTTGAAGAACAACAAAGTATCAACAATTACGAGTCCTGATAAATTCAGGGAAACACATATCAATGAAGAAGAACTTGATAATATTCTGATCAAGATACAGGAAACCAATGTGCGCTATCAAAAGTGGAAAAGAATGCTATTAAAGGATGGAAAACAAAAGATGAGAGTGGTCGACCTAGAACTGCCAACAAAAGAGTTTAAAGCAATGATGAAGAGAACATACGCAGATTTTGCCAGTCACATACACAAGGTAGTAGAACAATATAAAGGTGTCAAAGTAATGAAGGAAAAACTGCCAGCTAACCATGTCCTTGTACAAATGGATTTTAGTTAGAACTATTGCTGCTAGAACGTGGAAGAGGTACAAAGCGCGTATTGGAACGCAACAGCAATACTTCTTCATCCAACGGTTATGTATAAAAGAAATATAAATGGAAACATTGAAAACAAAAGCATTGTGTATGTTTTGTTTATGTTATAGAAGTATTACAGCACAACGCTAGTATGGCACTGGCCATTGTCGAGAAAGTGATTGCAAGAGCTAAGATGTTTGTAGATTAATTGAAAACATTACATTTTTGGACTTACTCACCTACGAGTCAATATCGGAATAAGACAATTTTTAAATTCATAAGCAATCTTGGACAGTCGCATGGCATAACTAGATCCTGGTAGCTTTTCTAGAGTAGGTACGGAAAGGGGCCGTTTATTGATTGGGGGTACGACGAGGCGTAACGCGGGTAATGCAATAAAGTGAAACCGATAGTCAAATTGAGTATGAGAAAATAGAGCAGTCAGAGTTCAATCAGAGTCAAGAGAAGGTTGAGAGGAAAACATGAACATTAAACCAATTAAAGGTACCATGAAGATTCAGTTTGTTTGCAGCCTCCCCAGGAATTGTGCGAACAAGAGATACAACGTGCGTGTGTGATAACTGTTTTAAAGAAAATAGATTAGTTGATAGTCAATGTCATAGACAAAAGCCTAGTGATACCTGTGTGTGAAGTCCAAAATAAGCCAATTCAGGCCAACATTTTTTTATTTTCAGTTTTTTGAGATGGGGGAGATAAATAAAAATGAAAATAAAATCTTTAATTTTGAGCAGTCGAAAAAATAAAAGTGAACTTATTGGTGTGTGTTTTTTATTTTGACAGATTCCTCATTATAAACATAAAACAAGTGTATTTAGACTAGATTCACATGGGATTACAATAAATACTCAAGTATCTACAAATCAGGCTATATCACAAAGGGTTTATACTACATACAGTGCTTGGACATATAATAATATCCAACCAAAACCTGTTGACAAACTTGATACCCATCACTCCTGTGAAGTTTCATTCAAATCTTGCCAAGTTTTGGAGAGGTCATATATATTATATGAGTCTGTAAAAATACACAAAAGCTGACGAGAGTATGCCCAATAGACAGTATATAGTTTAACTGAATTCAAATTTGTCTAATCACTGTATTGAAAAAAAACCACTAAATTTACAAAAAAATGACATTTGAATGAAACCTGACAAGAAGGTGCCCAACTAGACAGCACTCACAAGATACTGTATACAGACAGACGGAGTTGGACAGATGGACAAACTGAAAGAAGTATACCCATTCTTACAATTTTGTTATGTGAAGATATAAACTGTCATTTTTTTTAAATCAATAAATTCAGTAACAACATAATTTTTCAGACCAGTCCATATTAAAGACCGCTTTAAAGAAGTTATTTAAAGAACAAACAGTTAAGGTACTGTTGACTAGATTCACATAAAATTACAAAAATGTATTTATAATCACTTCTCACCTACTCATTGGGCTTACTTAAATTGGCCTATCACAATAATATTAACAGTGTTCCCATGCAGTTACGCTCATTTGTGAAAAAAAAGACGTTGTACGTATGTGCATACTGGTCCTATGCATATGCATGCATAAAAAGTCAAATAATAAGCAAAAAATACGGGGTGTCGTATTTGTAGTGCATTTAATGAGCATTTCCCTCTATTTTTTTCAGTGTTCCAAAGTTTTCCCCGCCGAAATTTTGATCGAAAATCATGCGACTATCCGAAAATACTGCAACTTATAATTGTGAATGCATTCCTTTTTTCCCGCTGGTGGTATTTAATTAATTCGTATTTCAAAGCCTTAACCAAAGTAGAACTTTAATAAGAATCATGTGGAAAAGTACGTTTTGTTGTTCTTTATCTTGAAAATATAAGAAATCGTCATTGTTGTAAATCTAAAAGACTCTTTTTTGTCAATCTAAAAACAGATTAAACTATTTTCAAGCTGCATGCACGTAGACAATTTGTATTAACATTGTTCAATACAAATAAACGAAAAAAACTTTAAAACAGTACAGCACTGTTTATCTACCTGTGAACTTTGCAAGTTGTGCCTGTCATTGTTTTGATTGTGTCTATCAGTAATCTATGATAAAGAATCATTACACACTTTAACCTAATTACGCTGCATCGTCAGGTATTTACATTTTGTAAGGTATCTTAAGTTTATTTGGTGCGTATTGTAGACGATATTTAATGAATCTAAAGTTCTGGTAATATGTTTTCAAATAATTACAGTAAGCGCCATCGTTTTTTATTTTTTTGTAGGCGATTTTCTTCAAGACGGCGGATTTAAAAAAAAATTGACAACTTCTTGTTTTATTTTATTTTGTGTAAAACAAAAATTAAAAAACGGTTCAGGGTTGGCCTCAACAGAACCGAGATAAAGATGTGTATCCAGAGACAACTGTTGAATCTGAAACACCTGATGACGATGAAAAGAATCCTGAACATCAGGTGACTAGAGAGAGTCCCAAAGAAATGATAATGCAATCGTTGTGTATAATAATAAAGAACCGCCTGAACGTTACATAGGTCAAATTACAGAAATAGATTAGGAGGACAACGAAGTGGAGGTTAACTGCTTGGAAGAGTGCGGTAAAGTTAAGGGTCGTTACAGATGGCCAAGAAACACTGACAAGATATGACTTAACAGAAACGATATATGGGAAGTAGTTGAGGCCCCTAAACCAACTGGAAGAACACAACGGATCTTCAGTATTGATGAGAACACACTTGCTTTTTTATGTTGGCTAAATATTAATACAGTTGTGTAGTTCGTACTAAATGACCATTTACGGGACACAGTTAGCATATAGTTTAAGATTGTTATAAACAAGTTCACATAGTTATCGTTATTATTCTGTGTACAAATGTTTTGTTGAAATAAATTATTACCGATAGTCTGTTCTGGCTTTTAGTGTAGCAAAAATATCAATATTTACATGACATCAGTGTTGTTCATTGATATAAGCGGTCAATTTTTATCAGTTATAATGTATTTTATAGCTTGGTACAGTATTGTTACAAATTAATATGACTTACGGTTGTTTATATCAGCGGTTCTAAACTTGTGTGTTTGAACACATTGTGAGTAAGTTAAAATGTCTTTAGTGTTTATTAATGAAAAATTAGTAAAAATGTACGGGACATTTCCTAAACATTTACGAGTCCTCCAGTAAAATCAAAAGAATGTTTGATTCCGAGGGGTTACATTTTTACAGTTTGCACGATTTATTGATCCATAAAAATAACTGTTCTTGTTATTACATAGTTGTTTTCCATATTTTAAGAAAGCGAGTTGTAATAACAACTTGTGTTACTTTCTGTTTAGATCTGCATTGTACATAAGTAAGTTTGATCAGTCACGTTAAGATAAACAAATTCGTATTCAAAATTGTGTACTTGTTCAGAAAATAACAATGAAAAATAAGTGACTAAAGTGCGATTGTTTTTATTAAGATTATTGGATTTTGCATTGTTGAATTCAATGTAAGTTAACATTCAGTCGAGATTTTAAACTTTTAATATTGATATTGTTAAACTCACTAGCGATTATGTTTATAAATGCAGTTGTTGCTGATGATGATTACGCTGACGATATTATAGATGATGAGAATATTTGTCGATTTGACAGATTGATAAATTGTTTTTTATTGATTGTGTTAATAAACACAGATTTATATCTGTTTAAATTAACAATTAGTAATTCTATTTTATTACATTACGTCGCGTCCCCTGAAAACCCCATACAGATAAAGTCAGATTGTGACGTCACTGATGATGCTGTACTAGTACATAGTAGCGACATGCGAGTTAAATAAATCTGCTAATCTCTATTTATGTATTAACTTTCTTTCGGAAAATTGTTGATTTAATTTTATATTCCACTACAAATTAGTGAAAAGTTTCTTACTAATATATGTTTTCATATTACACGAGCCTAGCATAATAATGCCAAACTCTAAGAGGTCAAAGGGTACTACTATACAGCCATCCTTGGCAGAGCTAGTTCGCCAAAGGGGTGCCAGAAACAACAAGGGGTCTGTTGAGCAGCAGCCTACACCAACGGGTTCAACACCACCTCCCGCTCCAGAAGAACCGCAGCATGAGCAACAGGGGCAGTCTGGTTATCTAAGGGACTCCACAAATGGAAAGGTGATACTCATTTTGATGAAATAATTCTACCACAAAAAAGCCCCATTAATCAGTCATAAAATCAGTTCGTTAATGGTGGAAAAGTTGTGAAACAAAATAAGTAGTCGGAAAAAATTGAATGTTGGACTGACGCATTTCTGATATTCTTTGCAGTATACACACAGAAATATCCTAATGAAGTACAAAATCTACTGCAATATATTTCTAACACGAGGCTTGCAGCTTCACGTAATAGTGGGTGGTTAACATGATAAACAAGTCCGTCTAAAAAAGGGCCATGTGGGAAAATACTGAGTGGAGCACCATTGACCCTGAGTTATGGTTTCTTATGAAGCCCTTGGAATACCAAAAAAGTTTTGCTGGCTCTGGTAGACCGTTAAAAAATGTTACCCTTACATAAATACAGGGCGGTGCCAAATCATGAGATGCACATTTACTCACACTTGCTTAAGATGCAATGGATCTCATCCATTAGTTACATGCCGGTTATCTCAACAATTCAATAATAGGTTATATAATCCCATGCAGATGCAGGGTTACAATGATTCAATTGTTCGCCCGTTTTAGGTCACCTGGTTCTGGTCTAAATTTCAGACCTCGCTACCAAGACAGGCCACGGGATCACACTTCGCCAGAAGGTTTAATGGACCTAGGTAGAACTCACATTAATATGAATGCGTTAGAGAATGAACTTTTGCACTTTGATGATAGAGAAGATGCAGCATTTAAATTAGATGATTGAAAATACATGAACATTACGAAGAATTCCCATTTATTCCTCAAACTAAGCTCAGTCAAACAAAAGTCCAGCTCGTTTTAAGTCCCATAAGCTTTTTGCTATATACAAATATGAAAAAAAAACAGCAATGGCTGGTATTATCCCAAGATAATAAATACCGACGAAACGAGCCCCTTTTTTCTCATTTCATATTTTTGTTTTGAAAACTGAAAATACATCAAGCGCGTGAAATATATAGAGCGCGTGACGTCACTTTATGATGTGTTCAAAAGATGACTGAGGGAAAACACAGTTGTTCTATAAATACTTAGTAGTATTTTTTCAATGATATTGAAAAAAAATACGATGGTGGTTTCGGAAGCAATTTTTCTTGCTATAAAGTATGCACAGGAGGAAAACACACCGGATTCCTCTGTTATAGAACAAACAGAAACTATTACGACCGATAAATTCATATGATTATGGGACTTGAAACACATCACAGAAAAAATCAAAGCTCTGAAAGTCCTGCTATTGTTCGGAACAACAAAGCATTCAAAAGTTGAATTTCTTTGTAGGGTGAGTTTTTGAATCCGAGCAATAGTTCGCACATGAATTTTGATGCAGACTTAAGTACTACTGACGCTTTTCCACACCCGTTATGCAGTTGTTAAAGTTGTTCCCGTTCTATGTGCTTTCAGTAAATAGTTCAGAAAAAATTAAATTAATCGATTACAATTTCCCGATGAACCACTTTTATAAATAACTTATTGGCACCCAGTTATCATCGCATCGTCCATGAATTCAATGATGACTTATACACGTTTATAATGAAGCTAAGAACCATACTAAATTAGCATATAAGTTTGATAAGTTTATTTATATACAATCCTGTAAGCCATATGGCCCATGAGGATACATGGTATAATACATTGGTAATGAAGAATAAATGAAACATATATACATATAATCAAGTCATAAGGAGAAGGCTTTTCAAAGAAACAGATCATGTGCATTAAATCAGTAATAAAGCAATATTAAATATAAACACAGTATTTTCCCTCAAAATAATAGAACCTGCAAAAATCGAAAAGAGAAAAACATCTACTGAAAGAAAAAATATCCATCTTTTTATAAATAAAAATGTACACAAGAACTGCGACGAAAGTCGGGTGTCAGCAAAAAGAAAAAAACAAATTCAGAAGAGGTTAGAAGTAAACTATCATTTAATTTTTAATTTATAAAATGTACTTTGGTCCTTAAATCAAACACCAAGAGCAAAGCACAAAGCTTACGCTAACACATCGTGAATCTTATTCATAAACGAAACGAAAACTCATTCATTTCTAAAAAAATATACAGCACGAGGATTTTGACGTCATCCTTCCTTGAAATGTGTGTACTGATATTTGAGTTACGTTTTACCATAATAATTACTGATATTGTAGTAATCCGAGGAGGATTGTTTAGATATTTGTTGACTGTTTTGTATTGCTCGTTTACATTTGATTTTGACTCATATGCACGTAATATTTTGATTTGTATTCATGACATTGAATTGGAAAAAAAACTATGTTCGTAGGCGGAAGGTTAATGGAAGCTGTTTGGTATGCAGACATAGTGAAAACTGAGCGATTGTTGAAATATGGTAATAACTTTATTGTTCGTACCGAAAAACAAAAACTTATATAAATATTCATTTGAACAATATGTTGGCTTAAAATATAATTTTAAAAACCCTCTGTAATCCGTTGTAAAACCGAATTCCTTAAATTTATAGTTAAAGATAGAACAGTTCGTGATCATTCAATTGCAAAGCGTTGCAAAAAATGTTACCTCCCATCAATTATAGAATTTCAGACTGATACAAGATTGTAAATTATGAATGTTTAACATCTACGATGACATAGTCCGTATCAATTGCGTTAGAAGTTTTATTTATCTATATAAAGGATTATTTATCTGTATAAAGGAAAGTCGAGCGTGTCAGTTTTAATGTATTGATGAATAAATGTGATATAATCTGTTTAAATATAAAACCTTACATGATTACGTTGAAATAGCGAATACAAGATAATCATTTACTTTTGATGAAATAAAAGCTGTTCAGTATCATGTAGACAATTAAACATATGGTTAGTGAATATATATTCATCGTTTAATTATTCCAAATGATAATGATTGTGTTGGATTTCGCCTGACAATAATATCACGTGTTTAACCAGTCGAGCAAAATGATGCATTTTTCGCACAAGTCATGAACAACTTAGCTGAACAATTTAATCAAATGTGAAAAACTGTCCATTATTCGCCACTTTAGAACCTACTGCTGTGCAATTATTGTTTAATTAACAATTTGTGAAGTCGTTGATACAAGAGTATTTATATACTAGTATGATCAAACTGAGCATAACTGCTGCCATGAGACTACATTCAATGATCAATAACATGACCCAATAGAATGGCGGATTTGATGGCAAAGTACTCAATAATCTTTGTGAAGTGTTATGCGCTTGTCGAACAACGTAACACGTATACATTTGTGCTTTGCAAAATCGACCAGTCAAATGCACGCAATTTCATTTGTGCAAACATCTTATCAATTACAATAGAAAAAAATACTCAAAACATCAGAAAGGCCAATCAATATAATGAGTAACTTTATGATGTCATTGAGCAAATTTAGATGAAAATCTTTCTAAATCCGAAATGTTCACAACGTAAAGGCGAAATTAATACCTAGTAATGTAAATTAACAGATTTTGGAGCACATGATATTGTAATAATATAATCTTTTATGTTATCAACGTTCTGAGAAAGTTTTGCTAAATTGAGCTAAAATGTGGCCCAAGTGTGTTCACGAGGTATTCATTGTATAAGAAAGCAAACTGGGAGGAAATTCAGCAGTCATTCATTGAATACCATCTTGTCATTCTCACAAAGGGAAACTACTCCGCACTTAGCTTCAACATTTTGCAACAGACTAACACATCCCCTCTGAAGTATCATCAACCGTGGGGTCAACCAAAGCCTTAAGAAAGTCCGCACGCAAAACTCTTCATTACATTGGTTCCTCCTCCATTGTCAAACACTTCACAAGTCATGACATAATTTTACATCTCCGGCATGGATTCAAGGAAAAGAGGTCTTGCGTAACCCAACTTGTCATGCTAGTAAATGACTTTGTCACCTCTTTCGACAACAAAATCAAGCAGATATCATCATCCTTGACTTCAGCAAGGCTTTCGATAAGCTCAGCTATCAGAACCTTTTTGCTGAAAACGCATAGTACGGAGTCCTAGGTCAAGCATTAAAATGAATAAAGAGTTTCTGGGATAACGGATACCAGTCCGGTATTCTTCAGAGAAACTGTTTCTTATATATCATGTTTGAACTCTAGTCCTACCTCAATACCGGTAATAATTCTTAAATTTATAACTAGATTGCTTAATTATGAATATAAACTTTTGATAATTATGTTTCTTTTAACAATGAATAAAAAATCTAGGACAAGTTTGATATTGGGCCATTAGGGGTCAAAAACTAGGTCACCAGGGCCAAATAAGGGAACACCTTGTGAACACTTTAGAAATCACTGTTTTGATTGGATATTCATGAAACTTCGTCAGAATGTTTATTTTAATAATATGTAGGTCAAGATTGATAATGGGCCATTTCCGGTCAAAAACTAGGTCACAAGGGCGAATTGCTGTAAAACCTTGTGAACGCTCTAGAAGTCACGTTTTTATTTGATCATCATGAAACCTTGTCAGAATGTTTGTCTTTAAAATATCTTGGGTCAAAAAGTAGGTCGCTAATTCAAATCTTATGAAAAACCATGTTAAAACTGTAGATTTCACAGTTCGTATTTGATCTTCACCAAACTGTCAAATTGTTTCTTTTAATGATATAAACATCAAGCACAAATATCGATCATCTGGGGTCAATAATTAGGTCACAAGGTCAAATCTTAGGAAAACTTTGTTAACACCGTAGATGTCGCAGTTTTGATTGGATATTCAGCAAACCTTGTGAGAATGTTTGCCACAATGTTATGTGGGCCAATGTTAAACATGGGTAGCCGGGGTAAAAAACTGGTTCACCAGGTCAAATCTTAGGTAAAAATCTTGTAAAAGCTCTAAATGTCAAAAATGCTTTAGTTGGATCTTGGCCAAACCTTGTCAGATTGTTGTCTTAATGATATTAAAGGGGCATGCCCATGAACTCTGTCAGCCTTTTATTGGCGACAACGATATTTCCGATACGTCAGAGAGTTTAACTATATAACCCAACATATTTACAGAAATTCTGAACGTGATAATGAAGCATATTAGATGCCACTCTCTCCCTGTCAAGTGTCAAATGGTTTTACTTATTTTTTATATCTTGTTAGTGCAATATCTTTTTTGTAATTTACACGATATTTATTACATAATAACAATATCTTGATATTTTGATGTAATAACAATACTAAGTGCACGTTTATATCTTATTTTAAAATGATACAATTGCACATGTATTCGTACAGTAAAATGTACATTTGTATTTTATATAACCATATTACTCGAAATTTGTGAAATGATGGACATTTCAAATAAAACCTATCGACCCATCTACGCAATGGAACATGTATTTAGAAAATGAACAGTTAGATGATAAGATTAAATATTCATTTTAAACACTTATGCAACAAAACATACACAAGACAAGTGCTTGTGTAATAATATACCATAATGTCGTCAAAAATACTTTATCATGAATTGATTGAAATAGTAATATCAGGACTCAAAGTATTATGTTTCGAAATACATTTCCTATAAAAAGCGAAGAAATTTCCATATAATGTTTTCCAAGAACCAATGATCGGCAACGTTACACCTCCATCCACGGTAACATGGTCGACGTCACTATTACCATTTTCGACGAACATTGATCTAAATGTTATAAATGGTTGTACATTTAAATCGTTGGTAAACTTGCATTGGGATGCGTGCACTTGTGTCTGGGTTGCTGTTGTTTTTATTTGCAGATTCATCTCACCCCCATCAATATAGGACACCATGATGTTCAGTAATATGGGATCAATATCTAAATGAGATATTGGAGCGCTTGGACGAGCATTCAGTCGATTCGCTTGTCCAACGAGAACTGAGGAACCAAATGGAATCCAGTCCAAACCATGAGGAGCTAGTGACAACAATCGAGCATTACCATCTTGATACAGCACAAATATCTGAGACATTGATGCATCTGCCCAAGGAATTCGGCGATATATTCGAATAAAATCAATATTTCCAAATAAGGTATCGTCATCTTTTATTGACACTGTCATAGTTTCGTTAAATCGCCACCAAGAATCAACATCTACGCCTTCAATAACCGTCGACCAGTCTCGGTACAAAACGACAGACTTCCCAGGCTCCAACTTACGCAAGCACATAAAAATAGTTCCAATTATTATACCAGAATTGGATTTCTTATTTGAGTAAATTTCAATTCTAACCTTGTTTCCACGACCTTCTCGAAATGACGAATCGGGTGTCGAAAATTCCAAACCCTGGTCGCTTTCATCTACAAACTTTTCTTCCATGTCAGACCAATCATTATATCTGTTGTAGTATTGGAATCGAAACATAACAGTTCCCTTGAATTTCGAATTTTTTATCACTGTACGTGTTCCAACTTCAGATGAAACTGAACCGCTGCTTGGACCTTCTAATTCAAAGTCAACTTCAATTTCACCAACCTTACGATATCCTGATTCATTTACCAGTAATGAATTAGAAACAGTTAATGTCATCTGATTATTTTTGTAATTCATTTTCTGGGTTTCCTCGAATTCGATATCATCAAATAACCAAAACTTATACGAACAATTAAGCCAGTCTGGGTCACGATTATTAAGAAATGTCTGGTACTTCGGCATCTGTGCTGATATTGTGAACGATTTGGGGTTTCTGTGGAATATCGGAATGTCCACGTTATCTTCCTCGGCGCAGAGATTTTTAATACTCTTTTGTTCAGCACGGCCACGAGGGGTCGTGAAAACATTATAGCCAATGTAACCAGGATACACGATTTCATCAAAACAAAATACTTTACATTCAAACGAGTCCTGTGTAACTTTTGTATTGTTTAAAGTGAATTTAATGGAATCAATTTCTACTCCGTGATTATCTGCTTCAGCCACAACAATCGCAAGATGTTGCTTTCCGTGTACAACTTTAGGTTGTAAGGATGTATAACTGTATTTAACCACATTCCACTCTTTTCCTTTGTCAGATTTAGTTTTTGTTTTAATAACTCCGATTACAACTTCCATAAGTTTTACTTCAATCAAATCCGTCTTTCCATCATTTGTATAAGCTACTTCCACTGCCGAAATCTCCGCAGGTGATACTAAACATATCTGCTTTTGTAGTGATTCGCCTTCAAACAAATGCACCGTCTTACGTCCAGAAGCGTTAACCCTGTCCATTACATTCAATACATCACCGCCCATGCTTTCAGCTTCAATTTCTACCTGTACTGTCATCGTTTGTCTTACTGGAAACAAAACCGTCAAGGAATACACAAAGATCATACTCAATGTCATCTTGTCAAAATGCATTAATACGTAAGTGCTGTCAGTCCAGATAACGTCTGAATATTAACGTAGACGTTGATGACACAGCATTATAAATTAATTTATAATACAGCGGGAATTCAAGCGATTGTAATCGTTTCACTTTGTTCAATTAGACAGATTTATTGGTTGCATAAAATTGAAATGCGGTTCGCGATTCAAAGATATATCATTGGGGGAATCACGTGACTTCGGATGGTAATCAAAACGTAATGGCGGCTGCTGAGGCTCGGTAAGTTCATTATTTTGTATATTTTAAGTGGCAAACGTTTCCATAACCCAAAAACTTGACCTAGCCTATCATATGCGCACTAACCTTCTGCAAATAACGGTACTAAGTGAGTTTTCATGAGTTCTATGGTTTTCGAGAACATTGTTTGAAATGTGTCAAAATAGCGAATCCAGCTTTTAAATTAGTAAACCACACGAATCATAATAAATTGGTACTAATATGAATGAAAATAGATAGGTTTTTTTCTTCACAAGATACACACAATTAAACATAATTTTATAAGTAATTATCGTAGACGTCCATCTAAATTTGTTTTAAAGGGGCATACCCTGGAACTGAAGCGTCTCGAATAGTAATCAAATTGGTATCATTTTAATGCCTCAATTAATGAATGTCCAGTAAAATAGTTACGAAATATCACCCTTGTTTACTCAAAATATGCCTTTCAAGATTTGCAAAACCTGCCGATTAATTATTCGTCATTTTCACAACTCGACCCTTTCGGGATCTGTCAAAACTAAAAACATCGTGGAAAAATATCAACAAACGTTGAAAAGGTAAGTATTGCTAATTCTATGTTTTTTTCTCATAAATCAAGTTTATCCTACCAATAAGTTATAGGTAAATATCAATGTTGGCCTGGTTTAAAAGGCAATTTTCCTTGCAGGTCGAGAACAACCATTTCGACAATATTTATTTGCCGCACCAACAGTTAGGGTCATTTAGCGAATTTCTCAGGTCTTACAGTGGATGAAGACCCCTGGATAGAACAATTGATCTTCCTCAAGCTGGTTGGAAAACTTCCTGGTATGTGAAATTTGGTTCGGTATTCGCAATTAAAGAAATGATTCGTAATATTTTTTTTCAACAATTTGCGGACTAATTGTTAACACAAGAATCTCAATTTGTGCAGCTATGTGACTAAATTCTTTAATTACGTGACCCGTTAACGCTTATTTGATTGGAAAGAAGTCAATAATCTTTACGAAATGTTATGCCATTGCAAACGTAATAGGTATACTTAGCGAAATCGACAAGTTTACAACATAAAGGCCAAATTCATGCAATCTAACACATTTTTCAACTAATAATTAATTCAATAATTTAAAGGAAATGTGTAACAATGATTTATAGCTGTAATTGAACAATCTAGATAGAAATTTAAGTATTATTACAGACAAAGGTGCGACATATGCGCAGGGAAACAGTTCAAACACGAAATATAAGAGGCTGGAGTCTCTGTAGGTGGACACAACATATCGGAGGGCGGGTTCTCAGTGTGTTGACACGAAATATGAGAGGGCGGGTTCTCTGTGTGTTGACACGAAATATAAGAGGCTGGGGTCTCTGTGGTTGACACGACATATAAGAGGGCGGGTTCTCTGTGTGTTGACACGACATATAAGAGGGCGGGGTCTATATGTGTTGACACGACATATAAGAGGGCGGTTCTCTGTGTGTTGACACGACATATAAGAGGGCGGGTTCTCTGTGTGTTGACACGACATATAAGAGGGCGGGTTCTTTGTGTGTTGACACGACATATAAGAGGGTGGGTTCTCTGTGTGTTGACACGACATATAAGAGGGCGGGGTCTATATGTGTTGACACGACATATAAGAGGGCGGGTTCTCTGTGTGTTGACACGACATATAAGAGGGCGGGTTCTCTGTGTGTTGACACGACATATAAGAGGGCGGGGTCTAAGAGCAAGTGGTCGTTGTTGAAATGAAAGTATGCCGTCTATGTAGGTGGACACGTACTGTGAGTGTAGCATGACACGAAATAAAAAGGGAGTTACGGATAATGAAGTTCCGTATAGAGCAAATTTTTATCTTTACAGATGCTCAGATATAATATATATATATATATACTGAATATGTCAGATATAATTGTACATGATAATGTGCGGTACTTAATTCTCTTTCTGGTATATTGGATTATTTGTTTGATTATAAATTGTATTTATGCAATTTTATGTAAATAAAATATATGTTATGTTATATTACAATTGATCTTGGGTACCAAATCACCATATACACAATAAATAATATAATACACTAAAAAAATCCATCTTGCCAATGCTATTCTGACTAGACACGTTTCAGATTTTATGAATATATCAGTTTTTGCGTGAACATTAGATAATAAGATTTTAGATTCATGTAAAACATTCAGTCAACAAAACATACAACTGACAAATCATTCTGGCATATCCCATCATGACGTCATGAAATACTTAATTAGGAATTAATAGAAATAGTAATATCAGGACTCAAAGTATTATGTTTCGAAATACATTTCCTATAAAAAGCGAAGAAATTTCCATATAATGTTTTCCAAGAACCAATGATCGGCAACGTTACACCTCCATCCACGGTAACATGGTCGACGTCACTATTACCATTTTCGACAAACATTGATTTAAATGTTACAAATGGTTGTACATTTAAATCGTTGGTAAACTTGCATTGGGATGCGTGCACTAGTGTCTGGGTTGCTGTTGTTTTAATTTGCAAATTAATCTCACCCCCATCCATATAGGACACCATGATGTTCAATAATATGGGATCAATATCTAAATGAGATATTGGAGCGCTTGTACGGTTGCTCAGCCGATTCGTTTGTCCAACGAGAACTGAGGAACCAAATGGAATCCAATCCAAACCATGAGGAGCTAGTGGTAACAATCGAGTATTACCATCTTGATACAAAACAAATATCTGGGACATTGAAGTCTCTGTCCAAGGTATTCGTCGATATATTCGAATAAAATCAATATTTCCAAATAAGAGGTCGTTATCTTTTATTGACACCGTCATAGTTTCATTAACTCGCCACCACACATCAATATCTACGCCTTCAATAACCGTCGATCGATCTCGGTACAAAACGATGGATTTCCCAGGCTTTAACCTTCGCATGCACATATATATAGTTCCGATTATTATACTAGAATTGGATTTCTGATTTGAGTAAATTTCAATTCTAGCCTTGTTTCCACGACCTTCTCGAAATGATGAATCGGGTGTCGAAAATTCCAAACCCTGGTCGCTTTCATTTACAAACTTTTCTTCCATGTCAGACCAATCATTATATCTGTTGTAGTATTGGAATCGAAACATAACAGTCCCCTTGAATTTCGAATTTTCTATCACTGTACGTGTTCCAACTTCAGATGAAACTGAACCGCTGCCTGGTCCATCTATTTCAAAGTCAACCTCAATTTCACCAACTTTGCGATATTCTGATTCATTTACCAGTAATGAATTAGAAACAGTTAATGTCATCTGATTATTTTTGTAATTCATTTTCTTGGTTTCCTCGAATTCGATATCTGAAAATAACCAGAATTTATCAGAACAATGAAGCCAGTCTGGGTCTCGATTATTAAGAAACGTCTCATACTTAGGCATCTGTGCTGATATTGTAAACGTTTTAGGATTGTCGTGGAAAATCGGAACGTCCACGTTATCTTCCTCAGCGCAAAGATTTTTAACGCTCTTTTGTTCAGCACGACCACGGGGGGTCGTAAAAACGTTATAACCAATGTAACCAGGATACACGATTTCATCAAAACAAAATACTTTACATTCGAACGAGTCCTGAGTAACTTTTGTATGGTTTAAAGTGAATTTAATGGAATCAATTTCTACTCCGTGATTATCTGCTTCAGCCACAACAATCGCGAGATGTTGCTTTCCGTGTACAACTTTAGGTTGTAAGGAAGTATAACTGTATTTAACCACATTCCACTCATTTCCTTTGTCAGATTTAGTTTCTGTTTTAACAACTCCAATTACAACTTCCATAAGTTTTACTTCAACCAAATCAGCCCTACCGTCATTTGTATAGGCTACTTCCACTGCCGAAATCTCCGCAGGTGATACTAAACATATCTGCTTTTGTATAGATTCGCCTTCAAACAAATGCACTGTCTTAAGTCCCGAAGCGTTAACCCTGTCCATTACATTCGTTACATCACCTTCCATGCTTTCCGCTTCAATTTTTATCTCTACAGTCATCATTTGTCTTACTTGAAACAAAACAGTCAATGAATACACAAGGATCATACTCAATGTCATCTTGTCAAAATGCACGAAATACATATTTATTTATTATGTGCTATCAGTCCAGAAAACATCTAAATATGAACGTAGACGTTGTTGACAGCGTTATAATAGAGCGAGAATTCAAGCGATTGTAGTTATTTTACTAAACAATATGCAATTAGACTGATTTATTGACTGCAAAAAGTAGGAATGAATATCACAATTGTAAAATATACTCACAAATATTAAAGAACATATTTATACACAAAACAACGACTGTCAAGCCATAATATGTTGTGCGACCTCACACCTGGCAGTGTAACATTTCGAATCCCGTTTGAACTAGATAGTCTGCCTGGGAAGATAGTAAAATAGAACTTTTATCATTTCATCTATCTTAAGATTTTGACTTAGAACAGTTTTCCACTAGTTTCTACTAATTCGAAAAATAAATAAATTTAGCGAATCGTTGACAGGATTATTTTCGAAATTTACTTTGGGTGGTATTTAAGTATATGCTTTTAGAGTTGATTACTTCTTGAAATTCAATGTTTGTACTGATTTTGAGTGTTGATGTCGCTCAAAGAATATATCACAAAATATCTAGTTCGAACGCGATTCGGAATTTGTACTTCTCATAAGTGAGCTGGCACAGTATATTTTAGCTTTGTACTCGTTGTTATATGTATTTTATGTGCTATGACATTCGTTATTTTCATTAAACATTTTTAATAGCGTACTGCGTTATAAACTGCAGTCCAATATTTTCGTATTGCGAATTGCGTTCTTGGACGCAGTTGACTGGGACAAAGTTAGCGATTCGCGAACTTCGAACTGTGTTCAAATTACAGATTAAGTACATTTTCGTAATGATCACCAGAGCACACTTACATATTATATTCTGATATTTCACATTGATCATTGACTCCTTCTAAATGGTTTATACACCTCGATCTCGATCAGTCTATTTAACCACTTTATATATATTAACATTTAAATTTTGCACAGCTTATATTATGAATATAAATTGTGTACAGTTGTTTGATGTAATATCAAATCAAAGTACTGAAAGTACTGTCGGACTTGATTTTTACCATACGAGGCAAAAGAGAGAAATGTGTACCCACATCGTTCGGGCCCATGCAAATATTTTAACATAAAAAAGCCTGATATTGGAAAGTTTAATGATTAGCACATTAATTGAAGACAATTTAATTGCATTAAAAACTCTTTATTGTACACAAACTAGTGACCAACACTTCAGTAACAGTAAATACAAACATTGATTCTTCTGTTTTTTTGACACAACAGAACATCGTCGCATTGAACACATTCAGGGTCACCAAAATAAAAAAGGTCCTGACACAGTAGAGTAAGACATATATGACCTATAGTTTACCCGATGTTGCATGAAATTCAGACGTGATTATGTAATTCTAAATAATCTGGCGTAAAAGGAACTCTTAAACTGTAAATTTTAAAAGCACGTATCTATGGAGTAATTTACGTTCGTATTTAGCGACTCGAATTATTATTCGTAAGCCGCAGTTTAAACATTCAACCTTCGATGTTTACCTGACATGAACTCATTCAACTTTGGTGAAGATCGGATGAATACTATTTGAAATAAGAGTCCGGACAACATGTTACATGTTAAAAATGCACTTAGTGACCCTATGAACTAGTTTTGGCCCGGCATGACCCATATTCGAACTTGATCTAGATATCAACTAGATGCAACTTTGGTGGAGATCTGATATACACAATTTGAATTACGTCCCGTTTTTGACGGGCGTATAAAAACCAAGGTTTGGTTCAAAAGAGAGAATTTATTCAGATAATTGCGCAATATTTGCCGATCAACATGTAAGTATTCATTCAAAGACTACAGGCAAATAAGATATATAGAACGACAGACTGATAAAGATTGTAAACCATGAATGTTTAACATGTAAGCTGACATGTTCGGTACCAATTGCATCAATAGTTTTCTTTATCTATAGAAAGTCAATCGTATCCTTTTTGGGAGGCTTTGTCTTGTGAATGTATTAATTTACGCATGAGCAGAATTTATAGCAGAGCAGAACTACTTTGAATGATTACAATTTATAAGTATTTGTATTATATGAGGTTATAATTATAATGCTGCTGCGATTGACAATCATACAACTGTTCTATTTTTTGCATTAAGGATTTTAAACTAAAAATGAACAAAATATCTTATGTACTAAGACGATATAGTCATCTTGTATTCATTCTATGTACTAAAGGTACTAAAAGATTCACTTGATTCTTCTTTTAAAAAAAATAGAATACATATGCTGGAAAACTGTTTTCAGTATCTTTTTCTAACTGTATCAATGTCATTTGAAAGATAACTGTCGACTACACTTACTGTCTTTCTCTCCTCCTTGCACCTTTTTCTTTTACTGAATATGCTAGTATTTTTGTTCTGTATAAATTCAATGAGTCATCTAAAATACCCATGTGATATATAATTGTCTATTTTTTTTCAGTCTTAAAACACACAACAAGGAAAACGACACTTTGTCAAAAGTACTGTTATTGAAAACTTTTATAGATATATGATCTCTGTTACAACTACCTTAATGATAATGATAAATATTAATAATGTGGCAATTGTTTTATTTTTTCATATAATTCAATTATACATGTTTCTGCTGTAAAACTAAGAAATTTGCTTAAGATAATATACACAAAGTTGTTAAGTTATTTTTATTTATAGTCATTATACAGCCCTATGTTTCACCTTAATGACTAGGTCATTAGGTCGTCATTTGTTATACTAGATATTTTAATTGTCATTTATTTATTTTTCATAACACAAACCTTGTAACTAATAATGAAGTATGGTAATATAATGCTTAATTTAAAGCCTATTTTCTTTAAACTTTAATTATTCCTGTCTACAATAACTTTTGTTAAAACAAAATGAAACTATTTAATAACTAAGCGACTACACAATCACTGTGTATTAATTTTGATAAGTTGACTTTTCTTCTTTTGTAGTGCATTTGTTACATGATAGTACTGTTATATGTATACAATAATATTAGACAAAAAATTAGACATGTTTGCTTTACTATGTACTTTGTATCAAAATAGACTGTTGTATATTACATGTGGAATAGAAAATAAAAATACAAAAAAAAAAAGATGTATGTATGATTCGCTTATATGATAACAACATTCTCACTTTTTTACTCGAAGTTACTTAGACTTACAAATCGAATGTCAAGGTCATCGTGAGGCCTAATGTAAACTATTCAGTCAGGGAGTAATAGGTTTTATATTGGGTATTCAGTCAGGTACTCATTTGTTTTGTCATCAGATAACTCCACTAGTACCAACCATCTGTTCTATGGACCGTTTTCCTTGTGCTGAATGCAAAAATCCATGCAAGACCAACCAGAATGCTGTATGCTGTGACTCTTGTGATACCTGGTTTCACACCAAATACCTGAAAATGCCAATTACTGTCCTCCAGGGAATACAGGACACCAGTTGGGTCTGTTGTTATTGCAGCCTACAAAACTTCTCAACTTCACTATTCAACTCATACACTGCCGACTCCATCAACACCTTTGTAGCAACAGAGAACTCCTACAGCACCCAAGGTAGCCATAGACACCAATCGCACTCGATGCTCAGATGTCAAGCTTCAGTTCTGTCATCACCGAGACCCCCACAATTTTCCTCGTCCCCTGTCAGGAATACTTGACGAAATGCACACACACAAGCATTATTTAGGTTCATGCTGATCAATTTCCAGAGCATTCGAGTCAAAAGATCCGAGTTCTGGCTTCTTCTCCAAGAATCTAACCTGGATATCGTAAGTGGCTGTGAAAATGGCTGCACAACGGCTTCTATGAGAGAGAAGTCCGCCCTGCGGTCTACCACTTCGTTGCCAGACGTGACAGACTCAACAACCACTATGGCGGAGTGATGGTAGCAGCCATGGACAACATAGTTTGAACTGACATGGCACTAACACCCCAAACTGAATTCTGTGCTGCACGTTTTGAATGCCCAGGCAAGCCAGTAGTGACCATACATGGAAGAAATTGGTTAAGTAATTAGCAACCTTCACCAACTATCAACTCTGATGCAACCATTTGGATTGCTGGTGATGCCAATCTGCCTGATATTGACAGCACCATCAACGGTACTTCTTACTCCAGCAAAATTAATCAAACATTTCTGGATACATTCTCTGATTTTGGGGCAGAACAGTGCGTTAGATTTCCTACAAGAGGTAACAACATTTTAGACCTATTGTAACAAACAGACCATCACTGGTGGAGAAGAACCAGCCAGTTCCAGGCGTCAGGCTGCAATCTTAAACAAGCAATACAAGCATATTCACAGAAGAGGCCTCTACACGTGTACCCAGATCCAAGCCACAACAGCGAAAGATTCTGCTTTGGAACCATGCTGATCTTCCTAGTACACGTGCATCTATAGAAAAATTCTGTGACATCTTTCTTAACAGTCATAACTCTGATACTGACATCAACGTTCTCTGGAAAACATTTAAGCAGTTCTGTATTAAAACAATAGAAAAGCACATCCAACAAAACTTGCATCACCACGATAAGTCAACCCTGGATCAACAGAAAGATCAAGCGCATATCAAGACAGAAGAAGCGGACAGTCGGGAGAGCCGAAAACACGAGGAAACCTGAAGACCTCAGTCGTTACAAACAGCTGCAAAAGACAGTCCAATAACTGAAGACGGGCATACCACACATACATCAGCGATACTGTCTCCGAAGATCGTGACCCAAAGAAGCTGTATTCCTTCATCAAAACAAGAAGAAGTGACAGCATTGGTATCCCCCCTGAAGGCCTCCTGCATAATGACCCCAAGTCAAAGGCTGCAATCTTTAACAAGCAATTTTCACGCGTATTCACAGAAGAGGACCCAAGTAAGTGAGTGGAACACCATACCCATCAATGGCAACCTTCGACATAAGAAGTGAGGGCGTACACAAAGTCTTGCGGAATCTGAACCCACACGAGGCTACAGGACCTAATGCCATCCCAACAAGGTTTCTACAAAAAATTGCCAGCGAACGCTCACCTATGTTGACCCTCATCTTTCAAGCCTGTATCGCAAGCCTGCGTGCCTGACGACTGGAAACAAGCACTGGTGGTCCCAATCTTCAAGAAGGGTGACAGAAGCATCCCTGCCAAGTACAAACCTATTTCCTCACCACCGATTGCTGTATAATCATGGAACACATCATGCACAGCCAGAATACTAGTATGCAGCACATCGAAGACCAGAACATATTTTCCGACTCACAGCATGGGTTCATTAAGCGCAGATCATGAGAGACACAGCTACTTCTGACACTACATGACCTTTCGTCAGCTCTAGACAACAGTGAGAAAATAGATGCCATCCTACTTGATTTCAGTAAGGCGTTTGACAAGGTCCCACACGAACATCTTGCTGTGAAGCTGAAACACTATGGCATCAATGGAAGCATCCTCTCCTGGATAAGAAACTTCCTATCTAACCGAAGTCAGCAGGTACAGATCGAGGGTGTACAGTCGAACCCAGCACCACTGACATCCTTTATCCCTCAAGGCTCGGTGTTAGGACTCCCGCTCTTCTTGGTGTACATTAATGGCATGCCCTCCAAAGTAAAGTCCACCATAAGGCTCTTCGCGGACGACAGTCTCCTGTTTAGAAAGATCAAGTCACCGGCTAACGCACAGATTCTACATGATGACCTCAACACTCTTCAAGAATGGGAAACATCGTTGAAGATGTCATTTAACCCAGTCAAATGTGAGGTATTGAGGTTAACTAGAAAGCGAACCCCAATACAAACAGATTACGGCATCCACTGGCACCAGTTAGTCTTAGTCAAGACAGGAAAGTATCTAGGCGTGACACTTGCCAGCGGTCTTTCCTGGAAACCACCTGTGGACAGCCGCACCAAGTCTGCCAACAACGCTCTTGCTTTCCTCCGCAGAACTCTCTCCAACTGCTCGAATAACATAAAGATGCAAGTCACTAGGCAGACTTGTCATTGACTATGCAGCAGCAGCTTGGGACCCTCACACTCAGACCTGTATCCAACAGTTAGAGACTGTGCAGCGTAGCGCAGCACGATTCATCACAGGCAATTACAGGACCACAAGCAGCACGAGCCAGATGATCGCAGACATTGGGCTACCTACCCTAGAACTCCGCCGCCAGCACTCAAAACTTTTAATGATGTATCGGATAACCAATGGCCTCCTGGACATCACAGCCACCAAACATCTTCGACAATCCATCACATCTACATGTGGACATGGTCTAGAAGATATGGATGGTGCAGCGGTCCGGTACTGGATACCTTACTACAGGACAGACACCTACCGTCACTCCTTCTTTATCTCCGGAGCGCGACTGAGGAACCAGCTACCGAAGCACCTCACAGTTCTACAGACCCCGAGGCATTCATGGAAGGGCTGGCTGGTACAAAGCCTCCCAATCAGTACTTTCAATGCTTTGTGGGTATGAAATCACGAAGTAATAAAGAAATTTACTCTGTAGTTAGTGAAAACAAACTAAGGTCACATTGATGTCGAGAGCTACTTTTTGTAAGTTGAAAGGCTTGTTGCTCCAGTTCAGAGCAATATAAGGATATAAGATTGGATGGAATTTGTTTCTGCCTCGAAAAAGACCAGGCTTTTAAGAATCGGTTCAGAATTGTTACAATAGGACGTTGATGAACCCGACCTGTGTGATTTCTGAGCCAATGAGTTCTATACCTTTACTCTATAATATATATGGTGATTCTTTATTTTGCTATTATAACATGTTATAGACATAATATTTAACAGTGTTTCTAACTGTGAAAAGAATTCCTAGGTAGAAGAGGGTCTGTTGGGGAGCCTTCACACGCCGGGAGCCTGTGGCAGAGGCGAGATAAATTTTACGTTCATAATATAATTCATTGACCAAGACCGAACATGATTATTACCTTATATTTAGTACTTCCGAGTTGTTCCAACTTGCTTTTCAATGTGCATAGTTAAGCACTGAATCTAGTGATCTTAACTATATTTTCTATTCTTTCCTTTTCAATCGTATGTATTCACTTATAATTTTTCATACCAAATCTTCTTGACATTCACTGTAGTATATGCATATTACAATGTATATAAAAATTATATATAAATATATACAGATACATCAAAAATAAAAAAAGTCGTATAATCAGTTTTAAAAAATGTATGCATGTATAATTTATGATAAAAGCTGTTTATAAAACGTTGCACAATATATAATAATGACTAAGGTTCGATAATTTAAAAAGCTGTTTAGTTATATAATTACAAGGCTTGAATGTAGTAAGTTTATCATATAGTTAGATAAAAATAAAAAATAACTATCGTTTCATTATCCCAAATGATAATGATGGTGTTCAACATTTTAGTTTTTTTTCCGGAGAGTCCTTTTACCTTCAAAACTATGTCATCAGTCGAGAAAGATGGATTTTACATGTAAGTCTAGAACAACCATTTCAGCAATATTCATTTGACGAATTTAACAGGGAATTTAACGCCGCACCAACAGGTAGGGCCAGTGGAGGCAGACCCTTGGAAGAACCATTAACCTGCCACAAGCTGGATGGAAAACTTCCTTTGCGTATTAATTGTTAACACAAGAATCTCAATTTGTGCAGCTATAAGACTAAACGATTTAATCACGTGACGCGTTAACGCATACTTGATAGAAAACAAGTCAATATCTTTGTGAACTGTTTTGCCATTGTCGAACAACGTAAAAGGTATGCTTTGAGAACTCAATCGAATACACGCAAATTTGTTTGAACAAAACTGATCTTCAGGTGAATAAATTAAACAAATATCAGAAACCCATCAGTTGATAAAAGGAGAAACTTGAATATGAAGTCATTCAGTTAACTTAGGTTTTCCATCATGCTGTACTACAATATTTGGGTAAACATGAGCAAATTTAAAAATCTTTTTAAGTAAAAAATATTTACAACATAAAGGCCAAATTCAAGCAATCTAACATATTTTTCAACTAATAATAGTGTACCCATATTGTAAATCCATAATCTGAAAATCTGCATTATTGAATTCAGAAATTAAAATATTGTGTGACAATTAAAATAAGCTATACTTAAACTATCTAAATAGAAATGTAAGTATTATTAGAGGCAAAGATTAACCGTACGCGCTGGGAAACGTTTATAAATCACGAGTTCAAACACGAAATATAAGAGGATGGAACCTCTGTAGGTGGACACAAAAAAAAAAAAATGGGTTACTCTGAAGGTGGACACGAACTATGATTGGATGGGGTCTATGTAGGTGAACACGAAATAAAAAGGGATGGTAAGGAGCATGAAGAAAGGTACAAAGCATGGCAATGATCCTTACAGATTCTCAGAATGGTATGATACGTGAACTGGATATGTCAGTTATATTTGTACATAATAATGTGCGGTACATATAATTGATCTTGGGTACTAAATAACCATATACACAATAAATGATATTATACACTAAAATGAATATGCAAGTATATTATATATCACCTTATTCTATTAATATATGATACATGACATGCAGACCAAACCACTACGTACGTTTTATACATCCACCATGCAATGATGCAATTAGTATAATGGTTGTACACTTTTCATGTTTTATGAATATATCGTTTTTGCGTTAACATTAATTGATAACATTTAATATTCAAGTAAAATAAAACATACAACAGACAAATCATTGTATCATATCAAGACGTCATGAAATACTTTATCATGAATTAATAGATATAGTAATATCAGGACTCAAAGTATTATGTTTCGAAATACATTTCCTATAAAAGGCGAAGAAATTTCCATATAATGTTTTCCAAGAACCAATGATCGGCAACGTTTGACCTCCATCCACGGTAACATGGTCGACGTCACTATTACCATTTTCGACGAACATTGATCTAAAAGTTACAAATGGTTGAACATTCAAATCGTTGGTAAACTTGCAATGGGATGCATGCACGTGTGTCTGGGTTGCTGTTGTTTTAATTTGCAGATTAATCTCGCCCCCATCCATATAGGAAACCATGATGTTCAATAATATGGGATCAACATCTAAATGAGATATTGGAGCGCTTGGACGAGCATTCAGTCGATTTGCTTGTCCAACGAGAACTGAGGAACCGAATGGAATCCAATCCAAACCATGAGGTGCTAGTGGCAACAATCGAGCATTACCATCTTGATACAGCACAAATATCTGAGACATTGATGCATCTGTCCAAGGAATTCGGCGATATATTCGAATAAAATCAATATTTCCAAATAAGGTATCGTCATCTTTTATTGACACTGTCATAGTTTCGTTAAATCGCCACCAGGCATCAACATCTACGCCTTCAATAACCGTCGACCAGTCTCGGTACAAAGCGACAGACTTCCCAGGCTCCAACTTACGCATGCACATAAAAATAGTTCCAATTATTATACCAGAATTGGATTTTTGATTTGAGTAAATTTCAATTCTAGCCTTGTTTCCACGACCTTCTCGAAATGAAGAATCGGGTGTCGAAAATTCCAAACCCTGGTCGCTTTCATTTACAAACTTTTCTTCCATGTCAGACCAATCATTATATCTGTTGTAGTATTGGAATCGAAACATAACAGTCCCCTTGAATTTCGAATTTTCTATCACTGTACGTGTTCCAACTTCAGATGAAACTGAACCACTGCCTGGTCCATCTATTTCAAAGTCAACCTCAATTTCACCAACTTTGCGATATTCTGATTCATTTACCAGTAATGAATTAGAAACAGTTAATGTCATCTGATTATTTTGGTAATTCATTTTCTTGGTTTCCTCGAATTCGATATCTGAAAATAACCAGAATTTATCAGAACAATGAAGCCAGTCTGGGTCTCGATTATTAAGAAACGTCTGATACTTAGGCATCTGTGCTGATATTGTAAACGTTTTTGGATTTTCGTGGAAAATCGGAACGTCCACGTTATCTTCCTCGGCGCAAAGATTTTGAACACTCTTTTGTTCAGCACGGCCACGGGGGGTCGTAAAAACGTTATAACCAATGAAAGGATACACGATTTCATCAAAACAAAATACTTTACATTCGAACGAGTCCTGAGTAACTCTTGTATTGTTTAAAGTAAATGTAATGAGATCAATTTCTACTCCGTGATTATCTGCTTCAGCCACAACAATCGCAAGATGTTGCTTTCCGTGTACAACTTTAGGTTGTAAGGAGGTATAACTGTATTTAACCACATTCCACTCCCTCCCTTGGTCTGATTTAGTTTCTGTTTTAACAACTCCAATTACAACTTCCATAAGTTTTACTTCAATCAAATCAGCCCTACCGTCATTTGTATAGGCTACTTCCACCGCCGAAATCTCCGCAGGTGATACTAAACATATCTGCTTTTGTATAGATTCGCCTTCAAACAAATGAACTGTCTTAAGTCCTGAAGCGTTAACCCTGTCCATTACATTCATTACATCACCTTCCATGCTTTCCGCTTCAATTTTTATCTGCACAGCCATCATTGATTTTACTTGCAACAAAACTGTTAAGGTATACACAAAGATCACTCTCAAAATCATCTTGACAAAATGCATTTATAACATATGTGTTATCAATTCAGAAAACGTCTAAAAATCAGCGTTGACGTTGGTAACGAAATGTGATAGTACAGCGGGAGTTCGCTTCTTTCATTTGTGCAATAAACAGATTTATAACGCTGACGAACCTTTAATTCTCTTTCGCTTTTTAATTACAGTAGAACCGTGATTTTTTGATTTCATGAAAAACTGGTGTGATTAAAAATGAAATTTGGTCCTGATTTTTCCAATAACGTTTAATCTAAAATATAATCGATTTTCTCATGAGCACATTGGTTTATCCGAAGTAGCAGACACTTCTCATTAATGATAAGCTTGTTTTTAATTACATTTTATGTAAGTTAAATTCGTGTACATGTGTATTGTCAAATTCGTTTCTTTTTGTAAATAAAACAGAAATATAAATCACATTGATTTTTGTTTGCATTTATTATATGCACGCTTTTAATTGTTTGGAAATGATCTCCCTTTATTTCAGTGCAAAGCAAACTTGATTTCCCATACCATATTTAACTGAATCATAAATTACCAGAAAAATATTTCTGATCCGTCAATTTCGGATACTCGAAGTTCTACTATACTGCAACCGCGGTAATTACTACAAATGTTGTATTATCAAAGAGATAAATGTCAGGTTACATTCGTTAAATCACTTGAATTTTTTTGTTAACAACAGTGATTTGTTTTATGTCTTTATACAAGCTCATTGTCGGCAAAACAAATGGTGTTTGTTATCATAACAAGAAAAACTGGTTTTAAATTTATACAAGTAAAATGGTCTTGACAAATCATTTATAGATATATATAGCAAAATATTACGCACTTTCAAATTAAGAAAAGGGAGATAATTTAGGGCATGGTAATTAAATGGTTTCCGTTGTCTGTCTGTGCGTAGTTAGAATTAAACTGGTTCGTCTCCAATGTTGCATATTTTATGTACAGACAGGGTCAATTGGGACAAGTTTAGGTTAAAATTAGCTTTTATTTGAGTGAGTCATAAATAATCGATGATTTGATTAATTTATGACTCAAAAATATAGGATATTATGTTGCATTGATCTTTATAAATATGATTAGCGAATGAATTGTTACACATAATGACCTTAACGTATCTGCCTTAGTTATAATCGCTAAAATAACATAAAATGATATTTTACATTGTTTACAAAGATTAAATATCATACTTTAATACCAAGCAACAAAAAATTCTAACCGAACGCTCAAAAATGGTATTTATTAGCGATAAATACTGCACCCCTTTATCGACTTTTCCTTATCAGCGTTAAACATCTCTAAGGTAATGTGCATTGTATTGGTACGATATGATACTATTAATTCATTAATGACAAAAACTTGTTATAAAATCTCTTACTAGACATCAAACCTGGGCGTGGTTTCAATTATTGAACCGAAAACATTAGCGATTTTGATTGGCTATCAAAATTGAATGGGGTGCGTCAAATTCGTTGATTTCATAAGACGATAATGATCAGACACTTTAATTGTTAATTGCTGAGCTTAAAAAACACACTTTGTGTCAATTTTGAATTAACATTGCCGTCTTTTTTGATGAGGGATTTCAAAGCGGTTTTCGGTATTTTGTAGCGGAAATGTTAATCTAGGGAACCGTGCCTCAGAATTTTGATAGTTGTTTTCATTTTTTATCTATGGAGTATAACGTAAAAAACAGCGGGGTTTTGGGTACGGAATTTCTTTGAAGTCAAGTATCTAACGAACGGAGGAGTGTATAAAAAACGGAGGCACGGTTCCCTGCTTCATACATTATATAGCCGTTTTAAGGATACTTGTTGTAATATATTCTTATATACTGAACAGTTATCGTTGTTCAAAAATGTGTAAATTACGTGCAATATTGGTTTATAGAAGACCAATCAAATGTAATATTTGTTTCAAATTACTTGCAATGCACTTTATACAGTGGGTTTATTTTAGTATATAATTATGGTTTAGTTTTTAAATCTATAAATTGGTGAAACTTGATTTGACCTGACATCCAAGCCAAATACCTTAAATAAACAAAAAAAAAGTAGCTTTCCATAGCGCTGGATATTATGTTGATATTATCAACGGTTCAAATCGTATCAGAATTGTGTAACTTTGCGTTTAATAATAGTCTTTACATATTTCAAAGTTTGCAACAATCAAGGCTAATTGATAACAGATTGTAACGCTGGGTTGAAGTAGTTTTGGTTTATACCCTTAATACATGCTCTGCTTAGGTACTTGGGTATTATTATTATTACATGCTTGCAATTCTCTGCCAATAACAGTAGTTCTAAATATGTTTTATGCCAATAACAGTTTTAAATGTTTTTTATGTAAGGCCCATTCGACAGCTATGGTCATTTCAGAACAGTCTTAGCAAGAGGGAAGATAAGATACTGGATATTATTCTTTTTTGAAATTTAGTAAGGAGGCATACCCTGAAACTGAAGCGTCGCGAATAGCAATCAAATTGATATTATTTAAATGCCTTGTTATGAAAGCCCTATATAATATTAACGAAATATTCCGCTAATTTACTCAAAATACACATCTCAAGATTTCCCCAGTCTGCCGATTTCGGCCTCAGAAAAACGAAAAGTATTTGTCATTTTCACAAATCGACCCTATCTGTCAAAACCAAAAACATCGCGGTGAAAGTATTGCTCATGATATGTTCGTCTTTGTGATATAAAGTTTATCCTATGAATCAATTATAAGTAAATATCAATATCCGTGCATTCGTTAACATTCAGTTATATTCTCAGACGAATCAAGAACATCGTTGTCGTCATATATGTTTAGCATTTTCTATGAACAAATGAATTTGAATATACGCAATGAAAACAAAAGTTGGGCATCGACAGCGACTACTTGTATTGAACTGTTAGGCTTTGGTTACATCCGTAATAATCATAATATAAGACACATTTCTTTTAACAATTTCCGGAAACGAGTTAGAGATCAATATTTACTGGAATGGAGTCAAAATTTGAATAATCAATCCAAAATGAACTATTTTTTTCGATTTAAAATTTTGAAAATATCTTTATATCATTACAAATGAAAGGATTAGAATAGAAATGTCTAGATCGCATCAGTTAGATATTGGAAATGGAAGATACAATAACATACAAAGACCTGACAGAAAGTGTAAATTATGTACTCAAAATTTAGTTGAATCCGAATATCATTTCCTACTAGTTGCCCTCTTTACAGAGAATTACGTATTTTAAACAATTACCATGGATACCCTTAAACAAATTTTCACTCATTATTTCTTCAAATAACACTAAAACCATTATAGATACAGCAATTTTTTATATATCATGCCATGAAATTAAGACATAAAAGACTATCTTGATTGCTGCTTCGTTACTAAAACTGTTATAGTGTTATTTATGCGTTTTGTCAAATCGTCACCTTGGTATTGAGAGGACCTGTCTTGCTCTTTCTCACTTGCCAGGTGGGCCCTTTTGGTTCTAAGGTGACGAAATGGTGTTTAGTCCTAATTATATTATTTATCATATACATGTAATAACATGTTCGGTGTTTATCCAGCCATATTTCTTTTTTCGTTTTCTTAATTGCCAGACATATATTATATTATGCCGACTAGATATGAATAAATGGTAAATAACCGTGTAAGTAACCGTGCCTGAGAAGTTTGATACCTGTTCTCATTTTCAATCTTTGGCGTATTACGTAATAAACAGCGTGTTTGAGGTACGGACCTTTTTGTTAAGTCAAGTCTCTAACGATCGAAGGACAATTTAAAAAGCTGAGGTACGGTTTCCTGCATTATTCATTTATAATTATTGTTAAAAATATTGTAAATTACGTGCTATATTGGTTTATAGAAGACCAACAAAATATGATATTTGTTACATATCACCGGCAATGGACGTTAAACAGTAAACACTAGATTTATTTAAGCATATAATTATATCTTTAAATTGGTAAAACTTGTCATGACCAGTCAGCCAATACCGATACATTAAACTCACAGCTGTTTGAATATTACCGAATTTTTGGCAACATTTGTTTACATCTTAATACTTCTATAAAGGTTAAGACCATTTTACTTCATAAATGTTTGTTTCGTGTTATCTATCACGGGCAAAACTTTTAAAAAAGCTTTTAGTGTCTTCGACACTTTTTTTGGTTTTAGCCCAAAGAAATGGGAAAAATGATAGTCAACCAATATCGATTTTTATCTTTAAGAGTAGATTTTTTACTATTATTTTACAGGAGGCAAAATTATTGTTAGCTTCTTTATAATCAAAACAATTAATATAGCATTGTTTAATGTCCAATAGGAATATAAATGTGTTGTTCGTAATGGATTCTGTTTGTTCTATAACAGAGTAATCCGGTGTGTTTTCCTCTCGTGCATACTTTATAGCAAGAAAAAATGTTTCCAAAACCACTATCGTATTTTTTCAATATCATTGAAAAAATACTAATTATAGAACAGCTGTCATATTATGCACACGGCGTAAAGTGACGTCACGCGCTCTATATATTTAAAGTTAACAAAAGCAAAATTCACAGCGTAGTGAGTGTTTTTAGAAGAAAAAGGTTTTTCGTCGGTAATTATTATCTTGCGATAATATGAACAATTGTTTGTTTTTTGCATATATATTGTTATAGCAAAACGCTTGTGGGACTTTAAACATTCGTAAAAGATACTCTTTGTAAAAAAATAATATCTTTAGATAGACAGATGGACGGATGTTCGTTCATTCATGTATTACTGAAGAGTACAAAACGTAAACGGTCACATACTACATGCATACAATGAAAATAATCTTTTCATGTCTTGACATATCTTACACTGATACATGAAACTTAAATTCGATTGTTATCTGAGTGTTTTGTAACGGCTGTACCTTTCTAAAATTAGGGAAAATACAAAATACGCGCATCTCATCTGTAAAGTGTACATTTGCATAATTGAAAAATAAGTAATTTTCCCCATTAGGCAATTGTTATCACAACCAAATAAGCTGCGAATATCTTAGCAATATGCACCTGTCTAATCTATCTTCATTTATTTTTTGCTTGTTTTGAAACAACACAATCATTAAACAAAATTTAATGGCGGAACCATATTGTGGTCGCCATGGTAATCAAACTGATTATTCTCTGTTTGATCTGTGATATAAAAGATTATAAATCGTGAACATTTTCGTTCTAATTTCACAACCATATTTTTTTTCCAAATTACCCTCGGTGTATGTATTATTTATAACTCCGTGTTATAGAAATGATTATTTTTTGATAAACCACTACATGTATTTGTAAAATATTATAAATGAATGTAAAACTCTTTGTTTTATTAACTGCACGAACTGTACGAATTTTGCAATACATGTATTAGTGTTTAGATAAAAAATAGTTCATTCTGTGTAAATTTCTTTCATGCATTTACTGTTTCTATTATCTGCACATGTGTTACATAAGTTAGCTTAGCACCTGGGTCATTATTCTTGCTACATTTGTATTAAAGTTTATGTTGCATGATCTTATCAATTGTAATGTATATTTATTTCATCATAAATGTTATGACTTTGATGAAGAAATAAGTATTTGGTTGTGTTAGTTTTGTTTTGTCTTTATAATAACCGCTATGTTTTCACGATGTTTTTGTAGTTTTTTTTTCGGAAAAAGAGACCTTTTAAAAGAATTTGTTGAAAAAACTCAGAATGAACAGGAATTTGCTTAATCTTAATGTTAGGAATAACTGTTGATTAGAGACTGGCAGCGTCTTCTCGTGCTTCCAGTAAGGTCCCTAAATGATCCCGGTTGCATATTGTTCCATCTTTTGGACAAACATGTCGCTAAGTTGCTGCTGGACACTGGACGAGTAAATTCGCTAGCTCTACATAACTCCGGACATATTGGCACTCCTCGGCTGGACACTGGACGAGTAAATTCGCTATATATATATAACTCCGGACATATTGGCACTCCTCGGCTGGACACTGGACGAGTAAATTCGCTAGCTCTATATAACTCCGGACATATTCATTTGGTTCAAGGTCCGGATACCTCGCTGGCTATTCAAGGTCATCGATCTCTTTCTTTCTCGTGCAGTTCTTCTCCTAGATAACATTATCAACTTGGGGACTTGCACATCGCAATGAACCCATTGCACATTCATACAATCTCACATTGGCAGTTACAGCGGTATGTCATTCATGGTACCCTGGTCAAAACTAGGAATCTTTGTGTCAATGATGTCATCTAAAACCAGAACTTCGCCTCAACACTAATTCTCCCTGGTCGAGCAACGTTGTCCATGGCCCATTTGTATTGCGCCAGGTAGTGATTCTAAGCTAACGGGTTGTGAATGTATGATTTATCGATCGAACATCAGCTTCTTGTATCATCGCACGGGTGATCTAGGTTGAAATATTGACTCCAAAGGCAATTTAGGGTCACACTACGTAGCTGCTTGGATCTTTGGGACTTGATCACCAAAGCATTATTTTGTGCTGCTGACCTGGTCCTCTCTCTCTCTCTCTCTGACATTTTCTTGCCATCTGGTCAGAAACTAAACAGTTGAACTCTTTTACTCGCTATGCTGATAATTGCATGGTGCATATCTAGGACTGAATCAACATGACAATGGGTAGCCCTCTGTTCCACCTGCCAACAGACCACCACATATCCCACCACATCCCTTTTAACATTGATGTACGCTTCCCATGGCTACCACACAAAGTCTACCTGTAAAAGCGGCCTGTGTAAACCATGGATATTTCAATACAATTTAACATAATGCATTTAAGTATCTGGCTTGGATGCCAGGTCAAATCAAGTTTCACCATTTTATGAAATTTAAAACTAAACCATAAATATATACTAAGATAAGCCCACTGTATAAAGTGCATTGCAAGTAATTTTAAACAAATATTACATTTGATTGGTCTTCTATAAACCAATATATCACATAATTTACAAATTTTTGACCAACAATAACTACTCTGTATATAGGAATATATTACAACAAGTAGCAATAAATGACTATAAATGTATAAAGCAGGGAACCATGCCTTTTTATAACGTCTTCCGTTCGTTAGATACTTGACTTTAAAGAAATTCCGTACCCAGAACCCCGCTGTTTATTACGGAATACTCCATAGATAAAAAATGGAAAAAAAAGTATCAAAATTCTAAAGCACGGTTCCCTAGATTAACATTTCCGCTACAAAATACCGAAAACCGCTTTGAAATCCGTCATCAAATAAGACGGCAATGTTAATTCGGAAATGACACAAACTGTGTTTTTTAAGCTAAGGAATTTACGATTAAAGTGTCGGGTCATTATCCTCTCATGAAATCAACGAATTTGACGCACCCCATTCAATTTTGATAGCCAATCAAAATCGATTATGTTTACGGTTCAATAATTGAAACCACGCCCAGGTTTGATGTCTAATAATAGATTTTATAACAAATTGTTGTCATTAATGAATTAGTAGCATCATATCGTATCAATTTAATGCACATTACGTTAGAGATGTTTAACGCTGATAAGTAAGAGTCGATAAAGGGGTGCAGTATTTATCGCTAATAAATACCATTTGTGAGCGTTCGGTTAGAATTTTTTGTTTCTTGGTATTAAAGTATGATATTTAATCTTTGTAAACAGTGTAAAATATCATTTTATGTTATTTTAGCGATTATAACCAAGCCAGATACGTTAAGGTCATGTCATGTCTAACAATTCATTCGCTAAAGATCTATGCATTTTTATCGCATTAAAACACCATTTTTGAGCGTTCGGTTAGAATATTGTGTTGCTTGGTATTAAAGTATGATATTTAATCTTTGTAGGTAGCGATTTTAACCGAGCCACATACATACACATAAAGAAAGCTCACATAATTACGTGTAAAGTTTTGGTGCGTTACAAATATTGAGCAGTATAAATTATCTCTTAGGTTAGACCACTGACAACATGTACACAATGTATTCAGTTCGACTCCAATTTATGATTTCGACTATGAAATAGGAATAACACCTTTTGGTCATTTTAAAGGGAATAGACTCTGTCTTGAAAAATAAAAAAGGCCATTGTAAAGAAAACCTACTAAAATAATAAATTATATAGCGTATTAAGTCAATTCTATATGCACTTGGTGTCGATATGATTGTATCGAACTCATGATATGAAAAAGACATGTTGAAACTGGTGTTATATCAGCTGCTGTTCTACTATGTAATATATACTATGTAGCTCTTTACTTTAATATTCAGTAAACGACATAGGATTAAAATTCTATTAAAATAAATCTTATTGTTTTGCTTTTCGCATAAACATTGTATATGCATCATCAAATGTGAGAAATTTTAGATTTTGAAAAATGAATAATAAATAAATAGACTTATTTCCTTAATGATGGCCTCTAGCGTGTTAAATTAGATAAAAATTATGTATATACATCTAACACGTGTGACTAGGTAGATCGGTAAACATACCATTCATACGTTGATTGATTGCAATTAACGACAACTCTGTTACCGCACGTTTATGGATAATACATGAGTTAGTTTCCTTCGTCATGGTACATTTTATAATCTCAAACAAAGGGGTTTGTCACGAAAAAACAATAAAAAAAAAAATTTTTCCATGTAACCCATATATATATAGAAGGGAAAGAACTTCGACAATTCGAATTGTCCAACGCGTGTTATAAACTTCCATGTTATTGCAATGCAGTACAAAATATTTAACTCATATATAGTGCAACGTATGGGCAACTCAACACGCTAACAGAAAATGTATACTTTTACTACCTTTAAAGATATTTAGAATATCTTTAAAGGTAGTAAAAGTATACATTTTACTCGCTATTGAAGATTTTTCACTCGAAAAATGGTCAAATTTTACAAAACGACACACTGTCGTAAAATCGCAGCCTGTATACCGGTATACATGTACAGAGTGGAAATGTTAAATTACTGACACAATTTCTTAGAATGGGCCTTAATTCATAATAAAACACTATAATATACTAACTGCCAATGATTTCGCATCTCGGAAAGCTCTTTTAGCGAAGAATTTGCGTATATTTTTATTCAATAAGCCGGCTACTCGAAGTTTACTTCCATGACGGGTCACATGACAATCGCCTAACTCGTGATGAAAGCTTAAATCTGATTGCATGAGTGATAGTTTGTGGTATTTGTTTACAATTTACGTGTACCCTGTGCACTTTATCCTTTTCACTACGCAATCGGGAACCATACTTAAAAAATACAAGACTAATTTTGATGCAAAGCATCAAAGACGGCGCACATGTTGTTTCAAGTACAAGGTATTTTACGTAAGAATAAATAATAAATTTTAAGAATGTGGATGTCTAGTGTGAACAAGCTTTTACTTTGATTTGGCCTTCTAGCCTTATCTGACCCATTATAAAATCTGACCTAGATTTTATTGATGAGCATCATGACAAATTTTCTACAAAATTTTGTCATATTTGTAACTAGATTACCCAAGTATGACGAAAGATGTTTCAAACATACATCATGTTACTATGTGACAAATGAGCAAAAACAAAACCTCTCATGAAAGAGATGTTTCTAAAATGCCAGCCAAGTAGTCATTCATGTTAAAGGTCTCAATCAATACAGGTCATACACAGATGATAACCAATTTTCATGTAAAGTTTGAAGATCTTATGCCCCACCGTGCACAAGTTACTTATTGTAAGGAGACTGTTTTGTTGTCTGAAGGAAAACCATTTGTTCAACCTACCCAACAACAACTGACTTGTACAAAGCAATATATTCCCACATGTTCGACCTGGGCATATATAAGAAAAAAAGAAAAGTATGTATAACCAGTTAAAATAAATTTATTATCAAAAATGCATTCTTATGCAACAACAAATGTTAAGTTTATTAAAGAGATTAGTTAAACTGATACAAAAATAGTTACTAATTGCACTTTGTGGAGGTATAACAGCACATTCACGAAAGTTGAAAGTTTTAAGACGAAATGTGCATTAAATAAGATTTAAAAAGGAAACATGTACATGAAACAGTACAGTCACAACAATACTATAAATTCATATTAAACACAGTTGAGCAAATGTGCACTTAAGCTTGAGCAAATAGCATACCTGAATGTTGCTTTTTATGATAGTGAAAATACAAACTTATACATCACAATACTTAATATAATGTTTTATTTTACAATATTGATGTTCACAAGAGAAGAAGTTGCTATGAATATTTTTTAATACATTGAAATAGAAACATATTAGAATTTGCAAAAATTATGTTATATCTTATTTGTATCATTAGTTCAGCATTCCTTCGACACTTACAACTGGCACATATAAAAATACTAAAAAATAGTTTTGACAATTAAAACAAAACATTATTATGAAGTATGTGTAATGAAAATATAGTGTTAATAATAATAATAATAATGTTCTTAGATTGGTTATCACAAAGTACATAGCAAGCTAAAATGGGGGATTTAAGATGGCCCTATATCACTGTCATGAGTATTTACTCTAACAATCCAAATGGAAAAATCTCAATTGCCTATACAAAGTTTCTATGTTTTATCAGGTGACCAAATTAAATACTGACCTAATTCAGCCACTAATATCTGGTGAAGATTGCAAGCTCTACTTGGGAAAATAATCAATGGTCAATGGTTTAATAAAAATGAAGTTTTTACAGTTTAAATGGAAAAATGCAATAGGAAAGATTGAATTGCTTATGATATTATAAGAGTTACAAAAAATAAATAAGCAACATTTATACCAAGACAGTCCTGTAGTCTGGTACACACAAAAAAAATATACATATTTACAAAGAAATGTAAAGATAACAATAGTGACTGGAGAACTAAAATATAAGAGAACTTTTTTGCACTTTCCTTAAAGCTTTATACAGATATACATTTGAGGAAATAATCAATGGCACATGGATTATTAAAAATGATTTTTATGAGTTTAAATGGGAATAAAAAGAAACATGTAAAAGTTAAAAAAAAATTTTATGAGATCATACAAGTCGTAATGCAAACATGATTAACAACATCTCTACCAAGAAAGTCCTGTAGCCTGGTCTACACAAAACACAAGCAATATATATATACATAGACATATTTACTAAGATATGTAAACAACAACAATGGACAAGATAAAGCTCAAAGTCTGATCTCTGGTAAGTTTTCTATTACTTTCCAAATGAATCTTTACCCCAGAAAGATAGAAAGACTGTTAATATACAGAAGGAAAAAGTATCAGAAAAGTTTATATTTCATTTTGTTATAGATGAACTAGAGCAATGAAAGTCCTACAGTATAATAAACCAAAGTGTTGTTTTTTACCATACAATAAATATTGTAGCACAATGGCATTTGGTTAGAAATAAATAGCCATGATCAGTGTTCCTATAATCATTTGTTGGTAAGAAGTTTCATAAATATGAATTGAAGAAATTGACTATTAAAGCAATAATCCTTATTTTTTCTATGTTTCTTATTAAGTTTACTGATCACTTGCATAACAAACATATATAAAAAAAACCATCATGTTGTGTTACCTGATTTCTTGGTAAAATTAATTTTCATTTAAAAAAACAATCATGAGTATTTTTTTACTCAAAAATAACTAAAAATTGCATGCACTGTCAAAAACAATTTTTCCTAACAGGCAAAAATTGTACTGTGAACACACAAAAATTTATATATTCTTTAGTCATACTATTGTCTAAAATGCTAATTTCTGGTTTTAGGCTTCTTTCCAAAATGTAATTATACCTTTAAAGCAACAAACATCTAAAATGTAAATATGTTAAATTAGAAAAATATCTGCATGGTAAATTTGCATGTTCTGAAGAGTATATATTTATTGATTTATTTTTTCACAATATTATAGAAGTTTGTCCCAGAAAATTTTGCTGTAAAATTTACTGGCAACGACTCCACAGATCATCATCTTCTTCTTGTGGTAACTTCCCAAATAATTTAACTAAATCATCTTAAGGTAACATCCTTTGAGAAATTGTCTCTAATGACTGACAACTTGCATCTGTAAGTTCTTGATCCTTTTGTTCCTTCGCAAGTTGGACATACACCTTCTACTAACTTCTTCTTGCGACAAGCTGTAAATGTATAAATAAAACACTTATTTATAAATAAACGGGAACACAAAACAACACATGACTGTGTATTCTATACACAATGTCTTTCCCTTTGACAACATATGAAAATCAGTCAGAACTATTATGTGGTTTATGACCAAAACATATGTTTCCCACACATACATCCGTATACATGACATTTTAACAATTATTGATTCTATTCATGAACTCGACCACTTATCAAGCACAACATTTCCAAATTTAAACAGTTTTTATGGACTATTATAAATTTAATGTAAGCCAGTTTGCATTCAAATCTGAAATATAGAAATTCAAGCACTTTTCAGGGTTTGTATGAAACCCATAACTAATAAACAGTGAAAATAAAGTCTAATCCAAAAAGTAGTATGCCTATAGACAAAAAATTCCACACCTTTTGTACTACAAGCAGTATATGAAGCAAATTCATACAGTGAATCAATTGAATACACCAACTCCTCGTCTTTCATTTGCACAGCAAATCACCATTTTTTTAAAATGTTGTCAACGTCCTCATCTTCTATTGACACAGGTACAGCATCATTGGAAATGAACTGAAAATATTAGTATAATTATAAATTTAAGCTCTGTAAGATATAGTCTATGAAGTTTAAAGGATAGGAAATTAAATAGTTCTCAAGTTACTTACAGTTGGAATTACTTGTCCAAATCACCAAAAGTGAATAGTTTTCCTTTATACTATAAACATAATTATTGATTAAAGTTAATAGTCCAAATCAATAATTACTTGTCTGGGACAACTAGTCAAGTGCTTATTTTGCAGACTGTGATTTTGAGTGAGTCACATTATTGAGAGGTCTTAAGGTGAGTTGTAACTGTATATATATTCAATTTAAATGAGTATGATTTTTTTCATCTACCTTTTCATCTTAACACATACTTTTTTAATATTAACTGATTACTGAAACGCTGATCAACTGCTGACATCTTAATATTGTTGCAAGTGTTAAGCTCAAATTAGACAGTAATTTCTGTGTTTGGAAACAAAGATTGGGCAAAAAATGCAGGTGTTGCAGTTTGCATATTAACCTGATCATAGGACTGTATGTTATTAGGAACTGACAATTCAAATTTCAAAAGAGAATCGTTCACTTGACTGAAGCGGACATGCAACATACTCATAATCATTCAATAATTGGCCATGTACTTCATGTACATCATAAAACAATGACTATGAATAAGAAAAGGCAGTTCTTTGAGTATTACCCTGCTCGAAAATATTTGACCAATAACCTGGAGTCAATTCATAAGAATGATCTGTATAATGAACAAAAAGAAAATCAAATAACTCATCTAATGTGTCATAAGATATCAGCACAGCAGTACCATCATCACTGCGTAACCCATGTCTATTTCTTTAGTGGGAATCAAATAAAAGGAAATGATTAGTTTGAGGATCGATATACAAAGCGATTGTCAAACCATCAACAGTCAAGATTTGGTAAGGCGAGAGTAGGCATGCTTGAGAAATTGCGTCGAAAAATGGCAATTGGCCCTAACGTAACTCGACAGGTCTGTTGATATTATATAGCCGTAATACATATCTGAAGCACAGTTCTCAATAAGTTTGGGGCCAACAGGCCCAAAAGCTAGACTAACAGCATTTTCTATCAATATTTTATACACCTTTGAGATTCCTAACCGGCCCAAACACATTTCTAACTTAAATCTCCAATTATTGATGAGGCAATAAGTCACTGACGTCTTATTGACATCTAGATTAAAACTTCCTACATGACAATATGCCTGGGTGTTCATTTTTCCTGATAAAATCTAACGTGAGGTAAGTTTCTAAGCGGCTAAATTGGCCTGCAGTTATTGAGAACCCTGAGGTGTACTGTACATCATATAACTGACCCCTAAATGTAGCAACATTCGGCAAAACATTATGTCCAAGGTATCTAAGTTCACCGATGGACTGAACTATACTTCCATACAAGCGATTTCCTTCATTCAACATACAGTCAATATCAAGACTTATGAAATTAAAATTACTGCAAGGCTGGCATTGAAAAAATGCCGAAAGAGCGACTAGTGACATTGCAGTACACTGCATTCCATTATACGGTGCAAATTTAGACAACCTTGATGGAAACTACCTACTGTTAAATACTTCTTACCATGTTTATTGACAGTTACCGTTGTTGTCTTTCGTGTTCAGTCAACCAATATGGCGGAAAGTGACGCGCTTTAACACGTGGTTAATTGTAACATTTTCATTGGTCGATTGATAGTGTCTGGCTGGAAAATGCTGGCGGAGCGAGTTTTTCGCGAAACGGAGACAAAACAAAAAAAAGAAAATGGAGATAAAAAACAACGAACATTTCTACTGTTTTACGCAGCTAGAAAGAAACTGAATTCACGAAACAAAATTCAATAATAACTGCTCAAAGAATTATATAAATTACGATTTAAACCATCAGTATGTTTTATCTCCATTGCGTTTTTATTCGCAATCCGTTAAAACGCCAATGCGTTGTATATAAACGTAATACAAAATATGGTTTTCATAAGGCAAGACTTATTTGCATAGTTTGGTCATTGTAACTACAGTTTTTCCATTATATAGGCTTGTACGAAGTAAATAAGATCAATTGTCGTTGATTTTTTAATTTACCCTATTGTTCTTTTAACAACTGATTTTCAGATAGGCATAAACAAGCTTCGAAAAAGTTTTCGGTACTTTTGCGATGTTGGGGTAGTAAGGTTTAGAAACGAACGTATAAAAAGAGCGTAGCCTAACCGTTTTGGGAGAAGCTATTATATATACAGAAAACATTTTCAAAGCTTTGTAGTAACGGTAAAAAACTTTCATTTTAAATATTTTGACATTTTTTATCACTTAATGGATGCATACAATACATATCAGATTGTTTAAAAAAGATTAAAAAAGAAAGTAAAAAATGATTAATAATACCAGCTTCTCCCAAATCGATTACGCAACACCAGTGCGATTTTTTAACAGTATTCAATACTGACGGCGCCGTGATCGGCGCCGTCAACAACACAGTATCGCTCATCCTATCAGAATTAAGCTTTCATCACGAGTTCGGCGATTGTCACGTGACCTATCAAGGAAGCAAAATTAAGAATCTGCAAACTGAACAAAAATGTAAATTCTTCAATAAAAGTGCATCCCGAGATGTAAAATCATTAGCAGTTAGTAAATTATACAATATATGACATAAATATACTGTTTGGTTATGAATTATGACTCATTACATGGAGTTTTACCTGTAATTTATCAGTTTCGCTATAGATTTGTACACGCTGCGATTTTACGACAGTGTGTCGTTTTGTAAAATTTGACCATTTTTCGAGTGAAAAATCTTCAATAGCGAGTTTAGAATATCTTTAAAGGTAGTAAAAGTATACATTTTCTGTTAGCGTGTTGAGTTGCCCATACGTTGCACTATATATGAGTTAAATATTTTGTACTGCATTGCAATAACATGGAAGTTTATAACACGCGTTGGACAATTCGAATTGTCGAAGTTCTTTCCCTTCTATATATATATGGGTTACATGGAAAAAAAATGTTTTGATTGTTTTTTCGTGACAAACCCCTTTGATCTCAAAATAGCTGCTAAATCTGTAAATATTTACAAAAACTGTGACGCCTGGACCTTGAAATGTCGCAAATTAGTGAAGGTCGCACGTACCATTAAATGTCGAAATGTTGCCACCAAATGTTGCAATCGCCGCTAAATGTAACGAAATCATCCGAGTTGATTTCGCAATTTTAACGCAATTGCCATCTTTTCTTTTCGAGTTAATGAAGTGTGTGACAGTGAATGGTAATAAAACTATGTCGAACAGTTTCGATTCCATGGGTTTAATGCCGTTCTTCATTTCATTTATACACGGCGACCAGTTCACCTTTTCCTGGACTGAACTAACATACTATCTGACAAGGAGCAGACAACTTCTCCAAACATTTAGAAATATAAACATTTTTCTCAAATTTCTTGGCGGGGTTGGGGGGCGGGGCTATCGCGAAGTTTCAGGACTGTTAACGGTCACTACCCGGAAAACAGTAATGGGTTACTCAGCGAATGTAACAAACATTTTTGGAATATGGTTTTATACTTTTGAAGGCATACCCGTGTTTATTGATGATCAGATTTGTTTAGAGTTGGCCAGGAAGAATTGTCCTAAATTGTCATGAATTACAAAGATAAATACTAATTTCTCGATAACAGAGTATAAATTATTGTATTCTTTAGTAACTCTACGGTTACTTCAGATAGTGATATTGAATTATTTCGGGGAATCATAACGGATTGTCTGTTTAATGGATAAGTGTGTTGTCCTGTGAAACATTCCCTGGCCGACAAATTTTAAAGGGAGGAAGACACACCGGATTCCTCTGTTTTAGAACAAACAGAAACTATTACGACCGATAAATTTGTATGAGTATGTGACTTTAATAACAAAGATTTGTCAAATGATTCCGCACTTTTAATTCTAGCAGGCTGTTGCAATTTATTGCGAATCCTTATCAAGTAGGTGTGGTTACTAACTGGGCGTGGTTACCGGTGAGATTTTGTGTCTCGATGTGCGGCTATTTTTTGTCTTTGTGTCGTAATTAGTTCGGAAACCAAAATAAATGTTTTTAAATAATTAAATTAATTACAATAGTCCAATTTCGTTGTTTTAATATATTTTTCATAACTATCACACCCAATTGTGACGTCAATAGCCACTAGCATTTTTTCAATTGTTTGTTTGTTTGGGTTTTACGCCCCTTTTCAACAGTCAAGAGTCATATGAGGCGGACAGTTGACCTATCCATTATTCCTGGGAATAACCAGTACTACACTCCCATCCTCCGTAAACAGCTGCCTACATTCTCAAATAAAGAGACATGGACGGTAACTGAGCTCGAACCCACGACCTTCTATCGGTGAAAGGTTACAGTGATTTGAAGTCAGCGACCTTAACCATTCAACCACGTAGGCGGTTTTTTAGTATTTTGTCGAAACAAGAATTCCCACAATAAAAGAAACTCATTTTTAAGTATTCGATTTTGCAAATGTTCAGAGATCTTAGTCTACATACAGCTGAGTATTAATTACACAAAAAAGTTTCTTATCATAAAATGTCTTTGACTGGATATTTCGAAATTGTTTAATCGCCTATGAAATAATAGCCTAAGATAAATGTTTATCATCAATGTTTTTTCATGACAGATATTAACCATAATTATTTCAAAACAATTGTTTGATAAATGCGTATATGCAATCATACACTTTGTTAATAAATCATGCTTTTCGGCTGTTTGCAAAAAAAATGGATTGTGGATATGTTGAAATACGTTTTCCAGGATGTGGGATCGAAAAAATTGAGGTGTTGCCCTTGTTTGTGATGTCAAAGTGTGGATGTCGTAAAAGAAGAAAATTGATGTGATAGTTTAATGTAAATATTTTAAGTAACTGTTTTAAATAAGGCGTGTTTTAACCACCGTATATAATGTACCAAGAACATGTGGCATAAGCTATGAAACAGAGTTCGCTAAGGGCTTTGTTTTACATTACTCACCCTCATCTGCTTGTCCAATGTAAAGTCACCTTTACCAGCACCAAGGACTTGACATAGCGGGCTACAATTTTTATTTAACATACTAATACATGTAACATCTCATGCACAGACACGATGCGCCTAAAGTCAAAACGGATTTGCGGTAACTAAATCATTTTCAATTGGTCCCGGTCAGAATAACTTTTTCGGGCTGACAATTTTTAATAACGCCATTTACATAGTATTTCACTTTTCCAAAAAATATAACTTTACACTTAATTCGTTTGAATATTATGTTTACGGTACAGTAATTGTTGAACTGTCTTATATAGGATAATGAAGTCTTTGTTGTCCATAAAAATTATGCAATATATTTTAAAATTATACATGCATCCGTGTATTTATACTTCCTAACAGTAAAAACGTTTTCCTTACTTATTTTCACGTGAAAGACAGCACGTGTTTCACTTATAATTTCAACGTCGACACTAAATCATAAACTGTATGTATAGGATATTGATCGAGTACGAGGTCTATCTGCGTAGGAAAGGCCTGGTCACGGGAATCATGTGAACATTGAGTGGGCTTAGTGTTTGCCTTATTTTTCCAGCCAATCAGCTGTCGAGATTGTTCAAATTCTGAGCCGATTAATTTCATAAAGACGACTGTCTAGGCTCTTCAGCAGATAGAGTCTGACCAGCTTTTATTAAGAGTACAATGGGAAAATAAAGTTGGTTCCCTTGGCGTTTCTAATACCATGCAGAACACTAACCATTACATAGCTATCGGGGTATTTAGTAATTATACAACGTCCGGCAGTCATCAGAATGATGGCATTGCATGCATTTACCAATATGTCCGATCGCGATTCTGGTGATGTATTGTCTCTGGTCATTGTCACATATAGCTTATTAACATAATATACTTGAAAAGGTTTCAAGTTGGTGCAATGTTTTCAGTTTGGGTCCAAGTACAGTAAAACCCCTCAAAACCGTACCCGTTCCGGACTGGACCACACAATTTCCTGATTTTTCAGAATTCCGGTTTTCGCAGAGCTTTTGATACAAATTCCGTTAAATGGAACTCGGAAAATTGTCCGGTTTTCAGGGAGTCCGGTTTTCAGGGTGTATACTGTATATTACATTCGTTACGTTTCAGTGGGTTTAACGCAGTTATTTATTTAGCAATATTTAAGTTATATACGACGATGATATTATAATTATGCATACTACGAAGTTAATTTGGTTTAATGAGTAACATCTTTTCTTTTAGAATATATTGTTGTTGAAAATAAAATGAAAAATATTTTTTTGTATAATGATGTTTGTAAAAAGACACAAAATGTACATGTATGTACACGTTACTTAATAAAAGTTAGTTCTTTCTTAAAATATCTAGCCGTTTGTTATTTATTGAATCTGTCATAATTATAGATGTACATATTTGATGGGTATAATTATTGTTATATCTAAAACAGGTTAATTTTACCAGACAATATTTAGAGTATATAATTATAAGCAATGCGTACACGGAAAACCTTCAGTGGGCGATTCGTTACACAAGACATCACGAGCGATTTTCCTCATACTTCTGTTGGCTCGCCGAAGTAATATATAATATTCAAATTTCAACTTATTTGTTATATAAAGGCGACTATGTGTATTTTCCTTATACTGGGATTAATTATACGAGATGCGTAATTGATAATAATTACTCAACCTATAAACTAATAGCTTGATTACTCGGCCTATAATCTAATAGTTTGATTACTCGGCCTATAAACTAATATTCTGATCACTAAGTCTATAATCTAATAGTTTGATTACTCGGCCTATAATCTTATATTTTGATTACTCGGCCTATAATCTAATATTTTTATTACTCGGCCTATAAACTAATATTTTAATTACTCGGCCTATAAACTAATATTTTTATTACTCGGCCTATAATCTAATGATTTGATTACTCGGCCTATAAACTAATATTTTAATTACTCGGCCTATAAACTAATATTTTTATTACTCGGCCTATAATCTAATGATTTGATTACTCGGCCTATAAACTAATATTTTAATTACTCGGCCTATAAACTAATATTCTGATCACTAAGTCTATAATCTAATATTTTGATTACTCGGTCTATAATCTAATATTTTGATTACTCGGTTTAAATAATCTTATATTTTGATTACTCGGCCTATAATCTAATATTTTTATTACTCGACCTATAAACTAATATTTTAATTACTCGGCCTATAAACTAATATTTTTATTACTCGGCCTATAATCTAATGATTTGATTACTCGGCCTATAAACTAATATTTTAATTACTCGGCCTATAAACTAATATTTTTATTACTCGGTCTATAATCTTATATTTTGATTACTCGGCCTATAATCTAATATTTTTATTACTCGGCCTATAAACTAATATTTTAATTACTCGGCCTATAAACTAATATTTTTATTACTCGGCCTATAATCTAATGATTTGATTACTCGGCCTATAAACAAATGATTTGGTTACTTGGCCTATAAACTAATGATTTGATTACTTGGCCTATAATCTAATGATTTGGTTACTTGGCCTATAAACTAATGATTTGATTACTTGGCCTATAATCTAATGATTTGATTACTTGGCCTATAATCTAATGATTTGATTACTTGGCCTATAATCTAATGATTTGGTTACTTGGCCTATAAACTAATGATTTGGTTACTTGGCCTATAATCTAATGATTTGATTACTTGGCCTATAAACTAATATTTTGATTACTTGGCCTATAATCTAATATTTTTATTACTCGGCCTATAAACTAATATTTTAATTACTCGGCCTATAAACTAATATTTTTATTACTCGGTCTATAATCTTATATTTTGATTACTCGGCCTATAATCTAATATTTTTATTACTCGGCCTATAAACTAATATTTTAATTACTCGGCCTATAAACTAATATTTTTTATTACTCGGCCTATAATCTAATGATTTGATTACTCGGCCTATAAACTAATATTTTGATTACTCGGCCTATAAACTAATATTTTGATTACTCGGCCTATAAACTAATATTTTGATTACTCGGCCTATAAACTAATATTTTAATTACTCGGCCTATAATCTAATATTTTGATTACTCGGCCTATAATCTAATATTTTGATTATTCGGCTTATAATCTCATGATTTGATTACACGGCCTATAAACTAATGATTTGATTACTCGGCCTATAAACAAATGATTTGATTACTCGGCCTATAATCTAATATTTTGATTACTCGGCCTGTAATGTAATATTTTGATTACTCGGCCTATAATCTAATATTTTGATTACTCGGTCTATAAACTAATGATTTGATTACTCCGCCTATAATCTAATGATTTGATTACTCGGCCTATAAACTAATGATTTGATTACTCGGCCTATAATCTAATGATTTGATTACTCGGTCTATAAACTAATGATTTGATTACTCGGCCTATAATCTAATGATTTGATTACTCGGTCTATAAACTAATGATTTGATTACTTGGCCTATAATCTAATATTTTGATTACTCGGCCTATAATCTAATGATTTGATTACTCGGCCTATAATATAATGATTTGATTACTCGGCCTATAAACTAATGATTTGATTACTCGGCCTATAATCTAATGATTTGATTACTCGGCCTATAATCTAATGATTTGATTACTCGGCCTATAAACTAATGATTTGATTACTCGGCCTATAATCTAATGATTTGATTACTCGGCCTATAATCTAATATTTTGATTACTCGGCCTATAATCTAATATTTTGATTACTCGGCCTATAATCTAATATTTTGATTACTCGGCCTATAATCTAATATTTTGATTACTCGGCCTATAATCTTATGATTTGATTACTCGGCCTATAATCTTATGATTTGATTACTCGGTCTATAATCTAATATTTTGATTACTCGGTCTATAATCTAATATTTTGATTACTCGGCCTATAATCTAATCTTTTGATTACTCGGCCTATAATCTAATCTTTTGATTACTCGGTCTATAATCTTATGATTTGATTACTCGGTCTATAATCTAATATTTTGATTACTCGGTCTATAATCTAATGATTTGATTACTCGGCCTATAATCTAATGATTTGATTACTCGGCCTATAATCTAATATTTTGATTACTCGGTCTATAATCTAATATTTTGATTACTCGGTCTATAATCTAATATTTTGATTACTCGGTCTATAATCTAATATTTTGATTCCTCGGTCTATAATCTAATCTTTTGATTACTCGGTCTATAATCTAATGATTTGATTACTCGGCCTATAATCTAATGATTTGATTACTTGGCCTATAATCTAATGATTTGATTACTCGGCCTATAATATAATGATTTGATTACTTGGCCTATAATCTAATGATTTGATTACTCGGCCTATAATCTAATCTTTTGATTACTCGGTCTATAATCTAATGATTTGATTACTCGGCCTATAATCTAATGATTTGATTACTTGGCCTATAATCTAATGATTTGATTACTCGGCCTATAATCTAATGATTTGATTACTCGGCCTATAATCTAATATTTTGATTACTCGGCCTATAATCTAATATTTTGATTACTCGGCCTATAATCTAATATTTTGATTACTCGGCCTATAATCTAATATTTTGATTACTCGGCCTATAATCTTATGATTTTATACTCGGCCTATAATCTTATGATTTGATTACTCGGTCTATAATCTAATATTTTGATTACTCGGTCTATAATCTAATATTTTGATTACTCGGCCTATAATCTAATCTTTTGATTACTCGGCCTATAATCTAATCTTTTGATTACTCGGTCTATAATCTTATGATTTGATTACTCGGTCTATAATCTAATCTTTTGATTACTCGGTCTATAATCTAATGATTTGATTACTCGGCCTATAATCTAATGATTTGATTACTCGGCCTATAATCTAATATTTTGATTACTCGGTCTATAATCTAATATTTTGATTACTCGGTCTATAATCTAATATTTTGATTACTCGGTCTATAATCTAATATTTTGATTACTCGGTCTATAATCTAATATTTTGATTACTCGGTCTATAATCTAATATTTTGATTACTCGGCCTATAATCTAATGATTTGATTACTCGGCCTATAATCTAATCTTTTGATTACTCGGCCTATAATCTAATATTTTGATTACTCGGTCTATAATCTAATATTTTGATTCCTCGGTCTATAATCTAATCTTTTGATTACTCGGTCTATAATCTAATGATTTGATTACTCGGCCTATAATCTAATGATTTGATTACTTGGCCTTTAATCTAATGATTTGATTACTCGGCCTATAATATAATGATTTGATTACTCGGCCTATAATCTAATGATTTGATTACTCGGCCTATAATCTAATCTTTTGATTACTCGGCCTATAATCTAATGATTTGATTACTCGGCCTATAATCTAATGATTTGATTACTTGGCCTATAATCTAATGATTTGATTACTCGGCCTATAATATAATGATTTGATTACTTGGCCTATAATCTAATGATTTGATTACTCGGCCTATAATATAATGATTTGATTACTTGGCCTATAATCTAATGATTTGATTACTGGGCCTATAATATAATGATTTGATTACTTGGCCTATAATCTAATGATTTGATTACTCGGCCTATAATATAATGATTTGATTACTTGGCCTATAATCTAATGATTTGATTACTCGGCCTATAATCTAATGATTTGATTACTTGGCCTATAATCTAATGATTTGATTACTCGGTCTATAAACTAATATTTTGATTACTTGGCCTATAATCTAATATTTTGATTACTCGGCCTATAATCTAATATTTTGATTACTCGGCCTATAATCTAATGATTTGATTACTCGGCCTATAATCTAATATTTTGATTACTCGGTCTATAATCTAATATTTTGATTACTCGGCCTATAATCTAATGATTTGATTACTCGGCCTATAATCTAATGATTTGATTACTCGGCCTATAATCTGATATTTTGATTACTCGGCCTATAATCTAATGATTTGATTACTCGGCCTATAATCTAATGATTTGATTACTTGGCCTATAATCTAATGATTTGATTACTCGGTCTATAATCTAATATTTTGATTACTCGGCCTATAATCTAATATTTTGATTACTCGGCCTATAATCTAATATTTTGATTACTCGGCCTATAATCTAATATTTTGATTACTCGGCCTATAATCTAATATTTTGATTACTCGGTCTATAATCTAATCTTTTGATTACTCGGCCTATAATCTAATATTTTGATTACTCGGCCTATAATCTAATATTTTGATTACTCGGTCTATAATCTAATATTTTGATTACTCGGTCTATAATCTAATATTTTGATTACTCGGTCTATAATCTAATATTTTGATTACTCGGTCTATAATCTAATATTTTGATTACTCGGTCTATAATCTAATATTTTGATTACTCGGTCTATAATCTAATATTTTGATTACTCGGTCTATAATCTAATGATTTGATTACTCGGCCTATAATCTAATGATTTGATTACTCGGTCTATAATCTAATATTTTGATTACTCGGTCTATAATCTAATGATTTGATTACTCGGTCTATAATCTAATATTTTGATTACTCGGTCTATAATCTAATATTTTGATTACTCAGCCTATAATCTAATGATTTGATTACTCGCCCTATAAACTAATATTTTGATTACTCGGCCTATAATCTAATATTTTGATTACTCGGCCTATAATCTAATATTTTGATTACTCGGCCTATAATCTAATGATTTGATTACTCGGCCTATAAACTAATATTTTGATTACTCGGCCTATAATCTAATGATTTGATTACTCGGCCTATAAACTAATATTTTGATTACTCGGCCTATTAACTAATATTTTGATTACTCGGCCTATAATCTAATATTTTGATTACTCGGCCTATAATCTAATATTTTGATTACTCGGTCTATAATCTAATATTTTGATTACTCGGCCTATAATCTAATATTTTGATTACTCGGTCTATAAACTAATATTTTGATTACTCGGTCTATAATCTAATATTTTGATTACTCGGCCTATAATCTAATGATTTGATTACTGGGCCTATAAACTAATGATTTATTACTCGGCCTATAATCTAATGATTTATTACTCGGCCTATAATCTAATGATTTGATTACTGGGCCTATAAACTAATGATTTATTACTCGGCCTATAATCTAATGATTTGATTACTGGGCCTATAAACTAATGATTTGATTACTCGGCCTATAATCTAATGATTTGAACTTGATTCATTCAGACAGGAATTTCCGGCCTGCTAAATTGCATAAAGAAGATGATACACCAAAAGCACTCAACAACATTCTTACATTCAGTAAAGCCTCGCTTGGTAGCAACTTTGGTATCACAACCAAACTTTACAATATCGACTATTTGTTTCGGATCGGTTTTCAAAATTTTACTTTGCTTTATCAGTTTAAACTACGTTTTCGTTCCTTACTTCGTGTTGTATTTTGCGATTTTTGCTTCTTTGCATAAAGTTAGCGGACAATAAACTAAACAATAACATTATGTGACAAACTTACATGCCGCGGCATACGTCCAATATTTATTTTTACTTAATATACCTCTGTCGTGCGGTTGTAAGATTTTTTATGAGGTTAAGTATATGTTAATGTTTGTTATCGCTGGTTAAACAAACTTAACCGCTCAGGCTCGAGCGAGCGGTTAAGTTGTTTAACCAGCGATAACAAACTAGAGTTTGGAGGTTTTATCGGTTTATCGGTATATCGCGATATCAGCTAGACAATATAAATATCACAATATTTTTTCAGCATACCGATATATCGGGTTATGCTGAAATAACTGAACTTTATGTTTATTATTGTAAAAAAGTTCATACATAGTGGTAAAGTGTTATTTATGCCTAAATGCTGGTCAATCTTGTAATATTATTAACTCCGAACATATATATATGTATATTTATACATGCATTAATAGTTTCAACACTGCTAAAACAGAACAAAATATTTGAAATGTGAAAATACACTGTGAGCTATTGTCTGTATTGTTACCCAAGGCATTATATAAATGTTAATTGGTAATGTTTTTCTGTAAATTTACCATTTATATATATCGCGATACGTATCGCGATACAGCATGAAATAGTATGATATATCGTGATACGCTTTTAAGGACCGATACCCAGCTCTATAACAAACATTATATATTTAATGTTCGGATTTATGTTTTGACTTTAATGCATGCACATCACGGTTTAAATACAGATCCACGTTATTCAATAAACCATACAGTTAAATAGATTTAACCGGTCGACAAATTTGAAAAATACTGTGATGCCATTGGTCAAAATATAAATCCGAACATTAAATTACGCCATCGCCAGCGTATATAAACCTGGCCACACTTGATTACGAAAGGTTATATGGCTAGTTACGCTTTCAACATCTTGATTATCAGTATATTGGATCATCTGATGACATAATGACATAAAACAATAATGTATTTAAACGCCTTAATAATATCTACAATGACTGTCAAAAATAATTCATCTCGTTTTATGTATAGTGTATTCATCATTGGATTGTTCATTTTTGGAGAAAAGTGTGGATCTTGTGTTGAAATTAAGATAGAGGCTGAGTCTATGTTTGGAAATTACGATGCAATTTCTGACAGACCGTCGGCGTCGGGGAGGAAGTCGGTCCACTTGCTCTCAGGACAAAGTTTACATACAGACATTTGTTTGTTAACGCCTGCGGAAATTTCTGGAGTTGAAGTTGTTTATTCAAACGATGGAGATGGGGATAGTTTACGGCTCTCAGTTGGGACGTACTTTATCGGAGAAATTAGCACGGATAGTTATACAAACAATGGCTTTGGTTGGGACCAGTTCCAGACGAATACAGAAAAGTTTAATCCTATTTCTTTAGTTGGGCGTAAGTCCCTCAAACTAGCAGTAATTCAGACAGACAAATACGGTGTCGAAATAGATTTCATTAAGTTTAATTTAAACATTTCTCAGTCGTTAGAATCATTGAAGTGTGAGACGTTTTGTTTTGATTATATAAATTACTCGTATGATGTCGATCAATCCAGTCCACGTGGTCGAGCTGAGCAAATGAGTGTAAATACGTCCTGTGCGGAGGAAGACAACGTCAATATACCGATTTTTCATGACAATCCAAGAAAATTTGAAATAACAGCACATATGCCAAAATACAGTTCGTTTGCTAACAATAGGGATCCGGATTGGGCAAACTGCGCATTCAGTTCTGCATTCTGGTCATTTAGTGATATACGCCTGGTCAGTGGTCATACAATGAACAGTAAACATGCCCGTCTTGTCATGAGTTCAAATGTTGGTCTTATTCTTGGTACAAGACGAATTGCTGCTATCGAGGTAGACTTTGTTCTAGGGAACCTAAGTTATGGCTCTACGGAGTCAGTCGTTGGAACTCAGACTTTATTTCAAGGTTTGAAATTCACCGGTTCTTTATCATTCCAGTTTCAGTACTATGACAGGTTCGACAAATGGTCAGATATGCAAAACAAGATCGTTAAACAGGGTGACATATCGGTGGATTTCGACACACCTGATAATTCATTCCGCGAGGGAAGTGGCAACAAAATAAGAGTGGAAATATTCTCAGATCTGGAGTCAGTTGATGACGTTATCATCGGTGAAATCAGTATGCACATGCGTAAATTAACACCTGACAAAAGTGTAACATTGTATCATGATGACACAACAGTGATTGAAGGGGTTTATATGGATTTATGGTGGAGAATTAATGAGTCTATGACGGTAACCATTCTTAATGATACATTTGATGACGTCCACTATGTCCGGGTATATCGACGTGGACCTTGGGCTGCATCAGCGTTTTCACAAATATTTGTTTTATACCAAGACGGAAATGTTCGTCTGCTTCCGTTGACACCACATGGGTTAGACTGGATTCCGTTTGGTTCCTCGGTTATAATTGGACAAACAGACCCATCGTCGCCGCGTCCTTGCGCCTCAATAAATCACCTTGACATTAATCCAATTAGCTTGAAGGTCACCGCTTTTTATAAAGATGGTGGTGTTATACCGATACAAGTACAACCTACAATGTCTGAGACGAAGTTAATTGTTTCTGATGGCCAGTTTGCAGGAGATTTACAGACTCAGCCATTTTTTACGTTTCGTTCAATGTTCGTCACCTACGGAAATAGTGACGTTGACCACATAAGTGTTGAAGGAAGCAGACCTATTCCGATACTCGACAAATGGTCGTATTTGAGCGGAAATTTCTTCGCCTTCTTCCGGCAATGCATTTCTAAGCATAATACACAAAGTCCAGACATAACTATCTCTGTGTTGTCTTAATAATAATGTTACTGATTTTCTTTAAATGCAACTGTTGTTATAATCATTTGAATGGTGTTTTGTCTGAAAACACCATCTTTTAAGTTACTTGTGCTTTGTTGCATATCTTTATTAGATGTCTAAAATTAAATTTTACAAGAAAAAGAAATGCTTATCTTATCAAAAGTATTGCCCATACAAGCGTTGTTGTGATATTTATGTTTTGTCTATTCATTATTTGGGTCAACATCTGCACATACCTTATGTACTATTGACGGCTTCAAAACATTCAATATATATGTGTATACAATTTTGTCTGCATTAGCAACACAAAACTGTCCAAGGGTTTAACCATTCTTGGTCCAGTTTAATACTACTGCACATAGTACGCTGACTTAGCTCGCCTTAAACTCCCAAATAATTTAAAACTGTACATTGATAAAAACTTTGCTAAGATACTGTTTTGATACTTTACGTTTAAATTAATATGTACATTTATAAAACAAAAAACAGCTCCAGTTTCATGAAAGAGCGTTCGTCTCAGATGATTATGCTCTCCGTGTTTGTAGGAAATGAAGAGATATATATACTTGTATATACAATATAACTAAAGTGTAAGTATAAGTTCGTGCGATATACATTTAGTATAAGTCCATGCGTATAATGGTAGGGTACACATACATTATACGTCCATGCGTATAATGGTAGGATACACATTATACAGTATAAGTCCATGCGTCTAATGGTAGGATACACATATACAGTATAAGTCCATGCGTATAATGGTAGGATACACATATACAGTATAAGTCCATGCGTATAATGGTAGGATACACATATACAGTATAAGTCCATGCGCATAATGGTAGGATACACATATACAGTATAAGTCCATGAGTATAATGGTAGGATACACATATACAGTATAAGTCCATGCGCATAATGGTAGGATACACATATACAGTATAAGTCCATGCGTATAATGGTAGGATACACATATACAGTATAAGTCCATGCGTATAATGGTAGGATACACATATACAGTATAAGTCCATGAGTATAATGGTAGGATACACATATACAGTATAAGTCCATGAGTATAATGGTAGGATACACATATACAGTATAAGTCCATGCGTATAATGGTAGGATACACATATACAGTATAAGTCCATGCGTCTAATGGTAGGATACACATATACAGTATAAGTCCATGCGCATAATGGTAGGATACACATATACAGTATAAGTCCATGCGCATAATGGTAGGATACACATATACAGTATAAGTCCATGCGTATAATGGTAGGATACACATATACAGTATAAGTCCATGCGCATAATGGTAGGATACACATATACAGTATAAGTCCATGCGTCTAATGGTAGGATACACATATACAGTATAAGTCCATGCGTCTAATGGTAGGATACACATATACAGTATAAGTCCATGCGTATAATGGTAGGATACACATATACAGTATAAGTCCATGCGTATAATGGTAGGATACACATATACAGTATAAGTCCATGAGTATAATGGTAGGATACACATATACAGTATAAGTCCATGCGTATAATGGTAGGATACACATATACAGTATAAGTCCATGCGTATAATGGTAGGATACACATATACAGTATAAGTCCATGCGTATAATGGTAGGATACACATATACAGTATAAGTCCATGAGTATAATGGTAGGATACACATATACAGTATGTGTCCATGAGTATAATGGTAGGATACACATATACAGTATAAGTCCATGCGTATAATGGTAGGATACACATATACAGTATAAGTCCATGCGTATAATGGTAGGATACACATATACAGTATAAGTCCATGCGTATAATGGTAGGATACACATATACAGTATAAGTCCATGCGTATAATGGTAGGATACACATATACAGTATAAGTCCATGAGTATAATGGTAGGATACACATATACAGTATAAGTCCATGCGTATAATGGTAGGATACACATATACAGTATAAGTCCATGCGTATAATGGTAGGATACACATATACAGTATAAGTCCATGCGTATAATGGTAGGATACACATATAAAATAAAGTCCATGAGTATAATGGTAGGATACACATATACAGTATGTGTCCATGAGTATAATGGTAGGGTACAAATATACAGTATAAGTCCATGAGTATAATGGTAGGATACACATATACAATATAAGTCCATCCGTATAATGGTAGGATACACATATACAGTATAAGTCCATCCGTATAATGGCAGGATACACATATACAGTATAAGTCCATGCGTATAATGGTAGGATACAAATGTCCAGTGTCCCAGTGATACAAGTGTTAATCATAATTGATTTTAAGGTATTTATGGACGTATCAAAGTTTATATCCCAAGTCGTTGGCTTATTTGAACCAGTTTTTGAATGAGTGGTTGTGTTATTTTGTTACAGCTGTGTGGCTATTAGTTTGTCTAATAAACTTTACCTGTAACATTTATATGACTATTATTTTTGTATCTTATAAACTGAATGTTTTATAGTTTAGTATATGAAAAGTATGAGAAAGTAGAAAAGAATACAAGAGAACAGCTATCCATCAAACTTTATTACTTCTCGTACGCTAAGTCTTGCATGATATATCTAATGAATTTGTCATTACATTATATTCACTATTAATTGTATCATAAATTTCACAAGTTCCGTCATAATTAGTGTTTTATTTCTGACATAGGTGACGCTTTAATTTAGTATTGATCTGTCAAGTAAGCAACTAGTAAGATTTTAACAATAAAACTGAAAATCGGCAAATTCCTGTAATTTCCGGAGTACGCTTGTATTTTTGTAACTGAATTATTTTTCATGCAATAATTTTTATTGTTAGCATGCTACAAGTGATTTCGTCGTAATGAACAATACTTCACTGATCTTTAAGTATTTCATTTGTTTGTTTTTTCTCTCTGATGACATTTAACCATTAATGGACACATAGATCTATAGTTTTTCTGTACCTGAAAACATGCTATCTTAACATTATCGAGGTTTTACATATAACAAAAAGTCAACCTTCAAATGGTTTGAAATCATTTATTTGCGTGATTAAACTTAAATAGGCGAGATTTTAAAAATTGAAATCTTTGTTTGCAGACATTGATCAATCCGAATTACGATGATAATGATCAAACTGAACGATTAATAAAAAAGGAAAACAAGCCAATGTATGTAATACATTTGATGTAGTGGAATCTTGTTATATATGACATTAAGACCAATTATTCAAATGTGTTGATTAACATGCAATGTTTGATTTGCTACTACGTACAAATTAAACAGATATAAATAAGTGTAAAGTAATTAGGGTTTCTTAATTAATGATAGACAGACCAATCGAAACTCCTCGGGCATTTCCGTATCTGAGAAATACGCCTCGTACGTAAGTGTAGGGTTAACATGTTGGTTATGCGGTTCCGGTAACTACTATTCAAACACGAGGTACCTGTTTTTCAAGAATTATTCTCAGAATAACCGACCTTCAAACTATTTTTATCGTTCACTATATTGATAAAATAGACATCGGTTCACATTTAAAGAGAATCAAGAATCAATTAAGATTCCCAAAATGGAAAGTAGCCCGCGAACAACGAAAACAAAATGGCGGTCTGCCTATTATGTCCGAGGCACCTTCTTTAGACAAACGCCGAGGACATCCGATTGTAGACAGACCTGTATTAGCGGCCAGTTCCGAATAATGGTCATCCTAGCTGTGTATGAAAGTCATTATATCAAAAATTGATTTTGACTATTTAGTACAAAATGACCTTCCAATAAAGGCCACCTGTCAAGAAAATCTAAGTTTTGTCTTTCCTAAGGATGACCTTTGTTTACATGTTTGACTGTAATTTAGTATATCCGTAGTGACTGATTATTGAGTAAATTCAACCGACGTATATGTAGTAAAACCTCGATTATCCGAACTCCGAATATCCGAAAACTTGGTTTTATCCGAAGTGAATTTTCGGTCCCGATTCTCTCTGTGAAATAAACTCGGTTATCCGAATCTTGTTATCCGAAACCATGGATTATCCGAAATAAAATTCGGTTCCGTCGATTTCGGATAATCGAGGTTTGACCTCTTATTCCTAATTATGAATATACAAACGATTTCTCTAACATAAAACACGGGTATAAGGAAATTTATATAATATATTTGTATTTTTTACTGATTTCTTAAAAAGAAGAATCAAAAGTAAAACGAAATGATTACAAGAAAGATCGATTTCAGTCACAAAAATGAAGACAGAAATTCATACTTTATTTAACATATGAATATCGCAATGTTAGGTTTCCAAATACAAGAAAGAAAAAAGGATGACATTTGGCATGGACAATTTAAGACTGCATTTCTATTTCACAATAATATAAGTTCCATTCAGACTTTACCAAAGTACTCATAATAATGCTAGGTGAAAGTTTATTTTATTTTTTGTTGCTGGTGTTGGTTATTGTTGTTGTTGTTGTTTTTGTTGCTGTTGCTGCTGCTGCTGCTGCTAATGATGATGATGATGATGCTGCTGCTGCTGATGATGATGATGATGTTGTTGTCGACGAATAAACATGTATCTCATATTATGATATGACAGGACGGTCATTGCGTACAAAGGCCATTTCGTTTCGCACATTGGTTGGCCGCATTGTCAAATATTTGGATTTTGATACTCACTTTTAGAAAAAGATAATATCATAATGGAACACATTGTTGTTCATGATGGTGTTTATTCACATTCTCAAGGGAGGTAATCGATTTTGGAGAATCATGAGGTTATGCTGCAGTGGTGGTTGTTCTATTTCGGGTATCTGTGTGAATCAAAAGAGTGCACAGCCCTGAGTGGTGGCTGAATACCTGGGGCGAATGGTTTCATAATCATCATGTGGTGAAGAGGCTAAAATAGCTTTAAGTTAAGCCGGGTACCATTAATCGTGAAATTCCGGGTAATTTCGGCAGTCTTCGGCATATAGTCACTATGAAAATGTAATAAATAGTCGTTGAAATAAATGCTATCATATAAAATCATAAATAAATAGTCGTCCAATGAGAATAAGATTAAATGAAATAATCAGACCCGTCACATAATTATTAGTATATGTCAATTTATGTCGCAATTTTGTCTCTGGGTTTATTTCTTCTTAACAAACATGGCGGATCGCATTCGTGATAAAAACGCGGAAGTTGGATGTTTTATGGTGTGCAAATTCTGTGCGTTAGGACTTAAACCAGTACTACTTCAAACATGGACAATTTTGACGAGAGTGTCACACAATGCAGATTATCCGTTAAAGTTAATACAATCCAACCTGCGTTAATCCGGGCCCACTTCCGAATAAAAGCCACCCTGTGAATTAAGGCCATTCTTTTAAAAACTGTCAAAGATCATTTAGAACAAAATGACTTCCGAATAAAGACCACCTGTCAATAAAGGCCGCATTTTGTATTTCCCAAGGATGGCCGACTAGTTTAACTGTATTTTTACTGATACAAGTTCGTTGTGTGTGTCATATCCTTAAAACACAGCCCAATATGAGTTTAGCCGTGTGTTACGGAACAAAAAATATCTGCATGGAATTCATTAACGTATGTTCTACTTTGTCATTCGTTACGGAGCATCTTTTCTATTCCTACTAAACAGCTAAACGGTGACGCTGAAGTTATAAGAAATACTTTATTCCTTTCATTATATATACAATAATTTCATGCTCAAATAATGGTACCTAAAGATCCTAGATATGTGTGCATCATTAATTGCGTAGTTGAAATAACATATATACGTCATATCCATACGTATAGATTTATGATTTAATTAGAATGAAGGGACATTTTGTTGATAGTTGGATTTATGCAAATATATTTCAGCCAGGGTTATATATCTTATAAACGCCATCCGAGTATTAAACTTCTCGATAACTTGATGCGATTGAATAATTTGAAATCTTTATAAGCATTATAAACAGATTATTAAAAACGCAACATTTTAAATGGAAATCGATACATAAAACTATATACATTTTGTACTACATATGTGTTAATATGTAATTTAAACTAAACAGAGAGTTTTTATAGTTGACGTATTTCACTCTAAGAACGTATCTCTATACAGTAAACCCTGTTTTAACGACCACCTTCGGATATAAACCGCTCGTGAACACGTGACTCTGTTTATTAAACCTAAACAATATTCGAACAAAATCGTGCATTACATATATATTTTATAAAATACATGATTGCTTGCCCCATTTTCTTAAACAATCGGTGACAAGGATTTTTAAAATGTTTGACTTTCTTGTTTTAACAGAATATAATACCGGCCTTGTAACTTCTTAGTTAAGAAGAATGACTAAACGGGCGGGGCACTACGGCGGTTTGAATGCATATACGTGAGTTCTTCGTAATAATCAAAGTACTGAAAGTACTCATGGAAACTGAACTTACATAGACTTGCACTGCAACATGAAAGTGAAGCTTTTCGTAGTTTAACGATTACGTGACAGATTAAGAAAAACGTATTCCTTTGTTCCGCATCAAAATTCATAGGCGTCCAGCGAATGACGGCTGTGGAAAGGTGAACTATCTGTTTCCCAAAAAATAAGAATGCTACTGTCGTTAACGCTCCTTTTAGCTTTCTTATTTACGTAGAACACCAAAATATGCACTGTAACCTATACTTGATGATTTGATTCCAGTCTGACTACCAATACAATACAATATTTATTTCTCAAGTCACTACATATACATGACAATATGAGCATACATCATCGTACAATACAAAAATAATGTGAGGCTTGACAAAATATTGGGAGAAACGTACACCTCATAGAATTAATAATAAAAGAGCAAGTAGTTGTTTCATGTTTGTTGTATTTCACTTACATGTAATTGTATATCAATAATTATATCTAAAACGTACATGCATCAGATATTAGTGCAGTGTATGACATGAAAGAATTTATTTTTTTAATGCTTCGGAGACTTATTATTTACGATCTATGTAGGCAAAAAATCAAGAAAATAGCGCTATGATATATATTTAAGGGACATAACTTATATTCACAATAGTCCCCCATTTCTAACAAACATGATAAAACATTACCAGGATTACTGTTGCACAATACATCTTAGGGTAACCCTAGGGTAAACAAATGTTCCAATTTCTGGCATTATGTAGCCAACCTATAAAAGTCACTTGATTAAAATAAAACACTTTTTCATCCTAAGTATGTTCTAAGATATTCAAAAATAATGTTTAAAGAAAACATAGAAAAAAACAAGAAATGTGTTTAAAAAGACAGTCGCGAAGTTGTTTTAATGTTATTTACACTATTGAAACCAAAAGTATAATCTTTATGAAATTCCTAAATTGCCGCTATGTACCATGTGAACACAACTTATCGCTAGCAGTCCAATTAGGTCGCGCCTTAGGATGTTAATGTTAGGTCAGTTAAATAAATAACGTATTTAGTCATATCTACTTTATATCAATTCCAATAAATGTAAAATGTTTGCCAAGAACGATATGTAACATTATTTCGACCGCATAAGAATACATGTTCTTACAAAGTTTACAACCACAAGAAGAACATATTAAACAGTTGCAGACTCGCTATAAGTTTGCGTGGTCTTAATTATTCTACGCTTGTAGATTTCATCCAATGAAAGGAAGCATTCCCTCTGAATCATCCGATAGAATGGGGAATTTCTTTTGAATAATTAATACGTCATGCCAAGAAATAAAGGTCAAAAGTGAGATTAGACACCTTCGCGAAAAAGTTTGTCCCTTCTGAGGTTTGAACACACAACCCTCAGAAAGCAATTCTGGCCTATTTAAATACCCTTTAATGTGGAGGAATGCGTTAGGATCCCAAATGCCACACGTATCCACTTTTAAAAGTAGGTTAAGGAATAACTAAAAACGATTTCTTTATTTCAGTTTCGATTAACCTTTTACCGATGTACTTTGCTTTTAAATTTGTAACATTCAGCAAAACAGTTTTGGTGATATGTACTCTAGTATTTTTTGTGTGAACATATTTTGACCATTTTTACCTTACATTAATGTAGACACATATCGTTACGTATATGTAAATATAATTTCTGAGGTTTAGTTAAAATAAAATGACTCGTTTTTTACTTTTTGTTTATGGCTGACTTTCTCTGTCGTAGCCCTTTACAGTTTTACAAAAGTGCTTTTAAGACAAATGAAAATGTCCTTTAATGTGGTAATCCTTTTAACTGAGTGAAAAGTAAGTCGGTGTATGTGTTAGACGTAAGTCCTTTCAGCTTGGAATAAGAGTATACACATTAATAGCTTAACCAAGTTATTTTACAGGTAAGAGTTCCAGCAATATGACCTTCTGTATATAGATCGATAGGATTTCCTTCAAACTTTGAACAAATGATGTTCGTTGATAAACTGGTAGGATTTGTACCTTCCTTTCTAAAAGTGATTAGTCTACCACCGGGCAGTCACTCCTCGTTACTCTACCCCTTGGCCATCACTCCCCGTTCTAACAATACACACACGTGCACACACCAACGACGGCGATATACAATAAATGCCAAGATAAAAAATAAAATCCCCAATTCAAAAGAGCAAATGTAAAAGAAATCTTGGAGAGGATTAACGAAACATTATCATGAACGGAGGAACCATTATTTATTAAACACATACGAGTGTGTAGGGATGTAGCGGGAACGATAACTCTGCATTATAGAGGTTGAAGAATGAGTGCGACATTTAGCGTTGATGTTTCGACATATAGCGTCAGTGCTATTTGTTGCGACATTTTGCGTTACAGGTGCGACATATAGCGTCAGGAGGTTTTGCGACATTTAGCGTTGGTTGCGACATATAGCGTCAGCCTTGCGACATATAACGTCAAATGCGACATTTAGCGTCGATGCGACATTTAACGTTGCTACACATGGGTTGAAAATAACAAAAAAAAAAAAAAAAAAAAGATAATTTGCAAAGAACATGACATAATGCGTATACAATACATTTTGTACAATAAATTGTCAGCGTAAATAAAAAAAAGAAAAACAAACTCAACGCACAGCGGAAACATGACTCAGATTTTAACACATTTATGGACTACACTAGAATTCAGTCATGCTTTAATATACTAAAACAAACAATTAAGATAATATTCATAGTCTTTCGGTTTGTTCAGTCAATCACTTATTTCATATCTTGTCCTATAAAAGTACGTCAGCTGTCTCTCTTAAAGGGACACTAGTACGTGCGCTAACAATACTATCAACTGATCTGAACTGATAAAAACTCCATTGTTATAATCCCGGGGCCTTTTTTATACCTCTGTCATCGACATAATCTTAACTTGTCTTCTTGGGCTAAATTTAAATTTAAAGATGGGCTAGAATATTTCAATAAAATGTTTAAGTGTGTTAGGAACTTGTTCTAGCATGATACTATGTTTCACTATAAATATAAAGATATATTCCTACTTGATTGATTGATAATTCATCGATATAAGCTCGCACATCTGTACTTAATTGATGATTTGCGAGCTAGGATCGTATTTTAAATGAGATTTTTGAACTGTGTAAACACCAGATCGGATTATAGCTGGGTTATAGCATGAACTTAGGATATTACACTCTGGTAAGTTTTGACATCTTATTTGTATTTACAGTTGGTTTTGATAAAGTGTACAATTTAGCGGTTATGACAGAGTGACTCTGAATTGTCTTTTCTAAACGGTCGTCTTATTGCATATAATACCTTGTTTCTTGATTGGCTCGTGCAGTTGTAAAACATGTATGTTTTTTTATTTGAGATTAAATGATCGGTACAAAAGGAAACACAATTTGTCGTCTCTTTTCGAAATAAATCTACATACATGTTAATATAAAACTAAGCATTATTGTACTGCGTCCATTTTGTAGTACATTAGGCTTCGTATGGTCCAGAAGTTAGAATAAATTAGTCGGTGACATTAACTGTCAACTACCCCACGTTTGAAACAAAACAAGACAGTCCAAACTACACGTACTGTACTTTTAATTCGATCGGTACAAATAGAACAATTTAAATCTGCTTATAAAATGTTGTCTGAATGAGTAGACATTTAGATGTCGTAAAAAGATAGAAGTGAGCCAACTGGGTTCTAGCTATGTTGAAGTTTAAGCACGCAACGAAAGACGACAATACGATGCCACTTCAGCATAAATTGTTTCAACTTGGCGGACTATAGAACATAAATTAATCCACAGATAAACATGTGCTTGCGGCCTCCTCCAAATAAAGGAACTCCTGTGAATAAAGGCCATTATTTAAAAACAAACTGTCATCGATTTAAATATTTAGAACAAAATGACCTCGAAACAATGGAAACCTATCAATAAAGGCCACATTTTGTCTTCCCAAAAGTGGCCTTTAATCACAGGTTGGACTGTAATTAAACATTTCTAAAGTATAGTAAACGACTGCGTTGTCTAAAAACATGTTTTTAACTATTCAATTTGTTTTAACTCGAAACTTTCTTTCTATAAAATATAAATGAATAATTTGTTGCCGACAGTAAAATACGATGTCATGGGTCTTAACTCTCGTGACATTTCATGATCGGCTAGTCAGTCTAGTAGCTGATGAGTCCTTGATACAAAACACAAATAAAGCCAATTTGTTCAAAGCAAAACTTTCTAAAGTCTTCAAATATTACACTAAGTAAGAAGGTAATTAAATTTCTCAAAGCCCAGACACCAATGTATTCATAATATGGGTGAAGGACTTCGCAAACACAACAATATCAAATAAACCAGAGACACAAACTGGACTAATGTATTTCTAAGATAAATCGTTGTAGTGTAAAGTGTCTTTTAATTGCTATGTCAACATATTCGAAAATGCCCATATATCAAGATTGAAACATTTAGTGAAGTAAACAATCAGGCATACCGGTATACTAGTATAGCATATTCGCTTCCGCTTGCAATATTTTTTTTTCGGGAAATAAGTACATATGTACAACACAATCTCTCCAGAGCGGCCCTCTCTTGAGCAACAACCTCACTTCATCAACGGCATGTTTTTTTTCTGCTGCACTGATAACTATTAATTTAACTTCTCTTGAGCAACAACCTCCCTTGAACAACATGTTTTTTCTACTGCACGATTTAACTATTAATTTAACCTCTCTTGAGCAACAACCTCCCTTCAACAACATGTTTTTTCTACTGCACGATTTAACTATAAATTTTAGCTCTCTTGAGCAACAACCTCCCTTCAACAACATGTTTTTTCTACTGCACGATTTAACTATTAATTTAACCTCTATGGTGCAATAACCTCTCAACAACAATGTAATTCTGCTACTCTCAAAGGGTGTCGCTCTTGAGAGGTTACATTGTAGTCGCCAACCTCCGAGTAAATCTAACGGAGTTAAATCATCTATCTATGTGTGTAAGTTTATCGATTTCATCTTAACGTCCAATTTACGTGAATTGGTTCAAGACACGGTCTATAATTTGATAATCGTACATTTTCGTTCTTTATGCAAATTGTGTTAATTTGTCTAAATTTCATCCGATTATTATCAGATTTGAGTATATCAATTCACTCCATTGATGTTAACATTGATATACAAGTGTGTTTTATTTACGCAAATCTCACTTGAGTCGAGTGCAACATTCATTTTTCTCAAATGCATGCTGTGGATAATTACAATGTACACAATGTAGTTGTATATAATATGAAAGTAACAGTTATACATTCTACGGCCATCGTCCTGTAATAATTGCACTGCTAGAGGGACGTGGGTTCGAGCCCAGCTACCGACCATGTTTCTATATGTGAGAAAGTAGGCAGTTGCTCTCGGAGAATGGAAGTCTAGTACTGATTCTTCCCAGGAACGATGGTTAGATGAACTGTTCGACTCATATGACCCTGACTGTTGAAAAGGGGCGTAAAACACAATCAAAACCAGAATAATTAACAAACACTGGTTAAAATTTTACAATTTGTACAATTTATAAACAATCTCCTCTGGTTATGTTTTAACATGTACTGCACTAAGACACATGGTTAGGACGTTTTTTGTCTGAAATAATCTCGTCTACAGCCCAGACTAGCATGTCTGGTTTTAGGATAACATTGTGTTGTCCGTTGTTTTGTTTTTATTCGTAGACACAAAAGAAAACAATGATTTACACTAGGATGATAGAAGAACTATATATTCATTGTTTGTACCATCGATACAACCTATCATTATTGAATGCACACTGCTCATCATATATGATAAAGAAGGCTTGAATGCCGCGATATTACGCATAAAATCTTTTGATACAGAATTATGTGTTTATTTTTTTTTTTTGTAAGGTAAAAGGGTACGCGACAGCCTTTAAGTGCGTGTAAGTTCTCAGACAGACTATGGGACTGTGGGAGTGTGACGAATATCTTAGGCCCTTAACTCCCCACTCTCTATCTCCCCCCCCACTCTATTCCCCCTCTCTCTATCTCCCCCTCCTCCACTCTCTCCCTCTCTCTTCCCCCTCTCTATCTCCCCTCTCTCTCTCCCTCCCCCACTCTCTCTCCCCTCTCTATCCCCCTCCTCCACTCTCTCCCCTCCCCCACTCTCTATCTCCCCCCTATCTATCTCCCCCCCCTCTCTCCCTCTCTCTCTCCCTCTCTCTCTCCCCTTCTCTCTCCCCCCTCTCTCTCCCTCTCTCTCTCCCCTTCTCTCTCCCCCTCTCTCTCTCACTCTCTCTCTGATGGCCCTGATATAGCCATATGGCTGTCGAATAGGCCGTTATACTAATGTAGATAAATTATGTATAGATTTCAAGTTCTGGATGTTATTTTCGTTTTCGAATCATCCCATTTAATGGTTAAACCTCAATTTAGAGTTCTTGGTGTTTTGCATGAGATATATATTGTAGGATCACGTACATGTAGTTTTGTCCAGTTATCATAGTATCAAATCAATGTAAGCATTACTGATGTACATTCAATGTTAAGCACATATATTGTCACAGGCGTGGTCTGTATTTTGACATTTGATTTTGAAAAGCGTACATAAAAAGAATCGATTAAAATAGTTTCGCTTAATACACTTTAACCCAATCGATATAATTATGAAATATAACTCACACACTCGTTTAAGAAAAATTGAAAAGCCCAGATTTTCTCACTAATCCTTTCGGTTACGCTTGTCATTCTATTTTCTCAAGTTTAAACGAAGACTTATGGCCATCTCCGGTGACATATTGGTATTTAATACTAAAAACATCCATACTTGAGAGAATATAAGTTAAGCTCCATGAAACCTCTTTATATCTGATGTTAATAAATGAGCTGTTAAACATGTATACCCTCATGACAAACGTATATTTATTCAAAACACATTTTGACAGTCAGTATAATACAAAATTTAATATCTATTTTGTAATATCTCGATATGCTATGTTAGATGCATACACATTGTAATCGGTTCAAATTGTCCGCTTTACATCAATATTCGTGCACAAGGTTTACGAAACCTTTGTCCGGGTACTGACCAGCATTATACTGGAATTGAGTGTATGCTGCACTGTTGGGTTCAATAAGTAGGACGTACTGGTGACATATTTGCTGATGTACATGAATACATTGAATGTATTTTTTATTAGTTTGAATTGATTGATACACAATAGAATATGTGTTTTCAACACATGTACGACGCACTTAATCAATTATAAACACATTTTTAATGAGTATGTACCAAGATCTATGTCAAACCATTCTGATTACACTGCGGATGTTTCGCAAAAAAGTATAAAAGTAACACACCCTTATCATTAACTAATATGCACCCGTAGCCACCCAAATTAAAGACAAATAGAATGTGCAGTAAAACACAATTAATGCCTCCTCCGGATGACATTGACCTTTGACCTTCTGATCTTAAAATGCATAGGTCCTTAGATTAGTTTACAAGATATTGAAGCTGATTGCAAATCAAGCCAAAAATAATCCTGCTAAATTGTGCACTTCTACAATAACATTATGTTTCTTGTGTCTTATCTTTGTGCTGTATTTATAAATCATTGTATGATCCGCCTCCGTGGTCAAGTGGCTGCTGACTTCAAATCACTGTAACCTCTCAATGATAGAGGGTCGTGGGTTTGAGCCTGCTACCGACCTTGTCTCTTTATGTGAGAAAGTAGGCACTTGCTTACGGAGGATGGGAGTCTAGTACTGGTTCTTACCAGGAACAATGGTAAGGTGAACTGTCCATCTCATATGACTCTAACTGTTGAAAAGGGGCGTAAAACACAAATAAACAATCATATAAAAGATGTTCATGTGCTAATTGGATATTTCTTATTAGATTAAAATGAAACAATCTGTTATTTTTGTACTATCAAATTTTGACTTACTGTAGTAAAGTGGAAAAAGTTACTCGAGCGGCGAAGTAGATTATATTAGCGTTCGGAATCATGCATTTCAGAGGTATATTTAACATTTTCAATTTGAGATTACTGTCAAAAAGGAATGACCTTTTATCAAGTATGAATATTTGATAAATTTATACAAACCCATTTAGTTAAAGGATTTCGTACACAAAGTCCTCAAAAGTAAAAACAACGTCAATCTCTAGAGTCATGTAACATCAAGTTATTCATACAAAGTTTAACCTATAAACAAAATCACCACAGATGGTATAAAATGGGTCTTTACGCACAGTCGGTCTCTATAAAGAGGATTATTGGTGCGGTTGCTTAAAAATAGCATTATTTTTATTGTACGTAAATTAACAAAACATTGGTTATTTTCACAGTGTTTGGGTCATCTTAAGTCCGTGATTGTCTCAGACACGGACTGGGTATTGATAAATCCATTTTTAATGTTTTTGTTAAAGCAAAGCTGAATTTAGACAACAGTATTAAACAGCGCCTCCAGGATGTTATTAAGCTGTTAAAATCCAATTATTCGAACAAAGATACTTAATGAATAAATTATTATTAAGGGCTCAAGTAGGAAAATTGAGTCAAATTAAAGTATTTGCAGTAATCCGAAACGATCTCTTTTAAAAACACAACAGAACCGTATCCGAATCAGTTAGGTTTTAGTATTTAACTATTACTTGAAACTTTAAACGTTTCATTGATTTTCTTAGTAAAAGAAACACGAAGGCAGGACCTGCAATTAAATACGTAAGTTGAAATAATATATATAGAATATCAGACCCGCTTTTGTTGAGGTAATCCATCGGATTAAATAGAGCGCGTAGTAATCCGTCCATGCTTTTATGTGCAAGATCTTTAAGAATAATTATAACGGATACATTGCATTAGTATACATAATATTTGACATAATTATTAATTAAATCGACCACATGGACTATACAGTGATTTGAAATGATGATGTCAAATTCTGTTAGTCAAATCTGTCGATTTTTCTGAATGCTAATTTCATTTATCGACTTATATTCACACTGTTTTAAGGATTTTTAATAATATAGTACAAAGTTAGTTTTACCATTAAATCGTTACATTGTATATGTATTTAGTTATCAAGGAAATGATACATTTGGAATATGAAAATATCGCAAAATACGTGAGTATTTCTTATGTACCAAAAAATGCGTTGGTGTGATATTATAATTATTATTACCTTTCTTTTGGGACACCCTGTATTATGTATTACAAGTAACTTGACGTTGTTTTTCTAATGTTTATCTGTTGTTTAACATTAACATTCGACGGCTATATGATCTTAGTGTTTGCCCTATCCCCCATACTCTTAATAAAAGTAGGTCAGACTATATCTGCTGAAGAGCCCAGACCGTCGTCTTCATGAAATAAATCGGTACAAAATTCAAATAATCTCAGCAGCTGATTGTCTGAAAAAATAGGGCAAACACTAAGATCATTTTAGAGTCGTCCCAGAGAGAGAGGGAAGAGAGTAGATACAGGATAACCAGACACTTATATCCCTTCTCTTATCTTAAATACTGTGGAATCATTATTTTTCGTTGGGTTCAATTTTCGTGGTTTTTACTAAAATGGCTATTTCGTGGGGACATAAATTCGTGGATTTTGATGTTTGAAAAGAAATGCCTTATCTCCCCATTTGAATTCGTGGGGATTTGATTTCGTGGATGAGTCGATCCACGAAATCCACGAAATTAAATCCCCAACGAAAATTAATGATTCCACAGTAGTTATCAAACCTGTTGTAAAGCAACGATACATTGTACGAATAGGTACACTGAAAAAGCTGTCAAAAAGGTGGACCCAGTGCGTTATCACTAGACCACCGATTCATTCCTAACCTTGCAGTGAGGATCACAGTCTTGTGCACTGAATCGAGTCTTTGTTTTATAAATGAAAGTCGAGCGTATAATATGTCATTAATAAGTTTATTTCGCATTAATTTTATCAATTTACAGGGTCACAGAACTATAAAATTGAATTGATAGAATTTAATGTGAAGTTTACAAGTTACTAAATTCACTAAGTATCCGGACAAGTAGTTTGGGAACAGAAAACCCAAGATTAAGTATAACAATAAATCGGGTGCTACACTTTTTTATACATGTGTATTATATATTCAGTCAAACCTCTGATAGCGGCCATCTCAGAATAGCGGCCACCTCAAAATGAAGGCCACCTAGTGAATAAAGGCCATTCCTGAAAAAACGTCATTGATTACCCAGAACAAAATGCCCCCCAGAAAAAGACCATCTATCAATAAAGGTCACACTTTGTTTTGCCAAAAGTGGCCTTTGATCACAGGTTTGACTGTATTAATTATAGCATTGTTTGTAATACAGTAAACTAATGATCGTTAGGATAAACTATACATATCGTTTTATATCACTTTTAGTTAAACCAAACTATTACTGTGTCTTGATTTGAAAATAGTGCTGAAGTATGGTATACGGTAACCTTGCATTAAGAAGGTTACAATTCCTTTGAATGTTTCAAGTACATTAATTGAACAAGCCAAAATAAGCACTCGTGGTTTTTAAGATCATTTGCGTAAACTAAGCTCCGTGTGGTTAATAAAATGTTTGTACTACTTTACGTCAGTATTCATTACAATATATACGATTTACGAAATAAACTTGGCCTCGTTTTAATTTATGACACTCGGAAGGATTACACTTGTGAATGCGCGTGTATGGAGTGCGTGTTGTTATTTTTAATTTGATTGTTAAAAACAATATTCGGGATGTTTATATATTTGATACATAATGCGAAACAAGCGGCATGACAATATCATACACACACACAGCAATCCTCACACGGAGATAAGAAAACACTCTTGTCAGGGTCTTTGAAGTTTGTAGAACAGTTAAATGTCGCATCACCGTATTCCATTAAATATACCTAGAGTTTTCCATGTAAACTTACATTGCGACATTTAACGGTAGGGTTGCGAAATTTAGCGGCAGAAAAAACTGGCGACATTTAACGGCAGATCAGTTTGCGACATTAGCGGCGGTTGTGACATTTAGCAGCGTTGCGACATTTAACTTTAACGGCGATGTGACATTTAAGTAGTTCGCGGTGTTGCTCCGCAATAAAGAAAGTTTGTTACAATGACATGAAATTTGAAGGAATTATACCTGAAGTAGCAGCATCATGTAGAAAAAAGTAGCCTGAAGAGGTATAGATTTGTTTTGCTTAATGTGTAGATAAATGAACGTATTACATAATGTTAATTTTTGAAAAACTTCTACCACGTCGTTTTAGCTACATTTGCTTTTATCTGAATATTTTACGTAGAGAAAACGTCCCCATAATGACGTTTTGGCGTCGATTAATTTCCGACACGCCGGGCGGTCATGGATATTCAAAGCATTGATGAATACTATTCAGTAGATAACTGCATTCGCCTATTCACAAAGTCCGAATTTTCAATCTATGACAATTTAATGCAAAGCTACTTGTAAGTGGAAAAGTACAACGAGTCGTTCACATAGCTGGTGCCGCTAGGTGGCGTTTTAATGTCGTTTAGTTGCTAGGTTACCGATGTCAAACTGTAAAAATAACTATATTTTCGTAAGGGCTGCTACTTCAGGTATAATTCCTCCAAATGTCATGCCATTCTAACAAACTTTCTTTTTTGCCGAGCAACACCGCAAACTACCTTAACGGCGCTACAAAGTTTACTCGAAAATTCTTGGTAGAAATGTAAGGTGGCGTGCGTACAAGTTTGTACTTTTCTAAGAGCATAATTCAGAAGTTTATTTAAGGACACGTCTTTATCAGTTAATTAGTACACTAATTGGAATTCAGGCAATTTGACCCTAGGTACTTTCCTGACTTTACATCTGAAGTAGTACTTCTAAACACTTTTTAAGGTAAATAATGCAACAAAAAATGAATATTTATAATTCTTATTCTAGCTCACAACCATTACTTGTTTTCTTATCAGTTTTAAAAGAGTTAACATTTATTTAAATATTGTCAAATGCATGATAAACAAGATGTGTTGTTGAAACACAATATGCCCCCTCCGGATGACCTTGAACTTTGACCTACTGGCCTTAGAATACACAAGTCCTGTAGAGGGTGCCATGAGGAACAATCACTGAAGTTTTATGACTGTAGGTGATCGCATTTTGATTTTATAGGCAAGGTTAAAGTTTGGTACAAACAGACTTACGGCGTAATATCAAAAACTGTTTTTAAATAATTATCAATTATTTGTTTTCCATAGACATTCGGTACCCTGTAATCTTCGATCCGAACTTGACAATGTATTCCAAACTCTTGTACGCATGCTCGGTAGTGATGTATATGCGCTTTTTGTGTTGGAACGTTTATCACTTTTATGCTGACGTCATCGTTTAATGGTTTGCTCACGTGATGTATTCCCAGTTCAAATACTACTTCCGGTTTCACTATGACCTTGTGTCTGCGATAACTGAAATGTTTGGTTCGGTTCGTTCTTACCACCATACTCATTTCATTTGAAAAGACGTGCCTAGAAAATTCATTCGCATAAAACGTAGATTTGAAACTAAATCCACTGGCGTTCTTGAACGTTTCGGGATTCGTCAAATTGATGTCATTAATGACGTCATTCCAAGTGGACATATTGCCCTGCGGGATTATAAATTCATCGAGGTCAACAAATGCTAAATATCTAAAATCTTGCATGTTTCTATAGAGACAGTCATTAATAGCCAATGACTGTCCATGATACCAGATTGAGTCTACAGTGAATGGCAGCCGCCAAGGTATTGTGTTCACTACGTTAAGCTCTTTATAGTAATGTATTACTCGTTTGACATCTGGAAATATATCATCAGTTTCGTATAAAGTAAATATATCCGCTCCGAGAATTCGATTAAATTCGATGAATTCGATAAACTGTTTTGCGGTAACGGTGCCGTATATTGGCGGTACGCAAACTCCAAAGTTGAGCTTCCGGCGTTCAATATTCTTATCACGTGATATTACACAGACTTCCGCATACAGCTTGTTGTTCGTCGTATTCCATGACGTAGCGTCGGAAATTTTAATTCTGTCTGGTTTCTCGGGGTTTAATCCGTTGGGTAGGTGACATGAAAATATCCATCCGCCGAACTTTTTCTTGTGGTTTTCACACATTTCATAAGACTGTAATGGAACTTTAATCTGTACTGTATAATTCATTTCAAATACACAAACTAATTTCGTATTTAGAAATTCTTTCGTAATCCCCTTTGCCACTGCTGCGACCACACGTATAGACGCCCGCTCAGGGTGTTTCCTGTTGTCTATAAACGCTGAATATAGGTAAATATTATCATCAACTTGAACAAACCGACTGGGTCTTGCTGGATCACACCATTTATCGTCTAGAGAACCAATTTCAACTGCTTCTTTGACCTGGATCTTCTTATATATAACCGTATCTTCTTCGCGCATGTTCTTGTCATTCAGGATGTGGCTAAAATCCGTACCATTCGTCACACGGGAATGATGTTGGGAACTCATGATTGCATTTGAATGATTCAGCGGAATACATTTGTAAATCAGGAAAAGTGTCATTAGATAACATAAAGCGATGGCACACGTTACTTTGAAATGAAACTTCAACATGTTCATATTGTACAATTCAAATCAATTGTGTTGAAGTGTTCAAAAAGCTCGTAACTAAAATTTGCGTCTATAAAACTGAACATTTCCGTCAAACTGATAATCCTTTTCGTCTAAGTCAAAGATGAAAATAAATCACAAAGTTCCGATTTATGATCGTCCGTCCGACTGTAATTCTTGTAAGAAAATATGTAGAATAGAAGTGGGCTCTAAAGCAAAGGTATACGATTGTCTTGCTACCAAGGCTTCGTATGACATAGAATGACATATGTAACAGTCTTACAAGAAGCATATACAATACATAATTGATGTATTCCGTCAACTTTATCCGCTATAAACACAGAATTTGATTATCAATAATTACGTGTAGTATACAAAAGAAGCTAAAAGATCAAGTAATTTATTGATTTATTGATACAAGCACTGAATAATGTGATTCTATGAATAATTAAATAAGAACAGGCTGCCATATTGACACTGACTGTAAACATGTGTCAGCCAATTAACGCTACCGTACAAAATGCAAGTGAAATTAATACTAGGTATATATCTGATGTCTGCGAGTTAGCGGTATCGTGATGGACTACTAATCGATAGGTCGTGGGTTCAAGTCTCGACTCCGTCTTCCAGTATTACATTAATACTGGACACGATAATCAACGAACCAGGAAAAAACTATTTGAGAAAAATGTAGGGATATAAATTTTCAGTTCTCATAGCTGTGTCTTCTCCCATCTTTCTCTTAGGCGGCCCTGATATGACCTTAGACCGGTGGAATATTCTGTTAAACAACAGAAAACAGGTCTGATGATATAGATCATAACCTAATATGTTTATCTGTAACAGTTACTGACCGTTTTCCTTTGAAAAATGCTTAACAACCACAGTATGGTAAAATTTTAAAAGAAGCGAACAGCGCGAACGTTGGGCTCTTCTTGGAGTGGTGTATTTTCTGAGTGATATTGTTTATACATTAAGAACAATGTTATGGATAAATATTAGCTTATGTCATACTGATAAAGTGGATGTTATTTTATTTCAAACTAACTTGACTCATTCAGTATATATACATCTTTATTGCCTCCGAATTTTCGAAGATATACATTATACATACATGTAATACACAAATAAATATCAAACAAAGCAATTAAAGCATAGCATATAATACAAGTTCAACAAGTAAACGGTAAGTTCATACAATATAAGTTATATTTACGTTATATTAAACTTAACGAAGGAGACATATTGACATTAAAGAAAGGCCTTGTGTTTTACTTTAACATTCTCTTACATGTCGGAATATACAAGTCTATTTAAATAAAGATATTATATGAATTGTGCACAGTAACCATAACGTCCGGATATTTATCAGCAGATAAGACATCAATATGTGTACCGTCTACATATCCCAGTACATACATTATGAATACTTCTTGTCTAATAGTTAACTATTGCATCTACAGTGAAACCGGTGTCAGCAGCCATTCCCGAATAAAGGCCACCTTATGAATAGATGTCATTCTTTTAAAAATAGTCACTGATTATTTAGAACAATCACCACTGAATAAAGGCTAAATTATGTATTTTCCAAGGTTGGCCTTTGTTTCTCGGGTTGACTGTAATTACTTGACATTTTCATCGTCTCAGTCTGTATACAGTGATAGATAGGGAACGGGTTGCACTTGTTTTACTGTATCCTGGTTACTTCTCGAGGACTCGTGCTGATAAGCCTTAAACACTGCTTTCACCTGTATGAACAGTGAGTTGTTGTGGAATAACCATCGTCTACGTCGTATCTTGTTACAAGCTATTTCCATCCAACACACTCTCATCATTGCCAAAATGTTCGTTATGCGCATGCGTGTATACCTTTGTTATTCGTACGTGTTTTAAGAGATTATGTTAATACTAATTCTAGATGGTGATTATTGCTCATACAATCAGGATATGATATGTAGCAGAACTACAAAATACAGTGTTTAAACATTATACGACAGGATAATATAGTTTAGGTAGATCGAAGAATTTTTAATCTGGAACAAAATGGCGGATTTTCCGATTCGATTGTGTGTTATCTTTCTAAGCAGTCGATGAACCTGTCCGATAAATGGGCCGATGTATATGTCTGTAATCTTAACAGGCTGGGAGTGCCGGTAATTGCTTTAATCACAGACGATGCGTAGGTACTTGTGTTTCTTCATTATAACTCGAATAGATAGACAATTGTGCATTATTTTCTTCTACCTGTAATATTTTGTGATCTTTAGTCACCGCTATTATCTGTATTACATGTAATCTAATTCTTTCCGAAGTTACTGACAGCTTACTACGTCATAACTATCTGTTTATTTATATAACTAGTTAAATGATATTCATCACCGATCTTGTATGCTTTTCTACACAGTTCGCATTTCGTATGATTCAACAACTTGGGTTAAATAGAGCACCAGTATCACAGAGATGATTAATACAAGGTAGATCGATGCCAATAGTTTAAATGTCACAATACAAAGCTATCTGAGACAGGTATCCTAGTTTCTTGACAGAAAGCGGCTGGGTGTTTCAATAAAGAAATGTTAATTTGGTATTGATTGTCCGATCTTCTTACAGTGTTAAGTGCTAGATTGACCAAATAAAATAGAAAGTATATGTTAATAACGATATATATTTAAGTTTAATAGTCAAGATGATTTTGCTATGGAAAACATGAGACTGTTATTTAGTGGTTATTTCGAGGCCGGTCGTGCAACTCCCTTAGCTGTAACTTCTCCTTATTTTCATTCTTAATATTTTGATTAGATAGGCAACATCCATTCCAGAATTAACTTTAACTAATCAATTATTTAATTATTTATATGTAGTTGAGATTATAAATTTAGTTTACAAATTTATTTAGACAAGTGCCTTTACAAACATCACCAAAATGCAATTTACATAAACAATAAAGAATGAATCTCGTGACCCATTGAGAACGGCAATATAAAAGTACATGCACATTCAAATCTGTAATAAAAAACCACCTTTGGGATAGATGAAATGCGGTATTTATTGACAAGTGGTCTTTATTCGGTAGTCATTTTGTTCTTAACAGTCAATGGTGGTTTTTAATTTCAAAGCCTTTCTTCACAAAGTGACCTTTTAATATTCGGAAGTGGCCACTCTCACAGGTTTTATCGTGTATTCATTTCAAACAAAAATTAGCATAAGGTAACTGAAGTGGATTATTTCTCAAAGAGGTAACATAACTATTACGCATATTACATTGCATTACCAATATAATAATACAGAATGCATAAACTTACAATAATCATTATCGGTACATGCCTAATAAGATACCGTAGGAACTATAAGTAAATGCATATCTGCATAAAAAGCTAGTCATGGTACATAATTTGGTGACCAATCAGGAAATAATGAATTGCATCGCCAAGAATTAGTTATAGCTGGTATATCCGTACAGATGAGTGTCTAATCTCTTAGTGACACCGTTGACTATAATGTCAACAAATTGTATATCAATAAAAAAATGTGTATTTATAGGCATAAGGTGAACGGCAACTTTCTCCCAAAAGAAATATAAGTGCTAACCCTTGACTGAAGCAGCGATACCTTGTACGTACGGTCTATACAAATTAGTGGATAAATCTGTGGTCTGTAATACTTTGTAAACATTAGTTTTTAATCCTCATAACACTTGAAACAGTTAATTCATTCGCTCAAATGTATGTTCGTGCAATGACCAATACGTATTATGATATTGCTCAAACATATGCAAGTAATCCCTCCAACATGTCCACACCTCAACAGCTACGGGTTACAAATTCCGGGTTTTTTTCTCACAAAACTGACCAGGCATCTTTTTCTATTGACTTGTTTACTTTCCCTGCCCTAGCTTCTTTAATAAAAACAGCAAGAACATCTGTCCACAAATAATGAACAATATTATGCAGGCTCTGTCCAAAATTAAGCTTATTTCTAATATTCGAATAATGTTGACTTTCCAACGAATAATTCAGTCATACTGTACTAATGTCTCAGCGTTCATTGGGTTCCAGAAGTCAAATACTGAGTAATGTTACTATGAATTATTTCAATCAGTGTCAATGGGCTTTTACTGACCTAACTTCTGAAATTATTACATACTACAATGGTTTTGCCATGTCGCTATTGACGTGTGATTTAAATGTGGAAGAGCATTGTTCGAGACTATATAATTAAAATACAGTGTTTATATCCCTAGATCATACAACATTTGGATACGCTATCAAGATGCTAAATGACTGATTGATTCCGAAATTCGCAAAACTTTGGTTCTACACCGTATGGTTGTCGAAGTCGTGAAATCATCGAGTTATCTATACTTATTTGAAAGCTGGACTCCTTTGACATTTTGAGGAGTGTTTAGACTGTAGGAAATTTATGACGTCAAATAATAACAAATATGTCTTGGAAGTCTGAAGGCATCCTAAGTCACATTCATGGAGTTTGGTTGTATTAATTATCTGATAATTAAGATCAAATGTCATCATCCGTGCTACAAGGGATAATGTCACTAAGCATGACTCACTCTCAAACTGTAGAAGATTTGTTGTGTAAGCTATGGTATTTCGAACAGCACCAAATCATCAAAAGGCAGTCATTACCTGCGGCCCCGATTAGGTTGTATCTTTTGAATAACGCCAGTCTCTCCTATGCTGCTTTTTCAGGCGCCTTGAGCGATATCTAATGGAAAATCCAAAGGGCATTGTATAAACGCATTACTAGTATTTGTGTTCCGATTAACTGCGACAAAACCTTCGTCAGAGACTTTTCTTAAAACTGAGCTAATTTTGCCAAGTTCAAAGTTTCTTCACAACCTTACAAGACTTTGTATTCCTTTTAACATCATACTCTTCATGTCCTTGAGGCCTGGCTCGAACAACATGGATTCCAATTGGAGCTGTTTTAGTGGAGTAATACATCTTGTGTGTAGAAAAGAGCCTTAATCCTCAGCATGCATCATCTGATATACAGCCACCTGTTGATGCTGCAAATATTGTAGCAAGATTGCTGACATATTGCTCAAATGCTGAGATATTGTCAAGAATCCATGTTTAAGCCATATGTTGATCAAACAGACCACAATTACCCGGCATGTTGCTATCACGTGTGCTTAGAAACCCAAATAGTTCATTGAAGCCACAATGACATTTCTATGGATTACAGAATGACTAGCCGGAAACACAATACATGTACATCCAATACGATGCGAACTCCGCTACATGAATGAGCACCATATCAGACAGGCGTCCATTGAATGCTTCTAGTGTACTGGTACTTACAAATTCAGAAACAAACAATTTTTCCAATCATTGTAAAGACCTTGTTTGTTTTACCCTCTATGATGTACGAATGCCTGCGAACTTGAAGATAAACTTCAAACATGAAGATTATTGGTGGATGTCGTCGTAATCTCCTGTTATTCTTCTTTCCGTGTTGGTTTCTAGAATCATACGTAATTCACCAAGATACACCTAAAATCAACGCGCGTTGGCTTGTTTCCCCCTAAGCTCCAAGCGTTCGTACATATCCTTTAATTGACCCCATCTTTGATAGAATTTAGTGTCATACAATTATGTAGATAAATCATGTTTAGTTTAGTATATGTTGTGTTGAGACCAACATTGTATGTACAGTACAACCTTTCCACAGCGAACTTCCTTAAAACAGCATGGTTTTGTCCCACTGCACGATTTTCCTATTAATCTAACCTCTCTAGAGCAACAACCTCTCAAACAACAACAACACAATTTTGTTGCTCCCAAAAGGTGTTGCTTTGGAGAGGTTGCTCTCTTGTATTTAAAATTGAATTTGTATATTAATGTGAAGTTGATTTACGTGTTCACGAATAAACAAGAACATAATTTCTACGACATTGTGTAGACGTAATTACGCCATCATTTCAACAGAATAAAATATGGCATGCTCGTTTGAAGTATCAACACAAACTAGACTTATTCAAAACTAAACATTTACTCTATATATCTAATCAAATAATGCTTAGCCACAATAATATGCGAGTACAAATGTATGTGGTTATTTCTTATTGTTGCCAGTTGTGGTGCATTTGCTAAGGGTCTTGGGAAATTTGTTAGCGACCCACATTTTTAAGAAATTCGCACATTCTATAGTTTTTATTTAACTCGCATGTCTCAAGGATTTAAATGGCAGTTAATCAATCAATTAATGTCTACGCTGCCATTTCTAATCTAAATGCGCGCAGTTGTTTTGGATATGCATGTGATTAAAATATAGTATTTCGTTTGTTCTTAAATCTCTATTTAAAAATGAATATTTCGGGATTCCTTTTTGTAAAATTTAGCCTGTGGTGTTAAGTGACATACTAGGTCAAATATCTTCTATATTAGATATTTGTTTTCTTTAATTTAAATCACTACGGGGGCCGAGCTTCGACATTCACTTAATCATATATACCAGAGTTTATCTGGTACGCAATCTTAACTTTATTGTACAAAGTAGTTTTTGCCTTTCCAATTATTTACATAAGTGTTTGAGGAACAATGAAAGAGAGACTGTTTATTATAAAAGGACAAAAAACGACTTGATCTGTCTCTAAACATTTCATTCATGTTCCCCACTTGTATTTGGTTTTTTGTATTTATTTAGTATATTAATGTAGTTGTACGTAATTAATGCATCAGCGGACTGAATACATGAATAATAATTGAGTTTAATTACTTAGATGTTAAATCCGTGGTAGGGGACACAACTGTGTAACTTGATTTACAAGTACACGCACAGTCAAGCCTGTGTTAACGGCCATCTCCGAATAAAGGTCATTCTTTTGAAGACCACCATTGATAAAATAGAACAACATGTCCTCCAAATAAAGGCCACCTGTCAATAAAGGTCACCTGTCAATAAAGGCCACCTGTCAATAAAGGCCACATTTTGCCTTTCCTAGTGATGGCATTTGTTCACAGGTTTGATTGTGTTTTAATGTAATTTTAGAAGTTGGCTTGTTGCGATGATGTATCGGTGTAACTGTATGATTATGTAGGTGTATTAGATCATGTTTAAATTTGGTACTGACTAACGGATGAAGGTCTATTGTATAAGACAAGTATTGATAGCACTGAATACCAGTGCGTTTCAAAAATGATTCTCGCTGATTCGTTTCAGTAACACACAAATATTAAACAAAAGCATTTGCATATGGTTAGATTTTGATTGATAGGAGGCGGCTACATTGGTTCTGGTGGTTTATCGGTAGTCTAGTGGGACCACGCTGGACTCATGAACAAGAGGTAGTAGGTTTGAATCGCGGCACCGCCTTCCAATATTCCAGTGTTATAATGATAATAATAATACTGATCGTTCCATTGAAGTAATTTTGGTGTGTTAAATCAAGTATTTTAAGAATTGAAAGTCTGTGGTTCTATGACTATACATGGTCTCTTTCTTGCGCTGTGAACTTATAAAATGGTTCGTGTATGAATATGCAGATCTAGACGCCTTAGTGAAGCTGAATTTTAATTCACGCTTTTCGATGCTATGACTCGTCTGTATAAACCTTAAAAATGGTCGTTTATAATTGGAGTTTTGGACATTGATATGAATTGATTAATTAAGAGGCAAATATTCAAGTCTTCAAACAAACAGGATAGGATTAAGGATTTATAAAATATATCTTGTTTTGTTTACAAAAATATTGACCCTCTACATTCCACTAATTTCTAATTTCTTGAGAAATCGGTTATTATAAAAACCATAGTATATTTAACAATATTCACGTCTGTCGTTTCATTTTGTCATGAATGTATATGATATGAGTGAAAATAAAAGGAGTTTGGCTTGACTTGACACCACTGACTACTTGATATAATATGGGACTCATTTCTTCAATATTCGTAATGCAGTGCAACCTCTACAAAGCAACACACTTTGAGAGTAGCAAAATTATGTTGTTGTTGAGAGGTTGTTGCTCTAGAGAAGTTAAATTAATGGTTAAATCATGCAGTGAGAAAGAACATCATGCAGAAGGGAGGTTGTTGCTCAACAGAGGGACGCTCTGGAGAGGTTGTACTGCATTTAAAAGAATAGTAATTTCAAAAAAGTGCACGGTTGCTCTAGATATTTAAATAAGCGATTAATAATCATTAACATATTTTTACGCATACTTGAAGAAGTATTATTTTTTGTTTTGCTTATAAATAACTCGCTGTGTCTTGTGATGTTAAATTTGAAAAGACGTGAAAATCTGCTGTAACAAAAAAGGTCTATAATTTACATGTCACTTGTAAGTCATAATTTAATTCGAATGAGTTTCATTATCATAATATCAGTATAAATTTTAGGCCTAATTACATAAATATACATGAACAATGTGTATTGTTTTAAGTCAACAACGTCATAAATACTTCAATAATGTATGCAGTAATAATGTATAACACTAATTTACCATAATAAATTGTTAAAATCTGTTATAATCACTCAGTTAACAATTAACAGGTGCGTTTAGACGGGGAAATGAAAGAAAACCTTAAATTGCGTTTCCTGTGAACTGATTTATTTCGCCTGCAATGTAATGCATTGTAAAGTATGTGATATATAAAAACATGTTATTGCCTTTAACATTTATTGCACAAAACATGTACCGTCATACCGGTGAACAAAGGCCGCCGTTAGGAAAGACAAACTTTAACATTTAACAAAAAATTTACGAAAATAGTTCCGAGATATAGTTGTGTAGTTGTGGTGTGTCGTACGTCCGTCCGAATGTACGTGGATGTTGACTCTGTAGGGATTGGAATCAATCCCCACAAAAAAACAACAAGAAATGAGATTTAAACTTGGGGATCAATCACAGGGTTTATATAACCTCGGAACCTGTACTCGTTTTGAACTTACCAATAGCTAAAAGCCATCAATGAATGAAGTCTTAAGAAACGTGCTATATCAAAGAATATAACGTTTCCTTATATGTTACAGCAATGAACTAACAACTGCTAGATATTTTCACGCATCGCAATGTGTGTAGAACACATTCAATTTATGAATTTAGGAAATAGCTTTAGTATTAAAGTGGAATCAGAAATAAGTGTGTTACAGTAAAACTATAGATCGTATCAGTATTTAATAAATGACGAAGGAAATTTTGGACAAAGGGATACTATCATTGGTGTTTAACAACTTTTCCGTCTTTAACGATTGAGAAATAGGCCATGTATACACTTGGGTAGAATCACAGACCTGCCGTAAGCAAGGTTGAACAATTACGTACGTATGCATTTTGTCTGCTTACGGATGGGATTTGGGAACTTACAGAGCTGAGGGACTAGTCTTTACCAGTCAGACATCATACCCCCCCCCATGGAGACCCCGAAAAATCCCTGAATAAGAAATGTCCTAAAACGGGTAATCAAGGGAGGTGATCCTTAAATATATTTTAACGGAACTAGCAATTAAAAAAGTCGATAATGAAATACGAATTAAGTGTTCATGCCAATCATGTTTCTACTCATAGATCTATTGTAGTGTAATGATTGTCTCCCTTGTTTAATACGCTTATTGCGTCAAGTGGGGATAACTCACTTCATCAAGTTCTATCAACATTTCTTAATGGCGTCTACAACGGTTTTCACATAGACATATAGGCAGAATAAAAACTGTTTTCAACAGATTTTTAAAAAAACTGTGGATGGTCATAGCATATGATAACAGAAACATCTTAAGCGAAAAAACTGGGGGTTACTGAATTTGTTTTGAGTTATCTGTCCTTGAATTTGAATTTTTTGCTTATTTTTTATCATTTCAAGGGCGTTACAAACGGTCATTGCTCAAAAGTTTTCATTAATACTGTACCGCTGGGTGTTACTATTACGTCACTGTGTCAAATATGAGCTTTTGGCAGTTAGTTTCTGAAAACCATCTTGGTATAATAATAAATCATTCTGACGTTGAGATTAACACAAGATACAAGAAACACTGTTATATGACGGACAGTGTTAAATGACGGACAGTGTTAAATGACAGACAGTCGAAAAAAGTTGGGAGGGCGGTCGACTTATTCGAAATAACCAGGTCTCAATGTGATTATAGCGGGCACCCTTTTTTATTCATTCCTCGATACGACAGATTCATAAACTTCTGAAGAAAGGCTAACAGTGCTAAAAAGTTACATTTATATTCTCTTAACCTATGTTCATAATGTTCATAATATACATCAGGTGATTTCAGAAAACAGATTATGTTACTATGAAAGTGTATTCAAATGCAGTCATTTTGACTACGTTGACATTAACCTAAATATTGAAGGTTTAAATGAATTAGGGGTGTGGCTCTAACATTTTACGAGTGTTGTTTATCGATGCTTGATAATAAAGTACGCGTGTATTCTGTAATTGTAAGTGTAATTTATTATAAGCTAGAAGTCTGAACATCCGATCATAATATTCATTGTTTAGAAGGCTAAGGGTATATGTTTGTTACTCTCCATCTCTGATACTGTTGTTCATAGAGTTGGGTTTATATGTTAATGTATATATGTACAGTATAACCTCCATGAACGGTCACCTCCGAACAACAGTCACCTCCCTGTTACAGCCAGTATACTAGTAACCTAAATTGACGTTTTACTCTATTTTTACTCTCTTAACAACAGCCATCTCTATACAACAGTCATTTTTATCCTTCCCATTGATGGTTGTTATAGGGAGGTTGCACTGTAGTTATAATTCAGTAAGAGCAGTCTTAACTTTCAATTAAGGTTGACGACCAACAATCTCAGCTCACGTTTTGGGCTTTAAAAGATGAATTAATCCCTGAATAAAGGTCACATTATCTGTTGTTTAACAACCTATTCGACATCTATGGATATTACAGGGCCGCCCAAGGGAGGGAGGAGAGAGAAGATACAGGAGGATTGTTGTATTTAAATCCTTTTTCCTATTCCTGGCCCCTCATTGTGCCCGATGTAAAGCATTGATTCACGTCTCGCCTTTTGTGCTCTGAATTTCTACACACAACACGGTGCTTGGCCTTGATAGTTGGGATGGGGGGGACACTGGACGAAAAGTGGCAGGCGGAGCCGAGATTCAACCCATAAACCATTCAGTAGTCCAACGTGTCACTACTAGACCATCGATCCACCCCTCTTCTGTATGTACTCGGGTGGCTACGGGTGTCACGTGGGTTTTAATAATATCCAATAGAGCACTTAACGTAATGTTTACGTTTGCGTAGTTCGTCTAATGCTAAAATGATAAAGAACAGGATGTGTTTTATAACACCATGACCCCTCCGGATGACATTGACCTACTTACCTTAAAATGCACAGGTCATGTAGAGGTTGTCACGAGGAATCAACGTATGAAGTATGATGACTGTAGGTGGAAGCGTTTTGATTTTATAGGCAAGGTTAAAGATTGGTACAGACAGACAGACAAACAGACAGACCAAAACCAATATACCCCCGATCTATCGATGTATTCTGTTAATGATAAAATGGCTGTAAAATGATAATGATAAAAAGTATTTTAAAACGATGCGGAAACAAATTACAGATATGACTGCAATGCATTACAGCCAGATACCGGTATCATTCCGTCAATGGTTTGTGAATTACATACAACATACAAGAAACAACATAAGAAATAACTTTAGCCTTACATAATGCAGTAACATGCGTTATGTATTACAGTAGTGCATGGGTGTGTGCACATTTTAATAGTTACAATTGTTGCCTAACTCATCATGCGTCTTATTTCTTAATAAGAAACATCATTTTCTCTTAATATTGGTAAGAAGTAATTAAGTTTTAGACTGGCTTATCGACAGGCATTTGTTTAAACCTGGTCTTACGTATGCGGTTCTATCATTTACATGCATGAGAAGAATAAATGCGAATCTAAGGCAATTAAATAGAATATAAATCAACAGAAAATGAGTATAAAACCCATAAACCTAGTCAGTGATTTAATTATTTTTTATTCAGATTACTTGCATTATGTTTAGAGGGTCTGGAGTTGGTATTATGGACGATTCTTTCATAATTCCAACATAAAACATTAGTATAAGTTTTTTTCTGCATAAATTCACGTAAACAAATTATGAGAAAAAATCTGTATTAACTTTTCACTCAGACATGTTTTTATTATAGTCGGTTAATGGTACAGTTAAACCTGTGTTAGCGGCCGCCTCCAAAAAAGGCCACCTTTTAAATACGTCTATAGATTAAATAGAACGGAATGTCCTCTGAATAAGGGCCAGTCGTCAAAAAAGGGGCACGATTTCACCTTCCCAATGGTGGATTTTGCCCACTATATTATTGTATGTACATGTACGATCCACTAAAATTCACAACAACTTTGCACTTCATTGTTTCATCAGTAAGCAACTGTTAACTAAGATGTAACAATGACATGCAACACTGATTCAGAATATCTTTATAAACTAATGATGAGACTTCAGTAAGTACAGTACAACCTCTCCAGAGTGGCCCTCTCTTGAGCAACAACCTCCCTTCAACAACAGTATGATTTTTCCCATTGCACGATTTAACTACATGTATTAATTTAACCTCTCTAGAGCAACAACCTCTCAACAAAAACAATTTTGCTTTGCTGAAGGGGTGTTGCTTTGGAGAGGTTGCACCGTTGTAGATACAGTCATTTATATATATACACTAACCGATAATGAAAATTTGAGAAAATCACATTTGGTACAATGCACTTAGGATGGGCTTACGAATAATAATGGAGGAAAATAACTTTAAAAGATGACTCAGTTATACATAATCGTATTTGTGTTTTTAGTTCAGAGTAGATTATAAGAAAAGGACTAAATGTGTCATTTAGGAAATCATGTACATGTATGTCTTTCGGGACCCTATTAAAGTTAAAATGTACGAGTTTTGACGAAAATATACGGACGTTTAGAAACTAGAAACAGACGCTCCCTTTGTTTCAGGAATTAACATATGCTTACAGTTAAAACAGGGAACTAACCGTTGTATACTTGAAATTAATCAACAACTGACATTACGAGTATGTCTACTGTAAAATTTCGACACACCTTAATGCCTTGCATATTCTCACTTCTTGAAGTGTTTCTTTCTTTCAATAACATAGATACAACATGTACTATAAAATCAAAGTACTGAAAGTACTCATGCAAGATAAACTTACAAACTTACATAGGCTTGCACTGCAATTATATGGAACAGGAACTAGTTTAACAATTGCATGACGGGTGAAAAAAGTAATACTTAGCATTAAAATTCATGCGTGCCGAGCGAGTGACGGCTATGGAAATCTATACAACCGTTCAGTTTCCAACCGTCTATTAAGGACTTTTTTATATGAAGTTATCAAATAAATTAACACACTTTATTGGTTAGTATTCTGTAAACAGTGGCTGCTTCATCAAGCTAATATTTACCTCCATACCCTAATACGCATTACTATGAATTTTTATTGATACGCGGCGGTGAATAGTCTGGAAAATAGTGCTGCTTAATTTCATTTATTCAAAGACCAAACAAAAACGGACAGACTAATTAAAAAATATAACAAAGTTGATATTTAGAACTATAATTTTATTATGTGGTTATTTGTAAATTTTCATTACATTTTTCATTTATGTCGAATTTAAAATGGAAATTGAGTTGAATGACGTCTCGTCATGTTTTCACCAAAATTAGCTAATTTCCCACTATTTTAAGCGCGTTGTTACGCGGGTTGATGTGGGGAGCACGTGACCTGAGTGTACACATTGGGTTTCGAGCGCAACCACGACATTGACAAAGAAAAATGTTGTATTATGTTATTGACGCACTGACTCGCTTTAAAAAGAAGGCGTCAATCCAGAGAAATATAACATAACTGCATTGTTTATTAAACTGTTCAACTTATCCCCCCGGCTCAGACTTACATTCATGTGCTAACAATGTCTGGTGTTTTATCTTGAAGCGCTTTCAGAATACGAAGGCTCTCGTCCGACGTCCGGCACTGTAAGCGAAATGGGTGTACTCATTTAAATTGTTCTACGGTTGAAAATGTATCGCATAATGATTCATAACATATGTTGAAAAGTAACAAACTCGATTGATAAATACCGTTTAGAAGCGTTTTGATGAAAAGCAAAACAAAGGCGTTCGCACACGCAATAAAAATACGTTTAAGTAAGAGTTTGCGTCATACCACAAGGCGATATTTTCATGTTATTTTGTTCTAACTTATTTACTAGATTAACTTAACAATCTCTTTCGGTTCTGTTTTCAGACTAAGAAAAGAAGAAGCATCCGACATGTAACCGACTTCAAGAAACTGGTATTCTCTCTTCATCTGCACAGTACATTTAATATCACTTTTCTATGTACATGCAAACGAGATTTACGGATTGCGGTGAATTTATACTTTACCACAGGTGGTTGAAGAGCTAGTCCTCAGCTTAGTTTCGCATTATTGTGTTTAACAAATAGAGCGTCTACATAATAGAAGTACAATTTTCCTTTAGATTGATGATACCTGTACGTTATACGCTGGCTGTCTTTCTTTTCAATGTGAAGATAGATATCGCCAAGAACCTATCCCTACACAGCTGTAAAAGTTAGCCAAGAAAAAAAGTACACAAAAGCTTTACTCATATACAATACGTGGCGGCCTGTTGTTTACCTTGGATTAAACTCCTGTTCTGCGTAGCATTTTCTGTTTGACTCTGCTGATTATAGTACGCGAGAATTACAGAAATCCACGCGAACATCGCGAAATATGCTGACATTTATGCATCGAATGTAATTGCAGTTTCAAAATGATGCAGCTATACACTGTCAATGTTATTACTGATTGATTTTACTCAATGAAGATTCTTTACAAAGATAAATTGCTTCTTCTAAACTAGGAAGTTTAAAAAATTTGCCATTTCCTAATTTATTGTGATATTGTGATTTTACCGTTGTTTTTTTTTCTACCTCATCTTAAACGTGTTCAATGTTTGTATATGTTGATGTAATATTTCATTCGGACGTCGATAGAATGCAGAGAAATACAATGCGGCCTTCACCGAGTGTCGCAGTAATGACAGCTAAGCCACCGAAGCCGCCATGTTGGCGTGATTTCGTCACACACAGTCTTGTTGCGGAATCTGATTTTACTGATATTAGCAAAATAGCCCGCAGTTCGAATGACAGTTTTAGTTCGGACGGGCACCCAAATAAAATGGCTGGAAAGCCAAAAAGACTACGCGCGAAAATCCACAGAACTCGGAGTCAATTCGCTATAGAAGAAAGTGATCTACCGGCTGAAACACTAACTATGACTTTAGCCGAAACGAAACCTGACGACATTGGACTTAGTCGTGATACGTCTTTCAATGAAATGATATTCCAGGAAGATAATAACCGGAAGTGTCAAACATGGTTACAAAGTGTTGAAGCGTGTAAACCTTTAGAAGATGTTAGTTGTTATGACTTGAGTGGCCTCGAGGGCGAGGCGGTTTCCATAGAGATTCCAGATGACACACATTCGTACGAACAAGCAGACAGTAGTACAAATAATGAAATCAATAATAAAAGTGTTCACCTCCAAAAATTGACTCACAAGGCATTGCCTTACGAGCAGGGATCTGGTGTTGTCTCAAGTTCAACAGTTATCCCGCTTTCATTAAAACACGGCACCTCCTTTACAGAGGATAATTTGATAAATACTGGGTAATAATTAGCATATAAACAAACTCTTCAATGTGCAATTTATTTAAAATTGATAATATGTCTGTTCAATTATAATATACGTACGTAATTGTTTCGTTTCCGTCTTATTTAATCCCTAAGTCGGAAATGTTTGTTTATTCTCTTGGGGTAGAATTATTGTTTTGTTGTTTGTATGAGTTTTACAGCCCTTTTCAACAGTCAGAAGGTCGGTTCGTTTGGTCAAACGGAAGAGCTGCCGGAAGAGGCAGAGCTCTTCCGAACAGTTCGATTAGTCATCTTCTAATTTTAGAAGCTCTTCTATTTATTCCGCCCGATGGTAGAAGAGGTGGAAGAGATATTAGTTACGTGACCGAACAGCATGACAATACCGTTTGAAAACATTTCTTTTATTTAATCTAAAACGATATTCATTTTCCTCAAATAATACGTCATTTGCTATCAACGATGAAATACGACAGTTCATAAAACCACGGATTGCGTTCTATTGGGTTTCTCTTGCCAATCGAACCGGCCTAGAGTAATATGAGACAGACACCTAAGCATCGTTCCTGGGAAGAACCAGTACTAGACTCCCATCCTCCGTAAGCAACTGCCTACTTTCTCACCTAAAGAGACATGGTCGGTAGCTGGACTCGAATCCACGACACTCTGTCAGTGGGAGGTTAGAGTGATTTGAAGTCAGCGACGTAAACCACTCAACCACAGAGGCAGGTCCTGAGGTAGTGTTAGAGTGTTGTAAACTGATCATGCATACAAAAAAATGATATCAAAGAAATAGTATCAACACGAATGGTTGGACTGAGAAACGAATGAGTTACATAACTGCTTAATTGGTGATGACAAGATTGAAACTTGTGAACTAATGATCTTATTAGACAATGAATGCTTGTTGAGATCTAGGGAGTTGACTTTCAAAGATCTTTCAAATTAACAAAAATACAAAGTCTCGATCGAAGTCTACAGCTCTATTATCATCCCCGCCAAATGCAGAGCACGGTAAGTGAAAGTGTACATTTCAAGAACCAAAACTCTTATGTGTTTTTACTAGTTTACCTTCCACCCCCCCCCCCCCTTTCAACTCAGAAAAAATGGTACTTTCTCTGTAACATACAATGTATAAATTGAAAAGTATCAAAAAGAAACCGCATGAAACTTAATATATTGGTAGAGCGTGATTATTGGAAGAGTACTGATTAAGAACCATGCATTTTGACAGAAATATCAGCCTTTTTTAATTAGAAAAAATGTCACAATTACTTTAAATGTACCAAAGGGAATCGCATGAAACTTGGAATATTAGTAGTGGTAATCATGATAACTCTATCAGGCATTTTGACAGAAAAGTCCCTCTTTTTGGACTTACAGATGTTGTCCCTTTTACTGTTACTTAGGTAATTTGCTGTAATGTATCTTGTCGTGGATTTGTAGCTTAAACAGGCATACATGCTACAAAGTACCATTTATTTATGCTTCCTTCATACTTTATTTGTTTCAACCAACTGATATTTGACAGGGGATGTCAACAATGGTGACTGTTGGGTTTGTATACGGAGTCCGAAATGTTGATATCAACATACAATGAAATTAGACAGAAAATATCAGCCCGTGTTAAATACAGTTGTACTAGTTTCATACCCAACGAAATTGTGCGAACACTTTTAAAACGACGTTTGCTACAGTTCGCTACATTTTTCATATAGGCTGAATGAAAACTGATCGAGAATTTTTTTTAAATTTTGCATGATCATAGCATATAATAACTGACACATTTCAAGCGGGGGAAAATGGGGGCCACTATTCTCGTTTTTGAGTTATCTGCCCTTGAATGTGAATTTTTTGCTTATTTTAGGTCATTTGTAATAGCATACTTGAGAAGATGTTCAGAATTAATCCAATCACAAAGAGGATACTTGTGGTGCTAAATAATTAACAACGGAACCTTTTGATCAAGTAACAGACATAATTATAAATTACAGTCAACCCTGTGGATTAGGTCAACATTGTTAAAGACAAAATATGGCCTTTATTGACAAGTGGTCTTTATTCGGAGGTATTTTTGTTCTCAAGAATTATGGTTTTAAAAGACTAGCCTTTATTTACATGTTCGCTATTATTCGAACGTGACCACTAACACAGGTTATCTGGTCTAGACAAACCAATCGTGTAATTGAAACTACAAAATACAAAATGTACACTCACACAACAATACTACTTTGTTAATAGTGAAAGGGAAATAATTTATAACTATTTTTGTTTTGCCTATCATAGAAGCCCAAAGCTCTTTTTTCAACGGGGATTCTTGTACTTTTTATACATATTGAATGCTTGATTTGAAAAGATAGACGATAATAAAAACAAGTGAATAAAAGTGATAAAAACGTAAATGTTTGACATAAAATAGTTTCTTGTGCTTAATGGCGTTTTTAAGTAGTACATAATTTATAATTAATTTCGTTGCAAATGGTATTTTGTCATTTTTTATTGCAATGTATGAAAATGAATCATTGTCGAAAACTGTAAAAATTAGATCAAAAGAAATGAAAATGTAAGAGAATTAATTTGGTGTACTTTTTAATAAGTTATTTAATATTTTCCGAAGTTATGTAGCTTTAAAGATAGGCCGATGTGAGATTTTTTCTACCCGGCGTCATTAACGTGCGACTGGTCTGTCGCGTCCGGAAATATACTAAGGTCGAATGATGCGAGATCTTGAGAATAAAATTGAGGGTGATTATATAACTGTTCCGAATCCAAAAACTCTAACTACAAAAATGTATATAACTATGCTTCACTAAAGAGTTTCTACATATTATGCATGAAGTCAAAAATCAGGAAATTGTGCATTTCCTGAAGGAATCGAAACATTTAAAGAGATCATTTATAATGCTATCAATTTATCTACATGTACGAGTATATATAACAGGTCAATTATTTGGACTGCATCGTGATTTTTTCAGTGTTCAGCTGTAACTAACCTGTGTCTTTATTAATTTGAGTGTTCAGCTGGCCCCAGTTTCACAAAATGTTTTTGCTCAAACTCATCTTATTTGTTTAACCATACATTTCTATTTTATTGTATGTAACTCAGAATGTGGCATTAAAAGAAGGTACAACGATTTAATAACAGCTCCCACAATTTCAACCAAGTTATAATCTCTTGATATGGTATAATTAAAGGGGCATACCCTACAACTGTCAAACATTCTGTGAAAGTGTAAAAATGTGCTAGCTGTATATGTAAAACAATATATAATGGATAATTGCAGGAAGAACATGGGTCATAAAATGACTAGTTTAGGTACTAGCCGCAAAAAATATAGCTATGAATAATAAATCACTTCCACCCAAAAATTCCATGACTAAATGTATGTGTCACAAATACATATTTTTATGATTTTATTTTTAATTGGATGAATTTTTGGCTGAAACTTTCTTCGTCGGCTTTTTTCTTTACAAGCTTCTAATTTATCATCATTTTGCCTTAATTCTAAATTCACCAAGTTGTAGAGTATGCCCCTTTAAGTAAAACTGATTGAAGTCTGGTATTGGGAATTTGACTAAAATGATAACGAAGTTTTGAGAGTAAATTTGTCCGCCAGACCTACACCACACTTCATGCTGGCATGTTTAAAATGTTCTTGGTTAATAAGGAAACAAATGGTAACAATTGTGGTCAAAAACACAAGATTTCTCGACAATAAAAGCACTCGAGTCCATTTTTGTGTTTCTATTCAATTTTGTTTGTGAAACTGGGACCGTGTATATTTCATAGTGAGCCATGGATACATACAATAACTTGAATACGGCTAATTTAGTGAAATTATTTAACAACTGCGCTCACAAGTTGGTCATGCAGTTATCCCAGTCAAAATGAGAATTGTAATGATGGGTTTATTTTAAGTATTGGTCGTGATACGTGCCCTATTTCATCATACCAGTGAGTTAAATGCCGTTTTCAACATTCTGTCTGTTACAGTCAAATCTGTGTTAGCGGTCACCTCTGAATAAAGGCCAATCTATGATCAAATATTAATCTTTTAAAACTGCCATTGAGTATTCTGAACAGAATGACGTCTTAATAAAGCTACCTGTCAATAAAGGTCGCTGTAATATATCTTTCCTAAGGATGGCCTTTGTTCACAGGTTTGATTGTAAATACGGTGACTGGTTCACTTAACTAGTTTTCATAGTTTGTATTCTAACCAGTACTAACTTACCCTTCCACAAGGCACCGACAACTTCTCCACATATGGAGGAAAATCGACATTTTTGTTAAATACTTCTCAATCTCAAATAGACACATACATGTACATATATATATAGGATCTATGAGCGACAGCTCGAAATGTACGTTACAAAGTTAGATAAATAGTTGTCTCCCTTACATCCGTTGTTTATCTGTTGTTTAAGGTGGATCGCGGGTTTCCTCCAGAAAAATGGTCAATTTTTTAGACGTCAACGTACAATAAAGAAATTTTGCATGAATAACCTTTAAGGTATTGGCTAACGCAGAAATGATATATTCAAATGCTATTTCCATGGGAACCGCTCAAAAGCGCCACCTAGCAGAGCGATATGTTTTTCGTTGATTTTCGCGTTATTTCCTGTACTGCTCCGATGATATTGTGTATTAAGTGATGCAATTCACATAACTGCAATGTTGGATCATTTACAAATCCGAAAAGTCAATAATGATACATTTTGCTGTCATTGAATATTAAAAGACGTCGTGCGAACTCTGTAGGGGTGGCAATACAGGAAATAACGCGAAAATCAACGAAAATATATCACTCCGCTAAATGGCACTTTTTCACCAGTTTCCATGGAAATATCATTTGAATATATCATTTCTGCGTTAGCCAATACATTAAAGGTTCTTCATGCAAAATATCTTTATTGTAGGTTGACGTCTAAAAAATGACCATTTTTCTGGAGGAAATCCGTGATCCACCTTAACTGCCCATTCGGCGGCTATATAGATGGCCATTTCAGGGCCGCCACAGAGAGAAAATGGAGAATCGGATATTTATATCCCTACTCTTATTCCGATTTTTATAGAATGTAAAAGATCCATTTTTAATGAAATACATGCAAATGTCTATTTTTTTCATTTACAATTTCTGGGTAATCGTTAATATAAATATTTAGATTGATAACATGACTGAACATTAAGCTTTCGATGAGACAATTATTTTAGAATTTGAGACTTCATTTTGTTATAATATTTAGCATATAAATATAAGGCTGTTTGTAGTCCGACAAAGCTACCGTGTCAAATTAAACAAAAAAATATTTTAGAATATTTACATAATTGGATTTTATACACATGGTCGGGTGTATGAATACTATATATGGTTGACATTGTGAAGTTTCAAGGCGCTCGAAGTATGTAATTTCGATAAAATGTAGGTAAACAAACACCATTCGTGTACTATGGTTTTAAATAAACAATAGTTTCCTGCCAACATTGTATAACTTCCTTTAACAAACAAAACTGTTAAATATTCCACGTAGTTTAATGTGATACATTAAAGAGATATAGAAGCGTTAATATTGCTATTGTCTCGTAAAAGTATGTGAAATGACTACAATGACGTCATTTCTTCTGTTCGATCTGTTCAAAGTAATGTTTAGTGTCTAAAATGACCGATCTACATGAAAATAGAAACGCTAACGGAAGCGAGCGTCAGACCCGCGTGTTTGCTATATTCTCCTATCGTAGGCCTACTCTTATCTTTATTGATAAAAAAGTACCCTGGCTCTTGGACCAAATTAATCGTTACATTGAAATTCAAATAATCTCGACAGCTGATTGGTTGAAAAATAGGACAAGCACTAATTATACCTGATAACCATCCAATTCAGGCGTGCACATTATTTGTTTCTGACAATACTTATTAGTATTCCGATCCCCCCCCCCCCCCCGCGACCCTAGACTTTATTTGGCCCAATGAACGGGACACGTCGAATAGAAATTCAATGATTTTTATGTTAAATTCAGGACGTAGCGGACTTAATATTCTCATGTGAATGTAATTTCAAAAAAGTCATCTGACGAATTGTTCAACATCCATTAATAAGCTATTACTTAAGTAAGTAAACAGTCGGAATGGTTCGATAATAAATGCTCACAAGCAAAGAATACATATTTAGATTCGCTACACGTATTTTATAGTCCAACGAGTGATATCAATCGTTAACAGTTCTGTCCAAATAAAGCTTCATGTAAAAAAATGTTTTAGCAAAAAACGAGAATGTGAAGTCTCGAAATTGCGCTAAATATAACGTTTAAACTTAAAGACATGTAAACTGAAAGAATTTGGAGATTTTTTAAACAAAAATCAAGTGATTGGAATAACATTTCATTATATTTTTCAAACTGAAAATACGGAATCGGAAGATTTTAATTTGCAACATAATTTTTAATGACTTACACTCTGCTTTCCCAGATGTTGGTCGAACAGTAATCATTAGCGAGGTTATGGATGCAGTGAAATGTCTTAAAAAGACAAAACTTGTGGAGGAGATTTTAATTTAGATAAGTGTATAACTGGAAGTGGTCCTTTATGAATTCGGGATATATTTCTGAAAATGGATAGAAAATGTCATAATAACATTGTACAGAACAGGTAATAAAAGTGACTTAAAATTACAGGGGGTAACTCTTGTAAGCTATTAGTCTAAATCGTTTACTTCTGTACTTATTTAAATATAATCATTGAAAGTTTTTTAAGGTTGATATCCATTGTTTTATGTGTATTATTAAGAACGGGTTTTAAGTACAGATAATTTAATTGATAAAACATGTTTATTGATTATTGAATGATTGCAAAATTGATAAAAAAATGGATGAAGAATGTTCATGTAATGACAATTTCACTTTAATACGGAATAATTCACATAATTTTAACCTTTAAAGCTATAATTTCTAAATGCAAACAAATATCAATTCATATACAAGTGTTCAATGTAGGCATGCTAGTAAGGAAACTAGTCCAGTTATGATGTTTTTTGTTACATTAAAATTTGTATTTCAGTATGAATCGTATTTCGATATTCTATCCCATAATATCAGATTTTTTATTACATACAAGAATTAGGTTTTCAGCACATTCCTATAAAAGCAGACAGGATGTATAGTGTGTGTAATAAAATAGAAACTGAAGATGAATACCATTTTTTCTGGTTCGCCCGCCATAATTATCAGATCAATATTATTTTGATTGACCATGTTCGAATTAACCCATCATATTCCAATGAATTGAAGATGAAAGTGTTAATGCATCGTCACGTGATTTAGACATTTATGGGTACAAACGAAACTTTTTAGTTTTTGTTTCATTTTCAGATGAACGTTGTACAATAATCTACCAAATTGATATACAAAATTAATGTATTTGTTATTTTCCAAACATATGTATCGAAGTACATTTTCGAATTAGTATATTTAATACATGAGTGTATAATGACCTTCTAAAACAAAACGAAATTCATCTTCAAGAGAATTACAACATTTACATTTCCTTTCATTTCTACATACCTAACTTGCCAATACATTTCGTTCTGCCATTAAGCCAAATTGTCTCCCTTGAGATCGATAGGAAGATCGAAATTTTTCCACCTATAACTTTTTCAGGTGCGTGAGTTTATTTCATCTTCCACTGTTTCAATGTACAAACGATCATATCGTAGCGCCGTTAAATGCACATCATTAATTTCCGAAAAGCGTGTCTGTATTTTGGTATATTTTTATGATTTAGGGTTTGAAGCCGAAATGTCCGAATGAACAATAAGTACTAGATCTAGATGATTCATTTATTTCTACGCTCCATCGCTGAATATAAATATGTTGTATTCTTTTTGAAAATATATCAAATTTCAGCTTTCCCGCTGCCCTCCGATCAATTTTGAAGTATGTACTTTTGGCGACTGTTTTGACGTGCACAATTTCCATTTCATTACTGAATCTAAATGTGTCAACTATACACCATGTAAGTAACGTTCTTTTAAAACCTTTAATTTTGGATGATTTTACTTTGAAAAGTTAAATAATGATAATATGTACAAACAAGTGTAAAAATATCTAAAAACAAACGTAGTGAAATGAATTGTATATTACAGAATTCAATCTATCAATTAAACGGTTTAACGGTTAAAAGAAAAACAACTGAATTGTCCAAAACATTGGACCTTTGCATCGATCAGGTTTAACGTTCTACGAATGATATTTTTAGTATATCAGAGGAGTACATCGTGTTACAGAACCGGGTTGTACGAGTTTTGTAACATTGAGTACCATATTGGCACTTTATTTATGTATGTCTCTTTGAACATATAAGTTGTATATAAACAATATATAATCATATTTCACTCACTCTATGTTAAGTACCTTATATTTGTAGTAGATTCTACATTATGTATTTTGTCTTAGTCAACATCCACTTAAAACTACACGTTTCTGTAAACATTAATCTTCACCTCTGATCATATAGTCAACAATGCCAGTTGAAATCAGATGATTGTGCTGATATATAAACTATCAGCAACTACAGAAAATTGTTAGAATTAAGTGTGTCCGCTAAACTTATTCGTACTCTATTTGGCGGACAACCTTGCAGATCATTAAGAGAAAAAAAGAGTTAATAACTTAAATGTTTCTATTTAGACTTCTCGGGAACAGTTTTTGCCAGAAGCATGACGTTGCACACATTTGAAACAAATTGTATATGTGAATTAACAGTAATCGTTTCTAGATTATTCCCAAATGTAGTTCTCCAGAATCTCGTGGAGCACAATTGCCAACGTATAATTATTTATGTACACTGTGTGTATAAAACAAAGTTGATTGGCTGCAAAAAAAATGTTGAAATTATTCGTTTCATTTCCAGATGTTTTCCACCATATCTTTATCAACTCATTACAACCGTTCTCAATCTAAAACACCATATGCAACGTCTAACACAGACATGAGGACTACTCAGTCAACAACATTGCCGGGTGACATCTCGCTCACGTGGCGCGAGAATAGAAAGAATCGGTTTCCTATATTTATCTTGTCTGCGATTGGTTCTAATAAGAAGTCACACAGACATCGTAGATATGTTAAATCAGAAGTCAAATTAAACGGCTGGATAGTTTGGAGGCTAAGAAACATAGCAGTCAAATGTTGCGCTCTGCTGACTTCCGGTTTTAGATACGAATTCCGCTATCCGAATATTATAACCGGCAGGAACTCGACTAAACTCTCCTCAGCACAATTTGCATGTCCGGTAAACGTTTCACTGCATGGCGTCAGAGGGGTAACTCTTCAACGAGTTGGATCTGAATGTCCGCGGAACATGACGTCTTACTTAAGGCCTTACATTCCCCAGAAAGTAGACAAAGGGAAATCGTTCGCAATATGTTTAAAACTGCTCTATGGACACGTAAATAATACACTGTTAAAATATTGGATTGAATATAATAGAGAAATCGGTGTTGATAGAATATTCATGTTCACATACAATATTTCCAACTCAAACACAGAACTTTTGAAGAAGTACATCAGAATGGGATACATTGAAAAAAGACCGTTTGATAAGCCAAGGGAATGCAATCGTAAGTATACAAACGTATACCATATTCTTTACTTTGTACATGTATGCTGATAAATGTAGAAACGTATGTGTCTCAGGCGAAAAATCAAAGAGATTGGAAGATGATTACGTAGAAATGGGATTTTGCCTCAGATACAAAAAATACCTGGTTTCCTCCAAACACCTCACACATAGTGTATGTGTGGTCGGCAGAAAGGTAGAAAACATAATGTCGGTATGGTCGATGAAAAAAAAATCGGTTGGTTTGACGGAAATCAGGATTTTTTACCATAGACATTGAAAAAAAGTGAGAAAATAACAGAAATAATGAGGTACAATAAACTTGTCATCTTTTTTTAAAAAGTAAGATTTGAAAGCGATTCTAAAATATATAGTATCAGGTAGGTCTGGTTGTTCCATTTAGGACTGTCACTTTTGAAATGCTGATATTTCTTCAATTTCTCTTTCAATGCAACCGAACGTACATTTGTTAATGCCCCAGTCTCATTATTTCACGTTATATACGCTTCACCCATTTTCAAAACCATTACTGACTTTCCTCATACTAGAAACGTAAAAATGGGTTCGAACCCCGCTACCGACCATGTCTCTTTATGTGAGAAAGTAGGCAGTTGCTTACGGAGGATGCGAGTCTAGTACCGGTTCTTCTCAGGAACGATGCTTAGGTGAACATATAACTCTGACTGTTGAAAAGGGGCTAAAAACTCGATATGAACAAACAAACAAACAAAAGAAGCGTAAAACAATACGTCGATGATGACTCGATATGGTTACGTTTATGACTTGTTAAGTTTACTTTAATAATAACATCTAACAATAACATTTAACAATAACATCTAACAATAACATTTAACAACATAATTTACAATAGCACAAACGATTTGCTCACGATTGTTTACGTTTTGGTTTCCCGTTGAGATACAGCCACATACGTTCCGATACGATTATCTTAATAGAGTCACCGATTTGGTATCGATCTGACACGAGTATCACGATCGGGTTTCCCGAATTGGAACGATCTGCATAGTTCGTGCAGCATGTTCACCAGGAAGCGATTCGCTCCGTAAGGATATGATACGATTGTCTATCACGATCAGAATCGACGGTGATCACGATTTAAGCTTCGACTATATGCATCCCTACTGAGCATGGACATTAATATTACGGTTTCTTTAAATTTTTACACACAGAGTCGTATCCCTGTGCTTTTACAGAATATACTTGTTTGTCTAATCCAAGATCGGCCGCGATCAACACGATTGGGAAAGTCGATGTAATACGATCTGATACGATGATCCCGATTGACAACTGATCGTTTTAATTGTAGTCATTTTCTACCCGTTTAAATTCTACGATTAACATCTGATAAGCTCTGACAGGACGTCCATCTTCAATCGTGATGCGAATCGTGATAGTAGGAACACAGCATTACGTCTAACATTATCTTTGTTCACGCTTTGTGTCAATTCTAAAACATGATTTTGGCGAGAGCCCGATGGGACCGGGACACTACGTACTAGATCTAATACGATATCTCATACACAGTATCGTTACCGTAGTAACAAATGTTATGATGAAAAATGAAATGTCTCACTTTGATGTCAGTAAAAAGCAATAGCAAACTTAGTTAAAATCTACCCAACTGTTGTAACCTTTCCAACGTATATTTAGTTAATTAATTAATTGAAAATAGATTCAGTTGGCGACAAGACTGCATCGTATTATGAAGACGAACATGTGGTTATGCTTGATTGTCGACAACGTTTGTCTGGTTATAAATACATGGCGGTTGTAGATATAGACGAGTTCCTGTTGCCTAGGAAACACGAGAATGTCAAGGAAATGATGGTACATGTATTTGCAGTCTTTTATTTATTAAATTTCTATTATCATTAATCATTTATTTAGTTATCAGTTATTGATTTAGACGTTTAGACTTTAAACAGACAAGTGTGTTTTATTAACTACTCGTACATAATGTTGTCCGAACTGGCGACATTGCTTAGCGTTGACTTTTGCAAATTTTATTTAGTCGACTAGACATGTGAATATATCTATGAATCAGATATTTAATTCTAAGGGGAGAACGAGAATATGATACTATTAACAGAGGAGCATTATTTTAAACATGAATATTACAAGTAGTATTTCGTGATGTAAATTTGTTGTTGTAGAATTGGGTTGTAACCTAATGTTGTATCGCAGAGGTGAACTGTAGAATAAAACAACATGTATACAATACTGCACAACTTCCATTAAAGATCATCTTCAGGACGAAACCCCATGCATATTAACACATATAGTCTCATCAAGTTAAACTCTTTAGGAAATTTTGAAAATAGAATAAGTGGTTATAGTTACTAGTATATATTTTCTTAGATCAAAGTTGTTGCCTAATGCATTTTGTTGCTTATGTGTACATACACATGTATATTATATAAATGACATGTATATATTTGCTAAGCAAAACCATTACTTACAAGCGATCAATCATAATGAATTAGATTATTTAATAAATGAATAGTAACATTGTTTTTATTTATTTGTTTCATTAGGACTATTTGATGAAGAAGAAACCAAACGCAGCTGGATTCAAAATAAAATCTTATCTGTTTCTACACAGCAAGGAACCAGGATTTAATGTTCCACTGAATAGTTCTGACAAAGAGAAGTATTTTAAAAGAACTGGTGCTTTATCTGGCAAGAGGTCAAGACAGAAGAACATCATTTTGCCATCAAGAATTCATTTAAAAGGCTACGGTACACATGTGTTCAGAGCATTGCAGGGATATGAACAGTATGTTCATGTTGTCTTAGGCGCGGTTATTATGTTAATATAAAAAAACATAACCAAAATATCTGAGCGTATCAAACCCATATTGATATACGTGTATATAATATACAAACAGAAATGGATAATATGTTCCTGAAGACATCATAGATAATTCTGATGCACAATTTTCAACTTATATCTTAAACTATCTGTAGGTTGCTTGCAGGGAAGAACTGTCTGGCGAAATAGAAACGTTTTGACATTATCACTTGACATTAAAATGTTCCAGAAGAGTGTGGCTAACATACTGCACATACATAACCTTGTATACAAACAGACAATCAACTATTATTGTCGATGCATCATTGTGATATGAATTTGGTTTGTGCAGAATTGGAATGAGACTTTTTTTATTTTTCAGGGTAGAAGTTGACGCATCGGTTGCTTCTCTAAATCATTATCGAAGCTGCTACGAAAATCTGATAGATAATTGCACGGAGCCACTTACAACTGATACATACATACTTAAATTTGTTGATAGAATCAGAAACAGAACTTCGTACTCAGACGAAGAACAAACAACACAGACTATGCGGTTGCTTTCACCATAGTCGAAATAGCTGAATGCATCGATGTACTGGTATAACTGGTTGAATGTGGTTGTATCATTGTAGCTGATGCTGAATTTGGTAGTATTTAGGGTGTACTTTATTCCATTGATGTATGGTAAGGTAATACCATGTACATGTGAACTAAATAGTATATACATACAAGTGTGTATTCATTTGTCAAATACTCATGATTGTCAATATATGTGTATTATCTATAACTTGTAAATATGTGATACTCTCCATAATGGAGGAATGAATAAAGTATACAGTCAATATCCTTTATGAAAAAAGCAACTTCATACAATAACTTAAACCAATGCTTCTTGTAATTCGTATTTTTCTTGTAAAAGATCTTTGCGGTAACCTTGGAAACTTGAAATGTTACGGTGTTTCTAGGTTACAACTAAATAAGACATAAGGACGAATGATAATGGATTCTATCTATAGTACGCTCTTCTGAATTATTCGCCCAGTGCTACACTAAACTGTTAATATTACAACATAGTACAGCTCCATAGTCATTATTTACTTCATCGTTACCTCGTATACTATTATTTACTTTACGACACTTTTTGTTTCAATTTGTTAGAGTTGTTGCTCTTGTAGAAAAATATAAATTTCTTCAGATATTGTATGGTGACCTATATTTTTCTTCATCAAATTATATCGACACTGTATATTTTTACAATGAGTTTTTATTGAAATTGATAATCTAATAAAATGTGTCACTCCCATTGAGTTGACCCCAATGCAAATTTAAAGCGAACATAACTTAAACGTAATATGTCTTTTTTAAATCGTATGGTAAATCCTCCTCTATCACGGAAACCTATACAAGTTATGAACATTAACATTTGAGAAACTTTGCATGTTTGTAGCATATGATAACAGAAACATTTCAAGCGAAAACAAATTGGGGGTCACTGATCTCGTTTTTGAGTTATCTGCCCTTGAGTATGATTTTTTTGCTTATATTCGATTTTGTATTTTATAGCAACGTTCTTTACAACGTTTTATTCAAAGAAATGACCACTATATTTTCTTTTGTGAGGTTCCAAATAGACCATGTAATAAGTGTTACCACGCTTGTTGTAATATAGCAATTAATACATATATTTCCTATATTTGTCTACGAAAATGATATCTTTTAATAACCTGACGTTTTCTCTAATCTTCAGCTTGATATAAAATGAAATGACACTATCAAACTATATCTTTAAAATCTCTAAAAATTTCTGTTTGAAACAATTTAAAAATATAGATAGAGCGTGATAAGTAAAAGTTTTTTAATCAAGAACCTGAAGTCTTTCATGCATTTTAACTAAATTATCCCACTTTTCAACATGTCCAGACCGCTGTTTAGACACCTTGACCTTTGAACTATTACAAGTATGGATGATGCTCATGACACATCATTTCATTGTTTCATTTCAGGAAACGTGTATACCAATTTATTTCACACTGTCTCACAGTGTTTAATAATAATTTATTTTCAAATAAATATAAAATAACAAGAGGGCCATGATGGCCCTATATCGCTCACGAGATAAAAAGACTCTGAGAGGAAATTATCATTAGCCTTTGTCAAATTATGTGACCTGGGACGGGGCCAATTTTGCCACTACAGTATTTTTTTTAACAAACTTGGTAGATGTCCACCAGACAATGCTACATACAAAATATGAAACTCTAGGCCTTGAGGTTTTGGACAAGAAGATTTGTTTTGTTTTCCTATATAATTGCCTGTATAAATCAAGTGAACCCTGGGGCAGGGCCAATTTTGACCCTCGAACAATAATTTGAACAAACTTGGTAAAGGTCCACTAGACAATGCTACACACCAAATATCTTAGCTCTAAGCATTGTAGTTTCTGACAAGAAGATTATATAACTGCTCACCAGAGAGAAGAACATTTTTCACTTTTTTCCTATATATAAGTCTATTTAAAATCAAGTGACCCCTGGGGCGGGGCCAATTTTGACCCTAGGGCAATAAATTGAACAAACTAGGTAGAGGTTCGTTAGACAATGCTACACACCAAATATCTAAGGTCTAGGTCCCGTGGTTTTGGACAAGATTTTTAAGTTTTTCCTATTGGTTGCCATGGCAACAAGTGTTTTTAATGAAATTAACTTTTTTTACAACTTTTGTAGAGCTTCATGCAAGGAACATCCATGTAAAGTTTCGTTGAAATTGGCCAACTGGTTAAGAAGGAGATGTTGTTTAAAGCAATTGTTGACGCACGCACACACACACACACGTTCGACGGACATCATGCGATCATAATAGCTCACAATGAGCACTTTATGCTCTGGTGAGCTAAAAACCACACAAGATAGAGTTACAGTTCTTTTGCACAGCACTTTGTATCATTTCAAGAAACATTCACATCAAGTTTGAAGTCATTCAAACTTATGGTGACAAAGTTATGTTCCGGACAAGAAAGCCTCTATCATTAAACAATCAAAGGGGGATAATTCAAAAACTGCATAAGGTAGAGTTATGGTTCTTATGCACTGCACTTTGGATTATTGCTAGAAACATTCACACCAAGTTTGAAGTCATTTGAAATTATGGTGACAAAGTTATGTTCCAGACAAGAAATCCTCTAATAAAATCAAAGGGGAATAATTTAACAAGAGGGCCAAGATGGCCCTACATCGCTCACATGACAATCACTGTTCACTCATTAAAACATTGTTTTGAACCGGTGACCTAGTTTTTGACCCCAGACGACCTATGTTCGAATTTGTCTTACATATCATTAAGACAAACAGTCTGACTAGGTTTGGTGAAGATACGATCAAAATTTGACATCTACAGTGTTAATAAGGTTTTCCTAAGATTTGACCTTGTGACCTGGTTTTTGACCCTAGGTGACCCATATTTGAACTTGTCCTTAATATCATTAAGACAAGGTTTGGCCAAGATCCAATCAAAACCATGACATTTAGAGCTTTTACAAGATTTTTACCTAAGATTTGACCTTGTGACCCAGTTTTTTTTTAACCCGGCTGACCCATGTTCATCCTTCACCCACATATCATTGAGGCAAACATTCTGACAAGGTTTGGTGAAGATCCAATTAAAACTGTGACATTACAGTGTTAACAAAGTTTTCCTAAGATTTGACCTGGTGACCTAGTTATTGACCCCAGATAACCCATATTTATACTTGACCGTTATATCATTAAAACAAACGATTTGACAAAGTTTGGTGAAGATCCAATAATAACTGTGAAATCTACAGTGTTAACATGGTTTTTCATAAGATTTGACCTAGCGACCTAGTTTTTGACCCAAGATGACCCATGTTCGAACTCGTCCAAGATATTATGAAGACAAACATTCTGACAAGGTTTCATGATCATCCAATCAAAACAGTGACTTCTAGAGTGTTCACAAGGTTTTCCAGCAATTTGCCCTAGTTACCTAATTTTACTACAGAAATGACCCATTATCAAACTTGACCTACATATTATTAAAATAAACATTCTGACAAAGTTTCATGAAGATAGTCAAAACAGTGATTTCTAAAGTGTTCACAAGGTTTTCCCTTATTTGGCCCAGGTGACCTAGTTTTTAACCCCAAATGGCCCAATATCGAATTCGTCCGAGATTTTGTTGATATTAACGTTCTGACCCAGTTCTGCTAAAATTGAGCCCAAAATGTGGCCCCTAGTGTGGTCACAACAAAAAGTTTGACGACGCACGACGCACGATGCACACCGCACGATCCTAATAGCTCACTTTGGCACTTTGTGACATGTAAGTGACATGTGAGCTAAAAACCGCACAAGGTAGAGTTATGATTCTTTTGCACTGCACTTTGGATCATTGCAAGAAACATTCACATCAAGTTTGAAGTCATTCAAACTTATGGTGACAAAGTTATGTTCCGGACAAGAAATGGTAGAGTTATGGTTCTTGTGCACTGCACTTTGGATCATTGCAAGAAACATTCACACCAAGTTTGAAGTCATTTGAACTTATGGTGACAAAGTTTTTGAGTAGTCTCAACTAAAATCTAGATAAATTGAAGACTAACACATTAGAAATTATAACAACAGTTGTCACTTTATTAGAAGTAACAATACTGACAAAGGTTTTTTTCTTATTCAAATACAAAAGCAAACTAAAAACGTAAAAACGAAACAAAAACAAAGAAAAAACTTAACAAACGTGTGAGATCTATAAGTTGCAACATTAAAAACAATGTACCATCATCAACAGAGTCAGAAAATATTTAAAATACAATACTAAAATATCTCTAGATACATGTAGAAAATAGTTGAAAGAAGTCATGTAACAAAGTAACAGTAACCCAGGCTATGTTATCTGGCTTGAATTACAAGGCCTTAAAATATACATACGGTATGTATTTCACTTTCTTAGCATCATTATTATAAATATTACTATATGTGATAACAACTAGAACATGATGAATACCTTAAAGATGCGATATCTTTCATTGGCTGTTGTTTTTTTATTGTTGCATCTTACGCATGACACACTATCACAGCTTGGTGATTATTTCTGTCGAGTAGTCCCGATATCCATTCATATTACTACTGAGCGGTCAAGAAAAAAGACCTGACTTTTTACCTTTAACATCTACGTGTGAACTTGACCTTGTCTTTCATCAGACAAATCCCTAATATTGGTGGACTTTTCTGCCAAGTACTTCCAAATTCAACCAATAGATGACAAAGTTACTGAGCTGACACAAAATAAAATACTGATTTTTAACCTTTAAACTGTGTGACCTTGACCTTGGAGCTACAGCCATGTGGTTTGCTAGCGATACATTGTCTAATGATGGTAACTTATTTCAAAATCCTCTGATGAATGACAAAGTAAAAGAGCCTGAGCAGACATGACAAAAAAAACTAAAATATGACCTTTGACCTCTAGGTATGAACTTGACCTTGGAGCTACAGCCATGAGGTGTAAGAGTGACGCATTGTCAAAATGACGGTTAACATTTTGTGGTAACTTCAAAATCCTCAAAAGACCCAAGTTATGAACTCTTTAAGTGTGACCTTGATCTTGGAGGAACGGGTCTGGTTTTTACCCACACTGTCTCATGAAGGTGAACAATCATGCTAAGTTGTTAAAATGGGACATGTCACGACATTTTACATGATTCCAGTATAGCCTCTTCCACTGAAAGTGAATGGGGGTATAACTAAGTAAACAAGAGGGCCATGATGGCCCTATAACTGCTCACCAGAGAAGAACATTTTTTCACTTTTTTCCTATATATCAGCCTATATAAATAAAGTGACTGCCGGGGCAGGGCCAATCTTAACCCCAGGACCATCAGTTGAACAAACTTGGTAGAGGTCCACTAGATAATGCTACGCACCAAATATCTAAGCTCTAGGTATTGTAGTTTCAGATAACAAGATTTTTAAAGATTTTCCAATTGGTTGCCATGGCAACCAGATTTGTATGGAATTTATGTTTTCAACAACTGTGGTAGAACTTCATGCAAGGAACATCCCTGTTTAGTTATACTGAAATTGGCCAACTGCTTAAGAAGGATATGTTGTTGACGCAGGAACGGACTACAGACAACATGTGATAAAAATAGTTCCCCATGAGCACATCATGCTCTGCTGAGCTAATAAAAGTAAGAGCACCACAAGCGGTGCCAATGCTCGTCCATCCATCACTTTGATAAGATCAATCCACCAATTTATTAATTATCATGTTGCTACCTCTTATAACGTCTGAGTTTTGAGCTAAATCAAAGTTTATGCATGGACACAGATGCTGATGCAGACACTGCAGATGCCACAGTGATTACAACAACTCGACTTTTTCTTCTAAAACAGCCGAGCTAATAAACCAATATAGAAAATTGTAAAACAGAACAGAATACAAATAACTGAACAAACAAACCACTGAATCAGATATCTACACCAGTAAGTAAAATGTTTCCTCTGGTAATGGAAGCTGTTACTGTATTAGTAATGACTTATATAAATTGGTTAACAAAAAATATCAAGCCCTTTTTAGGCTTTTTCTTGTAATAATAATAATAACAAATGGTTTATACATGCATCATAATTATGTAAATTTATGACACAAAAACAAAATAGTACAAAAAATGATATAAAATCCTTTATAACATATGTCATAACAAGTTGACAATGACAACTCCCGTCTCATGAAAGTTATGAGAACTGCGATCATATTTGGTGAAATAAAGAGCACTTTTTGTGGCAGCTATCCCATGGTTTAATACAAAACTTCACACATGATCACCCAAGCTTAATTAGCTAAGCCTAAAATATTATGGCAACAAACCCAACATTTTAGTAAAAGTGAACATCAATACCATAGTTTTCCAAATTAACACCCCATGGGTTGCTAGATAGAAGCACTTAACATACTTAAACCATAAACTGGTTGAAACATTGGCAATTACAATCTCGATATGCCTATTGTCCTTTTCAAATTTATTTTGTAAAATAATTTCTGAACTACTATTAAAATTATGGATTTACTTATCAGGTTTTGAATTCTGTAGAACTTTTCTGACATTGACTATTCATTCATGGAACTCCATACACAACAGTGTCCTGCCTACTGTTACATGTACATGTATACTGAAATATTATATTTGCATCACAGCAACAACATAGATTCAGCAGATAATGCAGGTAAACGGCCCTATTACAAACAATATTGAATGTGTTTGGTGAATATTTTTTAATGCTTCATGGTGATTGAAATAGCTGAAAAAATGCATCAGTCAAACCTGTGTTAGTGGTCACTGCCAAATAAAGGCCACCACGTCAATGTTGTTCTTTGATAAACCTTCATTGATTATAAAGAGCAAAAGGACCTCCTTCTGTATTTTCCAATGCTAGCTTTTGTTTACAGGTTTAACAAAAAAAGAAAAAACATGTATAAATATCTGCTTGACTTCAATGCTCATACACACACACTGAAAATGGTTTCCTACATACTGGTATATTCATGTCTTTTTACAAATGACAATAACGGTCATAACAGTAAGCAGGGCGCTGTAATTTATGAAATTTCATACATTCAGGTAAGACATTCTTCTGTAAAAAAACAAAGTGGGGCCACTAATAGGGATCAGTTCCATAAGTAAACAAAACAAAAATGGAATAAGATACACATTGCATAGGCATATATGTGAAACATTGATTTTGTGAGGAGTGTAAAGACAATGATGTATTTAAAAATATCACTTAGATTGAAAGTCTCATGTGAAAAGCTTATGTAAAATATGAATCTTTTCATGAAATTTTCATTCTAAGTGATAAATTGTCTAGCCACTTCATCCTCGTCAATTGTATGTAACAGTTTAGATGAACTCCATAACAGGTATGATTAGCAATCCAATCTGAATCAGAGTCAAATCCTCTACTCTCTTTCATGGGAACAATACATTTATTTGCAGTGCATCTATCCAAAGAACTTTGAGACATATCAATAATATTATGATGGTTTATCATATCAGGCATCTTATCACCTTTTTCTGAACCATTATTTATTCCTAAACCTTTGTCTTTTACATCTCCTTCAACACTACCCACTGACTTCTCATCGATTTTATGTTTACTCTCTTTATCATGTCCGTCTACTTCATTGAACTTATTCCAGTTTCTAACAATTATTCTCTGAGTCTGTTTGCTTTCAAACATTTCTATTCTAAAGCTTTCATCAAAACTATCCATACTTTCAATGTCTTTGGCACTTCTAGGACCTCTTCTTGCACATTTACTTTTCTTTCCATTCTTTCTCTTGTTTCTTGAACTTAAATCGTTCGCTCTTTGTTTTCCTGGAATTTTCCTCTTCATCTTTCTTACCTTCTGTTCATTGTTAATGGAATTACTTGAATTAACAAGACCATCACATAACTTTCTTTTCCTTGTTTTTCTTTTATCACTTTCACCATTTGTACTTACATTATTCAACATGAACTCTCCAGATCCAGGAGAACAAGTCTTTGTACTAAGACAAGAGTTTTCATTAGATTCTTCCCTGATAAACCATTCTGTCATTTTCATCTCTGCTGACTTGATAAAAGCTCTACGATTGGCAAGAGTTTCTGCATTGTCAGGTGTTGGCCAAAATAAAGCTGAAATAGCAAAACATAAATAAGAAAAGGTATGTTCCTTGAAAAAACGTCCCACCTTCCCAAAAATAATATCCACCCTGAAGTCCCAAAGCAAGCAAAGACACAGGATCATACAAAAAAACTAAACTTATTTCCTAACATGGTGGCAACTTCTATAGCAAACGTAGTCAAACTAGAGCTATCACCTTCATTCACAGTTATGGTAACATTTCACAAAAGGAAATAGAACAGTCCTTATTTTCTTTCTTGAATACCTGTAAATATTTGCTGAAAGATGGCCAGGACAATTTCTATACATATATTATTATATAAAAAGGAACAAATTTAATTCAGATGAAAGAATATAGGTATAAAATCATCAACTAGTCAGAAGCACGACTACTGCAAGGCAGATCAATATACGCCCTAAGGTATATTTGATACTGTAAAACCATTATTTTTGGGGCACTTTTTGTGCATGAATATGCATGTTTTCATTTAACCACGCAATTTCATGCGCACAAATACAGCGTGAAAGAGTTACAGAGAGGGCACGAAATTAGTTATATTTGATCCCTAAGTGTGACCTTGACCTTGAAGCAAGCATTCTGAAACATGTACTCTTCACGTCATCTCGATGGGGTGAACAATTGTGTCAAGTTTCTTCAAAATCCTTCGCAGGCTTAAAGAGATACAGAGCGGACATAAAAAAGTCATATTTGAGCCTTAAGTGTGACCTTGACCCTTCCGAAACATGCACTCTGCACATCATCTCGACAACGAGGTGTAAATTTGAGTCTAGCTTCAGGCTTTAAGAGTTACAGAGTGGACAAAAAATCATTAAGACTGATATTTATAGCAACTTTCGTCGAGATTTGATAAACAATGTTGTCTCTACAGTGTTATTAAGGTTAACCAATGATTTACTGGTAACCTGGTGACCTAATATTTATTTTTATCGAAGATATCATAAAGACAAACATTCTGCCAAGATTTGATGAAGATCCAATAAAAACTGACCTCTGAAGTGATACCAGTAATGTTTTCTCATGATTTGACCTATTGACCCTAGATGACCCATGTTTGAACTAGTCTAATATCATTAGGGCAAACATTCTGACAAAGTTTGGTGAAGATACAAACAATCAAAACAGTGGCCATTACCATGTTAATAAATTGTTTCGGGGATTTGACACCCTGACCTCATATTTGACCCTAGATGACCCATGTTCAATCTTGTCCAAGATATCATTAAGATAAACTTTTTGAAAAAGTTTGGTGAAGATCCAATCAAAACTATGACCTCTGGAGTGTTATTGAAGTTTTCAAGGGATTTGACCTGGTGACTCCAGGGTTTTTTCTCGGTATTTTGGGAATATGACCCATACCCTTGGGATTGGGAATTTTCGCGGTGTTTTAATCGAAATTGGGAAAAATGTATAACTACAATTTTTGCAATGTTCTACTTATTCTCCCATAGAACAGTAGCAGAATAACGTATTTACAACCAATAGTGATGTTAATGTTTTTGATTGGGAATTTTTGTCTGTGAATTGGGAAAAAAAGACACTATTTTCCATTGGGAATATGACCGAATTTCGGCTATAAAATCGCCCCCAAAAAATCCCTGGACTCAATGTTTGTCCCGAGATGATCCATGTTCGAACTTGTCCAAGATATCATTATGACAAACATTTTTACAAGGTTTGATGAAGATCCAATGAAAACTGTGACCTCTAGAATGTTAACCAGGTTTTCCGGGGATTTGACCCCATGACCTAATTTTTTACCCTAGGTGACCCATGTTCAAAACTGTCCAAGATATCATTGAGACGATCATCCTAAATAAGTTTGATGAAGATCCAATCAAAACTGTGACCCCTAGAGTGTTAACAACCCCAATGGTGGACACCAGACGACGGGCATTGATTGATACTAGTAGCTCTCCGAGCACTTCATGTACATGCTCAGGTGACCTAAAAAACTCATGTTCCCAAAATACTATAAAAAGGACAAAATATTCATACACAATATACAAATGTATACATATTAATATTTATACCCAAGCAGGGCTTTTTTCCTTCTATAGCAGGAGCCATGCACAGGTGTCTTCCCCTCAGGAAAATTCATTAAAATCATGCAGTTCTCCCATAAATTTCTATTTACTTCTTTTTTCTTTCCCTTTCTCAAAAAGTATGCATTATTTTTCCACAAATTTAAAGAAAAGGCCCCTTCCCCTATCTGTGCACTAGACATGTAACCAAGTGATCCAGGTTCTAATCACCCGGTTTGAATCTTGGTCGTGGCAAGTCCTACCGAATGAAAATACAGTCCATGAAAACTTGTTAAGTGAACCAGCAGCATATTATAACAGAACAAGAAACGCGGCAGTGCCAATAAACCAGGTTTTCCAAGGCTTTAATACCACAGCACTCTAGAAATCTTCATTAAGGCTTCATCAGAGGTTCAGTTTCCAGTGCGACTAGTAAGTTAACATAGACCTTTACCCTACTGGCATAGAATGCAATCCCAAGCTTGGTTTCTATGTAAGCTACCTCCACACAAAATTTCATCGCAATGTCTAAATCCTTAATTAAGTTATTAACTTGAAACTGATTTTCTATTTTGAGTTACAGTGACAATGACCAAACTGACCCCAAATACAATTCCAAATCAAGATTAGTCATTCCAAACTTAAGTAATTGACCGGAAACTGATTTCTAAATTCAGGAACAGTGACCTTGACCCTATTGGCCCTTGATTCAATACAAAAACTTGGACTGGAAGGAAGCTATCAATACACAAAATTTCATCGCCATATCTCAATCCTTACTTAATAAGTTATTGACCAGAAACTGATTTTCTTTTTTTAGTAACAGTGACCTTGACCCTACTGGACCTATATGCAATTCAAAAGCATGGACTGCATGTAAGCTACCTACATAAAAAATTTCATAGCAATATCTTAATCCTTGATTAAGTTATTCACTGAAAGCTGATTTTCTATTTTTAGTATAGTGACCTTGACTCAATTGACCCCAAATACAATCCTAAGCAAAGCTTTCATACAAAGATGCTAAACTCCAAGTTTAGTAAACATTGGTCATTCCAAACTAAACTAAACTGACCCCACAATAAAATCCCAGGCTAGGTTTTCATTGAAGGATCCTACCTACATACAAAGTTTGGTCAAGATTTGTCAATCCAAATTTATGTTTTTGACCGGATACCACCTGTTTGATGCCCGATTATATGAATATGGTTAATAAAAGATTATAGTTGAATTGAGTTGGGTTAATACATGAGCTTTGAATATTCATTTGTACAGCCTAAGTTTACAAGAAGCTGTCACAGACTGTGTATCCCCCCGCCACAGGTGCATTTTATCTGAAGGGTCCAGTCAGAATTTGCTTCTTTTTTTAAGAGTAAAACAAGATAAATTGTAGTGAATAACTTCAATTTTAATGCAGTGCGGCGAAATGTGCATGGAAATGTACGAGACAAAAAAAGGGCAGTAATTCCCTAACAAGAGTCATGGCCCTATATTGCTCACCTGAGCATTGTAATACTAAGGGATAATTTGATCAAGGATTATCTACCAAAACTCTTAAGTAGGTGTTGAAATCAACTGACCCCAGGGGCTGGGCCAATATTGACCATGAGGACGTGATTTGAACAAACTTGGTAGAGTTCAACAAGAAAATGCTACATCCGAAATATCTAAGCCCTAGGCCTCATGGTTTTGGACAAGAATTTTTTTTAATTTTCCTATATGGGCCTTTATAAATCTAGTGACCCAGGGGCAGTGCTGATTTTGACCCCCCAACCATAATTAGAACTAACTTAATAGAGGTCTGCTAGACAATGCTACATTGTTCAAATATCTAAGCTCTAGGCCTAGTGGTTTCAGAAAAGAAGATTTTTGTAATTTTCCTATACAAAATATATATATAGTAAACCTTGGGGTGGGGGCCAATTTTGACTCCAGGGCCATACATTGGTAATTTGACCAAGCTTCGTAGAGATCCACTAGATAATGCTACATACAAAATATTGAAGCTATAGGCCTTGTAGTTTTGGGCAAGAAGATTTTTTAATTTTCCTATATAATTAAGTCTATATAAATCAAGTGAGCCCCGGGGCGGGGCCAATTTTGACCCTAGGGCAATATTTTGAACAAACTTGGTTGAGGTCCACTAGGCAATGCTACACACTAAATATCAAAGCTCTAGATCCTCTGGTTTCAGAGAAGAAGACTTTTTAAATTTTCCTATATAAGTCCATATAAATCAAGTGACCCCTATGGAGGGGCCAATTTTGACCCTAGGGCAATAATTTGAACAAACATGGTAGAGGTTCACTAGACAATGCTACATACCAAATATCTAAGGTCTAGGCCTAGTGGTTTCAGAGGAGAAGATTTTTGTAATTTTCCTATATAAAACAGAGCAAACCCTGGGGTGGGGCCAATTTTGACCCTGGGGCCATAATTTGAACAAGCTTCGTAGAGGTCCACTAGACGATGCTACATACAAAATATTGAAGCTCTAGGCCCTGTAGTTTTGGACAAGAAGATTTTTTTAATTTTCCTATATATGTCTATATAAATCAAGTGAGCCCCTGGGCGGGGCCAATTTTGACCCTAGGGAAATAATTTGAACAAACTTGGTAGAGGTTCACTAGACAATGCTACATGCCAAATATCAAAGCTCTAGGTCCTCTGGTTTTTGAGAAGAAGATTTTTGAAGATTTTTTTTTAATTCTTCCGGTTGCTATGGCAACCAGAGTTCTTCATGGAATGGAATTCTTCTTTGAACAACTTTGGTAGAGCTTCAAGCAAGGAACACACCTGTGAAGTTTTGTTAAAATTGACCCAGTGGTTTAGGAGATGTTGTTTAAAGAAATTGACGACGGACGATGGACTACGACGGACAAAGCTCGATCCTAAAAGCTCACCTTGGCACTCTGTGGCCGGTGAGCTAAAAATAGGATATGCGCTGAAGCACTTGATGATAATCATTCGGTGAAAGTTTGGTGAAAATTGCATGGGAGTTGTTCACGGAAGCACTTAAATGTAAAATTCAACAAAGGGCAATAACTCCCTAAAAAATATTTAAATTGTGAAAACTTTATGATATGCTCTGTAGGAGTTAATGATAATCATTCTGTGAAAGTTTCGTGAAAATTGCATAGGATTGTAGTAGATGCACACAGAAGCATTTAAATGTAAAATTCAAAGAAGGGCAATAACTCCCTCAAAAATAATTCAATCACAAAACCCTGACTATATGCCCCGGAGCACTTGATGATGTTTAGTGAAAATTGCATGGGAATGTATGAGTAGTTATGAACAAAAGTAAGTGTGATAGACTCACGGAAACACAGACGCACAGACAGACACCTACCACTTAAATATCCCTACGCTTTTTGGCGGGAGACAAAAAGACATTCATGAATAATAAATTATTATTCTCAATTTCTATCAAGGTTTTAGTAAGGGCCAGTGACCCACAACATACAAAAACTGCCTATGTACTGTGAGAGAAATTGCTGCTTATTTCAAATATGGCAGACTTATGATATTTTTAAGATTTTGTCAACTTTTAGCTGATAATTTAAGAAATGCTAGTTACAGTGTCACACTTTAGAAATGTATGTATGCTGTGGCGCACTCGTTTCTCTATTCAAGGCTAAAAGCTCAAATGTGAATACGTTGTAGTTTCTTAGAACACTCAAAAGGTTTTGTTGGCAATTGGAAGTGATTCTGAAAAATCCAACCCTTATTTTGATGATTTCTGACTTTATTTTTCACATGCAATGGAAATGTAACTATCGATATGCTTCAAAAGGCAATTTGTCTTTATTGGTAGTAAGTATGACCAATGCCTAATTGGGTATGGCTGTAAATTTTAACTGTAAAAACCATGATAACTGTTTATGATCACCTTAAGCGCCAAATCAACTGTTACATATTTTCAATACAGTATATTTCAACAATGTCATTGCATTGTTAAAAAAAATATTATACATGAAATACACAGCATTTTTTCTCACAGTTAAGTACATCTAGTTTCTGTATGTCATGCCCCTTGTTTCAGGGTTGTTTTAAAATTAAATTCATATTCAAAGTTACGAAATTGTCGTCAATATCAGAAAACATTTTCATTGCATTGTTTACAGATAAACTTACCCGGAAAAGCAGCTCGAGCCCCATTATTAAACTTCTCAAATCTAAAGGTATCATTCACTCTGCTGAACACAATATTTTCTTCAATTAACTTCTTTCCCTCATCACCATTCATATCCCATATAGCAGCTGTGGTAGTTCCACATAAGTCTGATATATTGGTCTCAAAAATGTTCTCATTAAAATTCAAAACATTAGGTGCCAAGTTAACTTCATCATTACTGTTATTCGCAAGCACTTCATTTACATTTTCTGATCTATCTATTCCACAAAGCAGCATTGCTTCACCCAATACATTACTTATATCATTATATTCATTTCCACATTCAGCTTCCCCAATAATGGATTCACAAGCAACCTCATCTTCATTGTAAAAAGTAAACTGGTTTGAACTTGAATAATCATTTCCACTAATCCCTCTTGTTTGAACTAATTCACAAAATTCATCAAAGTCTGAAACATGGTCGGAAATCATATCATCTCCAGGCTCAAAGGTCAATGCTGCAGTTAGATCACCAGATAGTTCATCAGTTTCAATTTTCTTTCTTTTAGCTCTAGCTTGACTTATCTGATTTTCCAAACAATACCTACTATCAAGGCCACTTCCAGGAATAGGAAGCATACCTTTTCTATGTTTTACTCTTCTTTTTGGTTTATTTACCTTCATTTTCAAACAGCATCCAATACAATTTTGATGGAGAGCCAATTTCTTCACATTCACTGTTTTATCAATTATAAGAAATGGTTCATCCTTCTGGATTACACAAGAGAAAGTATCCTGCTCAATAGTGGCAAGTTCCAATGACTTTGAATCAATTGCAACAGAATAAACAGTTAGGTCCAGGTTCCTGCAACTGATCATTTTAACAGAGTAATATTTGTACTCTCTCTTAGAAAGACAAGGAATAAGAGATGGATTGTTCTGCTTCCTTCTTTTTTTAAACTTGACAACCAGACTGTGGACTGTGTTAAGATCTATCCAGAATGTGTTGGTATTAAGACTTTTGCCATCAGTTAAGAAGTCATTAACTTCAACTGGCGCTCTTATTGGCAGAACATGAAGTTCTCTCATCCCTTTCTGGATTTGGAACAGTGGTAGAATATTGTATGATATAATCTCTTTAAAACTCACATACACATTGTCTCTCATTGCAAATGCTTCCATTTTTATATCACCAACGTTTACAAATCCAATAGACAGTTCTGTTAGATCATATTCTGGTTTGTTTTCAACAATTTGCACATTACTTGAACTATATTCATTGTGATTCATTTTCATGGCCGCAAAATATTTCCACAAACCACACTCAGAACATAAGACATATGAATCAAGATTCTTATCTTGGGGAGAGTTTAGTGCAAATTCCACTATAACAGAATTAGAAATGTTTGTTGATGTGAATTTCTTGCAGAAAATTTGAAAATCTTCTACACAGATGAGATCAAGACATGAATTATTCCTATTAAATCCACATTTCTGTTGTAGCAGCAATGCCTCATATGAATCAAGAGAGAATAATGCTATGTTTGAAAATTTAATAAAATGCAACAAAGATTCACTGGCTGCCCAGCCAATGATCTGCATAATTGTATCCAGAGGCATGCAAAGTAAGTTAGATCTCTCAAATACATATAACTCGACATTGCCAAATATGAGAACATGGGCTTGAGTAATGAAATACATTTGTTCATCTAGATTGACAGTTAGTTCTATAGGAATGCCCGTGCTTCTCCAACTTTCACAGCTACAGAAGAAAGGTTCAGTCATATTCGAAATTGCTGCTGTAAACATATTATGTATCTTAGACAGATAGCATTGCTTATAAATGTTAATTAGTTAACTGAAAACTGTTATGAATGTGTCCAGCAGATTGGATCAAAACAGTCATAGTTGTGAGTATGTGTGCTTCTTCATGTCATGTGATATCCCGAAAAAACATCAAGGGCTAGTTTTGATAAAATCAGGTAGAGCACATCATTATACACCATTATTCAATACCCGCTTCTCATCTGCCTGAAAGTACAGATTACATATCAACATTTTGATCATAATGAAAAATATACTTGCTTAGGCCATCATTAAAATGCTGTTTGTTTGTAGTGCTCCTACCCTAATTTCCAGAGGTGGGTAGTTAGGTAGGTAGGTTTTTTTTTTGTTTTTTTTTTCTGAAATTGCATTGTAAAAATAATTGGCAATTTTGAAATACACAATATTTCTATGTAGTCTGCTCTGCATTAAAAATGTAATTAGAACAAAATATGATGAACAACCAGTTTGTATTAGATAATTTAAAGGCCATGATATGGTTTAAAAACAGAAAGTACTTTTGAACTGAACGGGTGCAAACAGACTACAAAAAAAAATCAACTTGAAAACCTAAAAACAAAAAGAAAAGTAGGGGCCATTTTGATGGGTCGGTCGGAGCACTACAAACAAAGAAGGGGTGTAAAAGATCATTCAAATTATGATGCAGATTTAGAGTGGGACTGCATGAGCTGGCATGTATGGTATACAGCAGGACATAAATATCTTTGTCAGAAGTGTTATAAATATTAAATAAGTTGAGTAAAAATATGACTGATAATAGATTGTTAACAGCAAATCAACAAATTCATCAAGGAGGTTCACCCCACACATCCCCTTGAAGAAGAGATAAGACAGATGCAAACCCAATCAACCATTAATACCATGGTTTACAAACTCCTAAAACAAACTCATGAATTAATATAAATCACCTTTATAAATGACAATATATCATATATAAGTATGATGGTAAGTAGGCCTAATTAAAAAACATCTCAAGGCAGGGCCCTAACTGCATATTAGGGGAAGGGGCCTGGGGCCCTCAGGTAGGGGAATTTCATGTCATTTTGAGGAAAAAGGGGAATTTCAGGGGATTTTATCAACTATTTTATTACCCTGCAATAAACATTTTAAGCTTAAAAAAGCTGTATTTAAATATATTTCATACATTAATATACAATTAATCAAAGGTAAATAACTTAATATCAACCACTTATGATTTTTTTTTTTTTTTTAGGGGAATTTTTATCAAAAAATAAGGGGAAAAGTATATTATTTTAGGAGGGGAATGGGGCCGTCAAATGAGGACCCTGCTTAAAGGCTAATCATAGAAATGTCTAACAATAATATTGACAATGGGGGAATAATTAGTTATAGCCCCTTTAAATTACCATCATTACATCCGAAAGTATTGAGGGGTGTTAAGTCAGTCATTAACCTGTTATTCAATCAAAAAAAATTATACTCAATAAAAAATTACCTACGTATAGAAAAAACAAGTTGTTTTTTTCTATACGTATGTAATTTTTTATTGAGTATATATTTTTTTTATTATTGAATAACATGCTGTGATTAGACAACCGTAGTTCTGGGTCCCATAACTAAATTGGTCTTTTTTATTTCGTCTTATTGATGAACTGCAATGTAATGCATACGTATCATCGTCAAAGACCTTCGACTTAGACAACCGAATAAATACTGTATAAAAATCTAATGGAAACTCCGAGCGATTACCTTAATTAGTAGAATCTTTCATATAAACACAACCATTCTGAGGTTCCTAGTTGACGACTAAAATAAACTGACAGCCGAAAACATCTGACGAGATGACAATTAAGCGTGAATTAAGATAATTTCGTCCGTATCAAACGCACAAAATTGCTCGTGTATTTTCCCGCGATTTAACTGGTTCCCGTTCTTTATTGCAGTGCGCCAAAGTTTGCACAGACAAGTCTCGGGAACCAGTTGGCAAAAGAATCACAATCGGAATTCCTCGGCTTTGTATTTCGCAGTCACGAAAATGCACGAATGGTTACGATTGAGCAATCACAGTGACTTTCACACTTATTTCCCCTTACACTTGTAAACTGGTTCATGTTGACATCATATGGATTCAACTGACAAAAATCTGTGAAGCGGATCAAACTCCGCCCACGATGCGCAAAGAATAAAGTTATTTCACGAAATCGTTCCCAGTTGAACAAGAATTTGAAAAATAATCTCGAAACCCAGTGTAAAGTACAACAATACATATAGCTTTTGAAAAAGCTAGGATGCGGATCGTTTGGTCGGTTTGCATTGTGAAGTTGGTAGATGCCACTTGGAAGAACTGAACTGAAAGTATAATGCGAGCATGTGATACAGAATATGCCACTTGATGAATGAACACATGAATGTTAATGTTATAGAACACTTAGGATATGTGTGTATGAATTCAATATAAATAGTGTGACCAACAAATTAATGTGATAAAAATTTTTTTTTTTTTGTACTATGTTCTAGTAGTTTTAATTGCATTTGAACTGGAATAATAAATTTAATTGTTTGAGCGCACGTTCTACAAGTGATGTCAAATTATATAAATTATATAGAAAGAATTAAAAGAAACACATAGTAAAGAAGTAAAAATGTGTTCAATAAGTATCAATTTAACTGCCAAGTAAGTAAAAATCTTGGTTTGATGGTAAAAGGTTGTTGTACTTAAATAATACTATATGCAATGAAAAGGTGTGTGGGAGAAATTAACTTTTAATGGCATCATCAAGGACTTATAAACTGTATGTATATAAGAAATGAAATCAAGACTTAAATACAATGTACAAATAAAGGCAAAGGCAACGTGAACTGTGGAAGAAATGTTGATATGCAATATCAAATGGACATTACAAAAAAAGCAGGATGGAATGCATATATTACATAGGCAGCGTGTCAAAAAGCAATACTTTTTAAACAGTTTTATATATAATTATACATGCATATTTACAAGAACCAGGTGAAAGTTCTTATGAATAGGCCATAGTTGTAGAGTTACACATAATTAATATAAAATACATATTTTTTTAATTGATCTTATATCTATATGTGCATTTTCCAAAATGCTGAGAAACAACAAATTAAAATAATAGTTAATCAACAAATCACAACAAACATGGTAAATGTAATAGAACTGTGTTGAAATGTTATAAATTTTTAATAAGGAGTAGAATTTGTTCCAGCAAATGAAAATAAAAGAATGAAAACAAGAGGGCCGCAAAAACCTTGATTGCTCACCTGAGTAGCGAGTCTGCAATTGTTTAATATGTACTTCTTGTGGTTGTAAAATTTGTAAAGTAAAAATGTACGAAAATTTATTCTTATGCGGTCGAAATAATTAAAGTTATAAACCGTTATTGACAAACATTTTACATTCATTTCGAATTGATATACAGTAGATATTACTAAATGCGTAATTCATTTAGCTGACCTAATATCAACATTTTTATGTGTGACCTAATTGGATTGCTTGCTGATAGGTGGTGTTCACACGGTACTATAAAGGCAATTTAGGAATTTCATAAACATCATACTTTTGTTTCCAAGAGTGCTGATAATATCAAAAAATCTTCGCGACTGTCTTTTTAAAGACAGTTCTTGTGACCAGTTGTCTGTATGTCTGACATGTGCTTAATCTAAAATAATTTTGTTTATAATAAATTCTTAACTCCTGCAAGGACTTATAAGTTATACACTCATGTGTATATATAACCCTTGTCTCCTGTAAAACACACTTGTATAATAATAAGTAAATGAAATTTCATTATCGTCTTAATTATATAATCAGTATTACCATGAATACTTACTGATGCAAAAATTGTTTTTAATTAGCATTATAAATGCTGATGACTTAAATGATCTTTTTAACCTCAGTATGTTTATCTGTTGAACGGCCCGTTCGACATGTACATGTAGCTATATCGTCATTTCAGATACCCCTCCCCAGGAGAGGAGTAATCTTGATGCTGGAGTTCTAACCGTGCATTTATACCCCTAGTCTTTTCGAGAAAAAAACTTTCCTGTTTTTAACCTCCCCTGTGTAAAGCATCGATACACACCTCACTCATTTCCTGTAACTTTCAAAACGTGTGTGTACAGAATGCACTGAAAAGGCGTCTCTGAAATATTGAAAAGCGCAGCCGAGATTCGAATGCACTACCTTTCATTTAGTAGTCCAGTGCGTTACCACTAGTCCATCGATCACCCCTTACCTCATTGGGTTAGTCATGGACATTTTATAAGGACCATTCAATATAATTATTCTTCTTTCATCCTCGATGCAAGGCTATTTAATAGCATACTCGAATCCTTAATGTATATTTTAGTAATTTCTTACTTTCTCATCAGTTATAAAGTCTGCCAATAGCTATGTAGCTAATGTTTCTGTTTATAAATATATCTGGGACTTATTATATAGTATCCCTATATATACCGACTCGAAATAAAATTTGTATTTAATTTGTAGTGTTACGCAAACAAGGGGGAGGGTTAAGGGGACATCTCTTGCATACAATGGAAGAGATCTAATTGAATATTAACTAAAAAGATTTCAATGTCGCCTCGTAAATTGATATTATCTTAAAGATTGGCATTGCATGAGTAGATCTAATTTAGATCTAATCCCCTGAATAATTATAAGCATTCGATTTTATTACATGCCATTTTTGCCATATATTTTGATTTGCACTTCTCAAATTGATATTACAATTATGCATGCACATGTTTTTAAAGTGCGTATCGATGACTACGCCCCTTAGAAACAATACAAATTTAATAAGTTGATAGTGTGTATATTGCAATGCTAAACGTGTAAACATTATAGACAGAAATTCAGTTTAAATTTCGTTATTCAGCTAAACGAATCTCTTTCTCGTTTGACACAAAACGGTACTCAAACATTGTTTCAGTGACAATGTCAGGCCCAGTGTGTCTACTGATCTACTATATATATTTTATACATTGCTCAACTTTTCTAATCGGTCGTCTAGATGTTTGAATATGAAAATGCATGACAATAATTTAGATTAATTATTTTAATTCAATTTCTTGTGACGTAAATTTATATATTGTACAATATTCAAATTTTCCGATACAGTTAAGAGATGTTATTCGCTTTATCTGCTAAGAATACCAAGTAAAGCAAATGACAGTCCTGCTCACAAAACATTTGAAGAATAGAGCATGTAGACCGAGTGAAATAGTTCACAGCGTATATTCATGGTACACATATATATATGAACCCAGTACGTCCCATTATTATCATGGAGGGCTGTTTTCGCGGCTTTCTTCATTCAGTTAATAATTAGAGTGTATTTTCTAAAACTAAAACATTCTGGTATATGCCAAGTCCCTAAAATCACTTTAACTATTTTTCTCGGAAGGGGTCTGATTTGGGAGCACGGAAGCCTACTCGGTAGTCGGTAATATAACTCACTTTTATGTGTGTTTAACCTGTACGACCCAACACGTCATCTAAATTGGCTTCCGGTCAATTGAACCAATCAAAGTTTTGAATGAGATCACCCTATGAAAACGTAAACACGCCAGCCTGGCTGATGCGAAACTGCTTAATTAGTCATCATATTTGTTTGTACGTATGGGAACAACACGAAGAAGTCGATGGAATTCTTGTTTAATGTGGTTTGCTGCATCCATCTGCGGTCTTTGTTTAACATTGTCACGTTCATGTGCTAGCACGAACTTGGGGACGGAATCCGTTCCGTCCATCGAATTGGATGGAAGTGAATCGAATCGGTAGGTTCATATTTTTTGTGGGATTTTTTTGTCTCTTAGCTGTAACTTATGGAAATATGGTTGTCATGCGCTTTCCGATCGAATTTGAGCACTTGTGAATGTCATATCAGGGTAATGTTTATTTTGTTTGCAAAAGTTATTTTGATTGGTGTAGAGAATCTGTATTTCACCAACGAGCTTTTTCATTGGTCGAGATGAACACACCCTCGGTTGCACCAAATTAATTGGATTTGTTCCAGAACATCTATAGTATCTATAACATCTAAACCATAACAAACCACATTGATCCCAAAAATGTTAAGTTGTGCAGTCAGATGGAATGACATTAAATTTACTTTTAGGATACATGTCACTCATTTAATTTTCATTTAAACAGGTAGTTTTAACTTCCGACCAACTTCATTAAACTGTTATTACTTGATTAATCATAATGCCTAATGGTTTGCTGATTTCATTGGGAAGTAATGTAGACCCCGAGATAGACTATTAGCAGATACACCAGGTCATTTGTCAATACTTTTTACCAGAGTTGTTCATATATATATGACTTTTCAAGGAATTTGTGAAGATGAACACATTGAAAAAAGATATTAATTATACTAAGTCATGAAGTACCCCGTTTACCGGTGTTATCCAGATAACGGTGTATCATATTATATTCCGTCATATACACTCATCATGCATAAATACCATTGTCAACAGAGTTAAAACATCATTTTGAGGATAAATATGCATTAAAATTAGTTTTTTATTAAAAAATACATGAAATATTTTTAAAATGATTCAATAAAAATACGTAGCTTTTCTCATAAAAACTAGATTTCTCTCACTGCCATCTGCATTTTTGAATGCAGGTGCTCGTTTTTATGCCACTTCCGTGAAAAAAATAGTTAGTGTTGAAAATATTGTTTGTAGTTTAACCCAGCATAATAATATCACTGTTACCTTATTGTAAAAAAAATTGAGACCCGCATTTTAAAGTAATGAACTCTAATATGCATGTTAATTGTTATATGCAATTTGTATTAAGATAGTTAAATATCTACAGGGGTTGTACATGTATAGTATTTAGTAATGCAGAGTCCCTGATATCATTTAATTACTCCAAATAAATATAATTGTTTATACTTACTGGTATAAACCGTATATAGTCACCCTTGGGAAAGACATGATGTGGCCTTTAATGGAAGGTCATTTTGTTCAGTGACCGCTAACTCCAGTTTGACTGTATGTTAACCTTGTACATTTATCACTAGACTCTAGGATCTAGGCTTATAATAATTAACTTATATACTTCCGGTACTTGAATGCTATACTAATAGTTCTATCTGAGTTACTGTATATTTTTTATTATTGCAGAAATTTGGTTCTCGTTAGTACAATAGATGGGAGGTTGTCTGCCCTTGACATCCAGGATGATGGTCAATTGTTATGGAGCATTGCTGCTGATGCTAGACCACTTCTTTCATCTAGTATCAGCAAATTAGAGGTAGCTTAATATTATATTACTGGTTTTTAAATCAGGCATTCTCTGATTGCTGATGGTTCTGTCTTGGAGGGTTTTTTTGTTCACAAGTATTGAATGCCTATTCTGTCTTGTATAACTTGAGTACATATTTTAAGGGAATGTTTGTTTTAAATATCTTTTGCAGGTAGTTTTAAAGGAAATATAATTTTGTCTGTACGTTCATTCAAGTATCCATGAAATTTCGTGTCCTTAAAGGTGCATTATAATGACTGAATACGACATATTATGTGATTAAGTAGTGTGTAAATTATTGATTTTTTGGCAGATAATGCATGATGGTATACCTACACGTTACATTCCTTCCTTGGATGGAGGTTTATACAGGTATAATGGTGCAAGCATTGAGGCCGTCCCTTTATCAGCAGAGAAATTATTGAGTTCATCCTACAAGCTAGCTGAAGATACTATGATGATTGGTGGAAAGGATACTGTGACTTATGGTCTTGATCCAATCACAGGAGAGGTAAGTTTTCAAGCAAGAAAAAAAGGAAGAAGAAAAAAGTACCGTTATATGAACATTTCTGATTTCTCCATAAATATTGTGTTGACCATTGAGTAGCCATGGGCTAAAGCTAATTAGTTAGTATTGACATAGTCCTTATTTGATCCTTAAACTGGCAATTAAACTCTTGGAATTAGTAAAATAATGCTTCTGACCCTTGAGAATTTGTGCCAAAGGGTCAAATTTACAAATAACATTAGTAGTAAATTTTGATGACCTTTCCCATTATTATCAGCCATAGATTATTCTGACCCTTATGAGCACCCTATATTCATATGAATTCCATTATTTTAAAGACTAACCATAACACACAGCCCTTCACTTTTAAGATGTGTAATGACTATTAAATGCAAATGAAGACAGAAAAATAATTTTCTATTTTCTACCGCATCCCAAGTCTTTTCATAAATAAACAAAGAAGGAAAGTGAGTATATATCATTCCTTTAGTGACATGGTCATAGAAAGGCTTTGTTGTCGTATATAGATAAAAGCTGTTGTTTTACTGACCTATGTTGTTGTTTTTAAGATGAGGTATGCATGTGGATCGAAAGGATGCCGTACGTTTGGCAAACTTGTACAAAACCATGAAGATATTCTAATCGTGAATCGACGTACACAAACTGTGAGAGCTGTCGACTCAAGATATGGTTCAGAAAAGTAGGACAATGTTTATTATGTTGATGCGTGTATTTGTATTATATTCAGTATACATTATCATGTGTGTTATGACATGCTTATTACAATAAACAGTGGTTTTCAACTTGTCAGGAATCTGTCTCGATTTGTTTTATGTAGCAGTGTGTCAGTAAAAAAATGGACAAAATCTCTTAGATTTATTTTCCATCAACAAGTACAAAAAATTGATTCATTATTGTGTAAAAATAACCTTAAACAAACTCATGGTTTAGGTACATGTGATAAAAAGTGTTAGTCAAAATTGTAATTCTTTAAACTGAAGCAAGTATTTCAGAAATTGTAAGTTCATTTCGAGGGCTCAGCGCAACACTGTTGTAACTTGTTCTTATTTCAATATGAGTTACGACACTGTTGCATTGAACCCTCAATTTGATAAATGTCAATCATAGTAGACATTGCTTTTATTTGTAAATTAGACATATTTAGCTAAGTTAATGATAATATCCATCTACCCTAATGTGGTTTCCATTTATATAGACATTTGTATCAATTAAACCCATAATGAAACATTGCATTCTGTTTTTCAGGTGGAATTTTAGTGTTGGTGAACATGATGTAACATTCCTCAGGGGACAAAGACAGACATTATCTACAAGCAGGCCTGAAGAAGACCAGGAAACTGATGATGTCACATGTACAACTGAAGGTTAGTTAGATGTTTTAACTGACCTTAATAACCCTCTCCATCCACCTCAGGATCTGCCTCCGTGGTCAAGTGGTTAAGGTCGGTGACTTCAAATCTCTGTAGCCTCTCACTGATAGAGGGTCGTGGGTTGGAGCCTCGCTACTAACCATGTCTCTTTATGTCAGAAAGTAAGCAGTTGCTTACAGAGGATGGGAATCCCGTACTGGTTCTGACTAATTCAATATAAACAAACAAACAATTCCACCATGGATCTTGTTACACAAGAACAACATAATTTTACTCCCATTAGTTAGATGTGGTTACAACTGTGTCAGATTTCCCTCTCTTTAATTGAAATTTAAATGTGTTTCCATGAGATAACATGGTGTGATTTTTATTCATAGTTGAAGATGAGGAATTCTCTAATGCTGAAAAGATGAAGTTAATGAGCTCTGTGAAGATCTTGGTACCTGATGGTATGGTTGTTGGCGTGAATCCTGACAACATGCACACTGTCACATGGCAACATAAGGTGAACATTGCATTTATCTCCCATTCTTACACTGTCTCACAGTCTGTTGTTGTTATAAACCATTTGCATTGTTATATAATTAAATTCCATGGTCTATTCAATGATTGAAGTCATACTATTATGATTATAACCAATGATGTCACAAGCTTTTTATGCAGGGAAAACATATTTTGTTGTAAATATGGCATGTTTCCATGTCTTATCAGTTGTGCAAGTTGTTTATCTGTGATACATTTAATTCATATTTGCGGTGCACTGTCATTTAGTTCTTCCACAGCCTAACTCCTTCCCATAACTTCAGCAACATCACAAAATATAAGTCTCTCACAATAAACAGGGGTGTGACAATGTTCTGGAATTTCTGATTTATCTGTTCTAAACAAGCTATCATTTCTGAGCAGAATAGAAGTTTATTGATGAAAATATCCCAAGAAATGGCGAATTTATAGTCAATTTAATCTGCTCTAAAAGACTTTCTTTAATGCAAACTGAGTTAAATATAGGAAAATGTGGTTGAAGGCCTCTTGTTTTGCAAAAATGGTCGGCCGCATAATTTTTTTATGATTTTCTGGATTTTTAATTTGGCTCTATTGACATCCCACATAGAATTTCCTTAATCAGAGTCTAAACATTTTATCTGATATTCAAAATTGTGGGTATAGAACTTTTGATTATGCACTTACCTACTTACAGTGTGATGGGGCCTATCTGAATACATGTTAAGATTATACAAGATCGTCCTAGTCTCTGCATGGATTTGAAATTAACTGCATACTTGTTTTCATTTCAGTTCAAGAGTCCTGTCTCTAATGTATGGCTGTTGTATAAAGGAGAATTACAGAAAATTGATATGTTTGAAAATAAAAATATTCCTGCTTTATCTAGTTTTGATACTGAGGAACAACCTCTACATACACCATTACTTTATGTTGGTTAGTATTATATTTATTGTTTTAAGCAGAAAAAATATGCATTTCTAAAATTAAATAAAATATTTGTAACTTGCAATAATTATACTCATTGCACCTCTTCATTTTGTCATTGTATACATTCCAGCCATTTAGCATTACGTTTTCTTACAATTATTTTGATGTAACGTCCACTATTCTATTGTAACAGTTATGTCTTGAAAAAGGCGTTCCACACTGAAATGTTTAAATTAAGTTTCTAAACATTATATGTCTTATATGTGTAGGTTAATTCATATCAGTTGTATTAAGCTGGTGATCTAAGACTTGCAATATCATTGACTACAATGGACGCAGTGATTTTTTCCCAAAATTTTCTCACTACCCATGCCCATCAAAAGGGGAAATTTAGCGCAACAAATTCCAAAATGGGAATACCGGTATATAATAACATTTATTTCTATGGAATATTATTCAGTTGTTTAAATCATAAATATAAATATTGGTGAGAAAACTTTTGTATTTTTCTTCTTTTTTACATGATGATGTGGAAAACACTTCTTGTCAGGGGGAAATTCTGGCCATTTTAGGGGGAAAATGAAGGAAATTTTGCTAGGGGAAACTGCCCATATTCAGCAGTAAATATAGCAAAAAAAATCACTGCGGACATATGAGGCCAATCCAATGTTTGTCAATAATGTCAGTTTTAAACCAATTGAACTTGTGTCATTTGGACATCTCATGAATGGTTCCTTAAAGTAAAACCATTTGCCATCAGTATGATTATTGAATTTTGATATTTTGAAACTTTTAGGCTGTTAATATTATTTTGTACTGACATGAAAGAGGCCAATTTGGAGAATACATACATTGTATTCAATACACAAATACGGGATTTTGGGGGGGGGAATATAGCTTATTTTCTAAGGGGAAGACGCTGACTATCAATGTCACTTTCTTATTTAAAAAAACCCTGTCTTGATCAACCTGATTCTCATTATTATTTTAGATGATGTTTGCCTAAGCAGAGATAATTTTGTTACCAGTTGACCTAATTAGTACATCATGTCTCAAATTACAGGTTTACACGACAAACAGCTGTATGTGCAATCTTCAGCACAAATGAAAGAAAAACTAGCATCAGCTGAAGGTAGACATATTGATGATTCACCGCCTAGAACATGTCAGAATGAGAAATCTCCGTTACCAAGAGTGGCATGGAAACCTTATCTGAATACAGGTATTATTTTTGTGTGAATCTTACATAATCTTGACAGTAAAGTCCCATTAGCTTTTTGCTATAAAAAATATGCAAAAAATAAGCAATTGCTGATATCCCAAGATAATAATTACTGATGAAACAAAATATATAGATACTATTATGACAGATAAATTTATAAGCTTATGGGACTTAAAGTCAGATTGTTTGTACCCAATTAGTCAGTGACAATATTTTTTATTTTTACATCAGATTTAACACCGTTTTCAACATTGTTTTAGTTATATTGTGATAGTTATTCTAACCAGCTATCCCACATAATTCAGAGGTGAAGGACAATTTAACAAAGGATGTAATATCTTTAGTCAAATTTATCAAGGACAGTGTGAGCCTCACCCGGGGTTCGAACTCAACAACCTCTTGATCAGTAGACCAATGCTCTAACCACTGAGATAACTGGACGGGCAGGCTCCAGTGACAACATTTATGGTCTGATAATAATACAGTCACTTGACTGACAAGTTTATGGAAAGTGCAGATGTAAAGCTGAGCTTTCCTTGTCTGAATCTTTTTTTGTCAATCAGAACTTATGAGAAAGACTTCAAATTTTGCATATCCTACTGTCTTTTCTACTCTTCCCTCAAGTGTGTCTTCAAAGATAAGTGTGTAATGTTTATTATTTTCCCCATCCATTGTTCTAGCTCACTGGCGTACACCAACTATGCATAACAGAGTGAAGCAGATTACAACAGATGCTGATATTACTGAGGAGATTTGTGAAGATGGGGATAATGCATTAGTGATATGGCATGAAAACTACCCATTTGGTAAGAAAACAGTTCTGTATAACCTATTTTTAAATAATTTTTGCTTTCCCCTATTTTGGAGATTGCAATGTATTGTAACAATTTGCAACTTTTTTGTAAAATTTACAACTTTATCCTTTTCAACATATTTACATTATTTTTGCTGTATTAAATCTGTTAATTTTTTGTTGTATATGTGGCAATATCAAAAGTTTGGACTTTTTTAGTCAGTTCTAGAAGAGCTTCCATTCTGACATACTTTTTATGAATTTTACAGATAATGGCTTCTACTTGTACCCAGAGTTTTCTGTACATGTACCCTTGACAGAGGATGGACAGATTTTACCAAACAAAACAGCAAAAGTATCTAGTGTGTATGTCTATGAGACCATTATAGACAAGCTTTTGATGATATGGAATTGGTGGTAAATAAGAACAACCTAAACTATTAAATATTTTGGTCAAATTTACATATTAGTAATGAAGCAATCTTTAAGAATTGTGTACTTTATAGTTATTATTTTTTTATAAGCTTTTTCAAGGTGTTTGAAACATATCAAAAGGCTATTATGTGTTAGAACTGTAAATTTCTGTAAGGGCACTAACATCAGTAAAGGACCTATGTATGGAAGTATTTCTGCAGTCAACTAGTAGGTGTCTTACCTGGCCATTATTAGGTTTGAAGCAAGTTATGAAATGTATTTAAAGTCCCATTACCTTTCGGCTATAAAAAATATGCAAAAAACAAGCAATCACTAATATTATCCCAAGATAATAATTACTGAAGAAAGGAGCCTTTTTTCTTTTTAAAACACTTGCTTCACTGTGATTTTTGCCTTTGTAAACTGGAAATTTATAGAGGGCACGACGTCACTATACGACGTGTGCATAACATGACTGCGAGAAAACACAGCTGTTCTATAAATAGTATTGTTTTCATTGATATAGAAAAAAATACAATAGTGGTATCGGAAACATTTTGCACGGGAGTGAAACACGCCGGATTCCTCTGTTATAGGACAAACAGAAACTATTAAGACCGATAAATTTATTTGCTTATGGGACGTAAAGTTATGTGGCATTGTCTGTTGTCTTGACCAGTGTATCATATGACTGTTGTCTGTTTCAGGAAAGAAGTTGTGGGTATTAGTGTTCTAGTGTCTACTATAATGCATATGATAATGTCTCGATTACCAAAGAAAGAGCCTGAAACACCTAAACAAGTTTCTACCAGTCAGGTAATTTTATCAAGTCTGTACATTGTAGCATATACTGTGTGTTTAAGTACAATTAAGTGATAAATGTTTACTATTGTACAGTATTTATGTATAATAGTATTAATTCATGAAGAAATTACATCATGCTGTGTTATTGACTTTTGATGCAAATCAATTATTTCTTAGCAGTAAATTGTTATTAAATTTTTAACATTTTCTTCTTGAAAATGCATCTTAGCCCAAACAAATTTTGTTATTGTATTTTAACTTTTTATATTCTCTTTTACAGCATGTAAGTGCATATATTAAAATTTACATTACAGTCTGTAGACAGTATGACTGGGTCTGATAGTGTTGGAAATTTTCCAAATCGCCAGAACTCTGAAGAGTACATTTCTCGGTATGTTATTTCTGATGTCTGTTTGTGGATATACAATACAGTTTTATCTATCTCTTTTGAGATTGGTTTTTGGTTGTATAAATCAAATATTTGTTTTCTTCAATACTTCATACTAGAGTCAAACTAGGGCTGTGGCGAGTATCCGAGTACTCAGGTATTCACGAATAAAATCGAGTATGAATAATCGTCATTACTGAGATTCGTGGTTCGTGATCTTGTTTTTTAACAAATCAAAAGTGTATAAAAATCCCTTTTCTCTGAATAAATACTGTCTCATCATGGAATACTTTGTTTGCCAAGATGTCCAATCGGTTCTTTAAATAATGATGTTGGTAAAACAACTGGAAGGGAGTACATATAAATTCAAACCATATAACAATTTATATTGATTAACTTCATTATTCCTAAAAAGAAAAATAGCTGTCTTCATGACTGCAATTTTTAAGTTTTAGATGGGTTACTTGATAATTTAGATTTGTGATTCGATATGTGGATCATAAGTGTTGAATCGTTGAATCGATTGGATCGGATCGCCATTTACCCAACAATCCACAGCCCTAAGTCAAACCTCCTTAATTGTAACCTTTCTAATCCGGAATTCCCCTTAACCAAACACTTCAGCTGGTCCAGATTTTTAGAAGTTGAATTAATAAAGTTAATTCAACATACTATAGTTGTCATGTAAGCAATCAATTTCAACATTTCCCTATTACGCTATAGTATACTCTCCTAGGATAGGATTTACGATGCCTTTGACCGTATACACACTCTCTCAGTCGCTTCATTTTTATGTATTTAATGCTAAAAAGTTAGTAGTCTGGAACATTTCTAATCCGAAAACCTCTCTGACAGAACATTTTTTGTTACTCTGGACAAGTTCAGATTGGAAAGACTTTGCTGTATTTTAGTATTACAATGTACTTGAAAGAAAACATTTCGTTATTCAGTTTGTGGTCTTAGATATGTCTGTATTTATCAAATAATGATAATATTTCACAGGTATGCCGCTGATTTTGATCACCTGGAAGTGCTGGGACATGGTGGATTTGGAGTTGTGTTTGAAGCCAAGAACAAAGTAGATGAATGTCATTATGCCATTAAAAGAATTACATTGCCAAACAGGTATGCTTATTGTTTTTAATCTTTCTTTGGACGAAAATTACCAAATTTGGTAAAAAGTCTTTATACAACCTATTTTGTTTGATTGAGTTTTATACCCCTTTTCAATAGTCAGAGTCATATGAGGCAGACAGATCACCTAACCATTGTTCCTGGGAAGAACCAGTAGTAAACGCCCATCCTCTGTAAGCAACTGCCTACTTTCTCACATAAGAAGACATGGTTTGTAGCTGGGCTTAAACCCATGACCCTCTATTAGTGAGGGGTTATAGTGATTTGTAGTGAACGACTTTAACCACTCGACCACGGAGGCAGGTCTTGTACAATCTATAATATGGTAACTGAATCTATACTCATAGGTAGAAGTATTGAATATAATTATGCCAAGTAATCAAATCTCAGTTTACTCTGACTTTATTTTGTAGTGTAACAATTCAGAGCTTTGTTTGAATTCACTGGGTTTGAAGTTAGCTATGTATATCATACTAATTGTTTGCATTAGAGTCTAGTGAAAATCCTTTGATTAGATAAGACATATATTGCATATTTTTCTATGATTTGTCATTTAAATTCAATGAAGGGGTACTTGACATATTAGAAAATGAAATTATTTCAGTGTGTACTGTATGATTTAACATTGCCTATTTCAGTGAAGGTGCTAAAGATAAAGTAATGAGAGAGGCAAAGACCTTAGCCAAGTTAGATCATATTGGGATTGTTCGATATTTTCATGCTTGGATTGAATCTCCACCGCCAGGCTGGCAGGAAGAGAAGGACCAGCTCATTGAGTATGGGTAAGCTTTAAGTCTTCTCCTTCTTAAGAAACTCCTGTAAACTTTATGTGTATTTGGCTTCAAATATTTAGTCCATTCAGTTAAGTAAGTCCTATAAATTAATTTTTAGGGAAGTTTTGTGTAAAAATAATACTCTTCACATTGTACACAGGACAAGATTGTGGACCCCATTATTACATGGTGTTTTTAATCACAATTAATGTAATTGTTGAAAATAAAGATTCTTTGTTACCTTCCAAGCCCAAGTTTAGGACTACATGTATATTTGTTTACCTCTCTGCACATTAATTTCAGTGAGAGTATGACTTCACCAACTCAGTTCACCAAATCACCAAGCAACACATACAACCAGAACATTCCTGTGGTTCAAACGCTTGAACCTCCATGTCCTGGTATTGTGAAGAAAAATATCAATCCAAGCCCCTTCGACTTACTAAAAAATCCATTTGGTGAAAATAAATTTGAGTTTTCACCAAAGGATCTCAATCGTGGCGGAAGTGAAGAGTTTTCTGTTCATAGTGTCGATGAGAGTGGGTGGGGTATAGGAGAAAGCAGTGGGGGGTTTATAAAACAAATCAGTAATTTTAGAAGTAGTGATGACTGTGATGATGAGAGTGGATCTTTCAGCTGTGGTATGGGTGTTGCCACTTTAAATGTTGATGATAGTGATGACTCTGTGGAAATAGAGTTCATTGAAAGTGATGAAGATTCTAATATGAATGTCAACAACTCAAAAGAAAACATTCCAAAACATACTGATGAAAATAGTTCTTCCATGACAGGACTTGATAGTGTAGTCAATTTTGATGGCACAAATGATTCATTACATATAGTGTTTGAAGATTCAGGATGTGGAGATAAAAGTTCCAAAAGCTCATCAGGCGATGTTTGTATTGGTATTGTTGACGGAATCACAGACAGTAAGATCACGGAAAATATAACATCTGCTGCTCTAACCATTCCTTCTAGTCGTGTTTCAAACTGTTCCAATTCTATAAAGAGTTCTCCCCCTGTTCACTTCACTCTTGAACAAGAGACGGAAGATGAAAAGATCAATTCACCTGAACGTAGTAATGTTCATTCACCAAAATTATTTTTATACATTCAAATGCAGCTATGTCGACGAGAGACTCTGAAAGACTGGTTAGCTTCCAATACTCTGAACCGGGATAGACAAATGGTTCTGGATATGTTTGACCAAATTGTCTCAGCCATTGAATATGTTCATGATTGTGGCCTTATGCATCGTGACTTAAAGGTAAATTATAAATACTCTCATTATGAATTATACTACATGTATGACTTATTGTATGTATAATGGAATGTTATAGTTACTTAACAAACTATTCAAGTAAAAGATGAATGATAAATATAGTCAAAAATTGCCAAAAAAAGATTGTAAGTGAGAAATGAGTTTAAAAATTAGATATCATTAATGTATTATTTTTAAAATTTAAATTGAAGGATCTGGTCTTTGCTTATTTCTAGCTTGTGGGGCATATATGAATTAAAGATAAAATACTCTTTTATTAGTATTACCTTATGAATACAATATAACTGTTACGTTCCATGATACTATTGTCAGATGATTTTTATACCCCCACAAACAAAGTTTGAGAGGAGGTATATTGGAGTCACTCTTTCGGTTGTTAGTTAGTCAGCTGTCCGTCCGTCTGTCCGTCCGTCCGTCCTCATACAATATCACAAGTTTGTGGAGCAAAATACTTTCGCATTCTTTAGGTGATTGCAATGAAACTTGAAATATGTTATCACCATGAAGTGTAGATATGCAACCACAATTTTCATGCCCAGTGATTCTCTCATTCCAGGGTTATGTGCCCTTGAACTTACCTATTTAGTGTACTATACATTCTTAGTGTCAAAGTGGTGGTAGAGGTATTAGTCACCTCTGTGACAAACTCTAGTTTTATTTAATCGTAATTGCATAAATTGATCTTGAAGTATGAATACTGAAGAGTTACTAGTTTTGTCATTGTGTAAAAAGATGTGTTTAGATTTTGTTGACTACATGAAATGCTTTTTAACATTAACAGCTAAATTAACGTGATTTTAATTTTATTGTCATGAGAATTAAAAATTATTTCTGTTTTCAGCCATCTAACATATTCTTCTCCATTGATGGTGTTGTGAAGATGGGTGACTTTGGTTTGGTGACAGCATTAGCAGAGGAACAAAATGAGACGTTATATGGTGGAAACCCATACAAAAAACATACTTCACAAGTTGGCACACAGTTGTATATGAGCCCAGAACAAGTAAGTTATAATATACAGGTTAATGCATGGTACATACTTGAATAAATCAAACAATATTTACATTCATTAAAGAAATGACCTGGAAATTATAAGGAGTTGGCAATGTTGTATATCATGTGATGCAGTGCTTGATAGCCCTCTGCCACAGTCTATGTACCAATATGTTGTTGATAATAAGTGTAAAACAATCCACTTACTGGTAGGAATTCTATCTCAATCAGTTGATTTAATGAAAACATTTTTACTGGCAGATTCAGGTCTACCCTAACAATATATGATTGAGCTAGTGAAAATTGTATTTCAGCATAAGTATGTTAATTAGTTATTAAAACTCTCATATAGGTTTTGTATACATTTTTGTTGGATTTTGAAAATTGTCATTATAATCAAAATCACTGTTAGTTTTACCATAAATGATTATAATTCTTGGCACATGACTGTACATTACGGTATATTGAGTTTTTATTTTACATTTTTGAATAAATTTCCTTATTTCAGAAAAATGGTGAGACATATTCGCAAAAGGTGGACATATTTTCCTTGGGAGTTATATTGTTTGAACTTCTTTATCCATTCAGCACCCAGATGGAAAGAGTTAGCACCTTAATTAAGGTCAGAAGACAAGAGTTTCCAGAAAGGTTCACCCGAGAAATGCCCAAAGAGGTAAAGTAGACAGAGATACATACAACGTCACCTTTGCTAGGGCTTTTCTCCTTCTATAGCAGTGGCTGTGAACAGGCCTATTCCCCTCTGGAAAATTATTTTAAAATCATGCAGTTTACTTCTAAAATTCAATTCACATCAACTTTTTTCTTCCTCTTTTGCAAAAAAATTGTAATTTTCCCAAAAATTTAAGGACAAGGTACCTTCCTATGCCTGTGGAAAAAAGCCCTGCCTTTACGCTAGAGAATACCCTACTTATTATTATGTCCAGTAGGCTGATTTCATAACTGAAAAATGAAGGGCCATTCCACAGCAGGACTGGCCAAACTTGTCATAAACAGTCCAAGTAGCTGGACTTAGCTAGAGACGGCCTATATCTAGAAAAGACCTGACTTTTATGACCAGCAGTTTTGTATGCAAATCAAGCATTTACAGTATATTTCATCATTTAAAGAAAGCCCACCTCTTTTATAGAAAGACCATCCTTTTACTGTTGTAAGGGTGGTCTTTCTAGACATCATTTGTATGAATTTGTTATGTTCGGTCATTCATTTCTTTTTTTTTCTTGTTTTAAATTTTATCTTAACTCTCTTGAGTTTTATACAATACTAAGTAGATAAAAGAATTATGTTTGAAATGATCTTAGGAATAAATAACTGTTTTCTCTCTGAAAGAACATCTTGTCTAAATAAAAGATCTCATGACTTCTGATTGTTATTTTATAACCCCTTAAATGATTTGTTTTCTTTCTTCAGGCTGACTTTGTTAAGAAGTTACTTTCTCAAATGCCTGAAAATCGTCCATCAGCCAAAGAAATTCTGTCCAGTGATTTACTGAAGGAATTTGAAGATCGAAGAATGCCTCGACGTTTTAGAGCTAGGACAGTGTCTCAAAACAGCAGCTAGATGATTTATTTGACACATGTGTTGTCTTCCAAGAATCCTGGTTGTGGGTTTTCTTGTCACTAATCACAGAACAACAGACTTTATGGATCTACCATACTGGACATAGTACTTCATTTCTTACAGACAAAAATGAGAAATATCGTCAGAATAACAAAATTTATTTGACATAGACTGGATTTGCAATTCAAATGTCTTACGGTTGGACTGGACAATAGTTAGGAAGCTTTCTATAGCATGATATTTTTATCTAATTTGTAATTACAGATAAGTTGTATTACTGTACAATGTAGAGTCTGGTTTAATTTGAATCATTGCTGTCTTAGGTTGATGAAGAAGATAAAATTGAAATTTATCACCTGTTATAGCAATGTCTGTTAATAAAGATCACATTTAACAAATAAGCAACTTTAATATGACACTTATATATATATTCTTTTACTCTCAATATAAATTCATCAAATTCTATAGGGATCTCCTAACCGTTGTGAGTTTGATTCACACTCATGACCAAATATCCAGGCTTCGCAAAAGGCCAAAAAATCTGCCAGACATTCGGTCTGACAAGCTGTAAAATTCTGCTTGACCGAAAAGAAATCTGTCAGACCAAAAAGGTAAACAAGTAAAAATGTGTATACATCAGGTAAAAATGTCACCTGACAGCCTGTCTGATGAGATAAAATTCTTTATCGGACCAACACACAATCTGTCGCACATGTCCTTCGGTCCGGGGCCTTTCGCGATGTCTAAATATCACATATACGGAAGCTTTACAGCAAGCTTATGGAAGGTCAAAGGTCAGTGGTTTTACCCTGTCATACACCTGAGGTTTTCCTCCAGCTTCAAAGCTGGATAAGTCGCTAAATGATCTTAGCACCTGGTGCAATGTTAATTACCAAAACTTACTGAGTACTTTCTCAGGAATTACATATCTGCGGGACTAATTTAGTTATTTTATATTTATGATCTTAACTTTGGTTTTAGTTTATCTAATGACTGTGCTAAAACTGTATTTAATATATGGTGGTATAACATAAAACTTGTTATACACATAATCATCATTAAATTAATATTTATCTCATGTACTTGGGTCTTCTACATTAGCTATAAATGTATAGATTGTCCATTAGTTATTAGTTGAACACTAGTATGTAAGTGGCTAGCCTTACATTGGTTATAATTTATATGGTTTTATCTCAATAAATATTTCAGGGTATTTGTTAAAATAAACATCTTATCTAGAATTATGTTGTGTACTTTAAAGTAAATGCATTTGTAATAGTTTTCCAAAACTTTTACTTTGACTTTTGGTTTATTATTCAAAGTCTCCAAAAATTGTTACAATAGTAGGAAACTTCACAGTGAGATTGTTATATGTAAAGCTATCATTTCCCTGATTTATACTGAAATGGGGAAGTTGTCAATTATTTGTGGGATGTGGAGAACTAGGTTACTTTTGGTAGTTACCGGTAATGGTGAGCTTTGGGTGTCTCAACTGACTGGAGTTTGTAAATGAAATAATGGTGAAAATTGGCTTTAACGTTAACACAAAACTTGTATTTTTTACTGACTAAATAAACATTTTTTTGTTGATTTACCTCATACCTGACTTTTAAACATGCAAAAAGTTCAAGAGTTGGTGCAATTATTACGTTCAAATGTCCTGAAATTATGTTGTGAATTGATCATGGATGAAATTACCCCTTTTTGTTTAGGATTTGACAAAACTTGGTGTAAGGATTTGTTCAGTTTATTGCATGTATCTTGTATGCAATTTTATTTATAACTTTTATGTATATTTTGAATGTTTGAAAGACTGCAATATTTTAAGTCACTTTTATCTTCCGAGTGCTTTTATCACATTTTTATTGACAGGGTTTTGTTCAATTAAACCTTTTTTTCATGTCAAGGGATGAAATGAAGAGATTTTTTCTTCTTTATTCTAAATGCTGATTGACTTTTCTTGTTTTCGTTCTATGATGTGCAGTCTCTAAATAACATCAGTCTTGAAGCTGCTAATCCAGGACCTCATTCAATAAATTGTAGAACAAAAGTAAACCATATGTTCATGTGTACTAAATCATATTTATTATATCATGAATTTTAATTATGTTTGTTTTGACTATTATTTTTGTTATCACAAATTGAACTCCTTTGTTCAAATGATGCATTGTTAAATAAAATGAAAATTAAACTTCTTGATATTTTTATTGAAGGAGAAGCAGTGGTGTAGGGGTAAAGCGTCAGACTCCTAACCCGTAGATAGCAGGTTTGAATTTTGTCAGTGGCGGAATCTTCACAATCCATTCTTTCGGCACAAGTACTGGTCAGAATCCAGGAACTAGTGATAGTAAATTAATATAAGTTGTAAGAACTTGCTCTACAATCAATGTTAAATAAATAAGTTTAAACTATATTTTTATTGTAAGATTTTCCGGGTAAAGTCACTGGTGCCAGTAATGACATTTTATCATTATGGTGCCTTATATGTATTGAAAGAGAAACAACATGCATATAACAGATCATACTGCATGTATCTGACCAGCAGATCTGCTGGTTGTTCAAAACTAAATGGTAATATTGGAATTCATGAACATATAGCAGCCTCTGACTGGGTCATAAACACAAACTGTTATCTGAAGAACTGAAGTCTTCTTAAAAAATGCCATCTACAATTATCAGACAGGAACCTGGGGGCTTAGCTTTCCCCTCCCCACCCCCAATGCTCTCAGCTGCACATAATGGTCACTAGAAGGTTGTCTAAACTTTGAACTCTATAACATCGGACAAAGTACAATAAACAATACTATTAAGCAACAGGTAAAATGTATACAATTCATAGTAGGCCTATATACACAACAATGTGGTATTGCACACTAAGTCAGCTTATAATAGATGAAAGCACTGAGTCAGCTTATAATAGATGAAAGGAAGTGTTTGATACAAGATGATTTCAAATATTACGATACACTTGTTTGTATTCGTGAAAAAAATTTAATATCCTGTTAATAAAACATCCATTAGAATGTATCTGTTCGGCGTGTCACATACAAAGCAATATATACACATTCCGGGATCTACGGTTGGAACGGATATTAGTAGCGTCTAAAATTTAGTACGCTGTGACCTGCATAGATGGCGCTTTATATCAAAGCGGAAGTAACCTTTTAAACCGGGCAGAGAATCGATTTTGCGCCTTAACGTCTTGTCTATTTACCTTTTCTAGTTAATGATGTCCCACTTCGATCAGTGATTCGTCCAGGTTACCTCTACTATGGGTAAAAGAAAGGTAATTATAATGTATTCGATGGTTAGTTTCTTCAAAAGAATCATAAATATTCAACCCCACCCGCTGTCAACATTAGCATTATTATCGACTTATTTTCCTTTTGGTTTTCCCAGATAATATTCCTATAATATCATAGAATTTATTATCCTGGTACCACAATGTTATACAATGTAATCAGCTCGTTTGTATAATGTTGTAATGTCTTGAACTTGACAAAAAAGAAGAAAAAGCATTTCCCTCCATTTTACTATTTTTCAATTAAACATATCCTACCCCTAAAGCAGGGTTCTCAATAATATTGAAGGCAACCGGCCAAAAAGCAAGACTAACAGGCTTGCTAGGGGGGGTCAGGGGCATTTTCCCATCAATATGTTATAAGCATATTTCTGAGCAACCCAAACTTGTTAAAATTCTAAGCGGTTAAATGGTCGGTTGTTATTGAGAACTCTGCTAAACAGTAAAGGCTAAAAATAGTGAAATGGAGGGAAATGTCATTTTCCCTTTTTTGCCACATTTAAGACAATCTAAAATTATACAAACAGTACTATAATTTGATTATAATGTATTTGATTGATTGTTCCAGCAAAAGAAACACACAGTATTATTCAACCCCACCACCATCATTACTTCATTAGCATCAATATTGACTTATTTGAGGAGGTGAATGGGGCTGACAGTCATATATGACTTATCCTGAATATGTAAATGGGCCATTTTCGATCAAGAATGTCTTTGTATTTAGGAGGTAATTGAAAAACCGTGTTGACTGGCAAAATAGTTTTGTATTATCCAGAGCAACACATGTATACTGAGTGCAATTGTGTACATCATCATACTACATGTCTTCCTTCAGTCTTCAATAACATAGCTAGGCTATATAAATGTACCATAAACACTCATGTATATGTCACACTTTTTTACTTCCAAAATCGGAACCAAATAAGTGGTGCGTGCTATACAAGGTGGTAGACCTCAATCCCATGTTTTCTACGACTCAAACAAAAAGTCAAGATGGATTCTGAAGTATTTTTTCACACCTAATGTTCATAAAACATAAAATCCACAACAATCCTTATATAAACTATCATTGATCTATTGTTATTAGACATGAAGCACTGAATCACAGCTAAAATGTCAAACAGGTCAGAAACACGTGTGGTCTTTAAACTGCTAGCCAACATCACACAAATATCAGACACCGACGACGACAGCGTGTCTTTGATCTTTAAAATTCATAGCTCTTTGATCCTGCCTCAGTGTTAGTCAATTTTTGTGGGCTGATCGACTTTTTTAATTGGGGTACAATTTTTTAATGTCATTGTACACACATGGGTGTCAATAATTCGGATTTTTTATGAAAATATCTCAAGAAAAGGTACGGTTATGATTATTTAATCTGCCCTGAAGGATATTCTATAATGCAAACTGAATTAAATATGGAAACAATGTGGTTGAAGCAAAAAAGGGCGGCCATATATAATGTTTTTAATTTGGCTATATTGACACCCTTGTGCGTCCTAAATTAACTCCAGAATCTTCGCAAAATTAGGTCAAAGTGTTTGTAAATTTCAAATCTGGCAGCTGAAGTATTGATTTTTTATCGTGTCACATGTTAGTTGTTAAGAAATGCAGGATTACTAGTAGCCTTGACACTTCGTTAATTGCATAAAATTGAGGTATGTAATTTGATGTTATACGTGCTTACACTCCTTTTCATAATTGACCATTTGAGCTTGTGACCTATTCATTGTTGTAGTTTCAAGCTTTATAAGGAGGAAAGTTGTTATGTTTTTAAAAGTGTTTTATTTCTGACAGCGTGGTAATGGTGCTGGTTCATCTGACAGTGAAGGGTCTGAGGAAGATGCAACACCTGCTCGAGTTACCCGAAGGTCTGCTGGTAAGAAACTACATACTTTTTAATGATAGACTAGTGTATGTGATCTTGTTATTTACGTTCCTGAATTTTTTTTGGCAGATGGCAGTTTCTCCTCTTATAATAGGGCTGGAATTTGCAAAAAAGGCTATTTTTCCCAATTTGGTGAAAATTGATTATTGAAATGTTTTGTTATTCTTTATTATAAAAACTTAGAATTTATTTTATATTGAACTAGTATATAAATGAGTTTTCTTTCCCGAACTTGGTTGTCTAACCTTCTCCCAATGTGGCCAAAAATCAAGCTTGAATAATTTCCCAAAATGAAAGGCTAAGGCCCCTTCCCAATATTTGGAAAAAGGTCCTGTATTTAGCTGCTAAAAATTAACCAATGACAAAAATATTTTTGCTCCTTGTAATTCTTTGTATTTGCAACAATTGATCTTATAAAGCATTATTATCTTTAACTAATACTGGTTCAGAACTTCAGGGCTCGACAATGACAGTGGTCTGTTAGCCTGAGGCTACCTATTTTCTCTGAGGACTACCTAGGTTTCAAAGCTGGATATCCCGTCGGGCTATCTGTAATTTTGGTGATCTGAATTCTATAAATTTAAGTAAATCAAATTATAAAGCTTACACACTTGTTAGATCTGATGTGATGTAACCTGTGTAAATTTGATCAATTCATTTGTGAAAATCTGACATTCATACTTGTCTTACAAGTATTCTAATGAAGAACACTCGATCGGGCATTGAAATGAAATGACAAACACATATTTTATGTATTAAAATGAGGACTACCTATAATTTGCAAGACTTCCTCATTTTCTATGTAAGTAGTCCTGCCGACTACCTCTTGAAAAAGAAGTTAGTGTCAAGTCCTGGAAGTGTGGAAAAAAATATTTATACAAAATGTTACGTATATAAAAGACAACATACAAAACTTTTCTTTTTCTTTCAGTTAATACCCCTTCCTCACAAAACTCGGCAGCTCCAAAAGGTAAACGGAGACGTTTATCTGGGTCCTCTGTAGCAGATACAGATGATGTTACTAAAGAACGCTCAGATGTGGAATCTGAAGCAGATTCTCCAGTTACCAAACGTACAACAAGGTCAAAAATAAAAGAATCTCCTGCCATTGACAAGTCCAAAGATAAAAAGGAGGAAAATTCTGTGAAACTAAAAAATAAAGACACTAGTGATCAGACAATAAATAAAAACACTAAGATTAAAAGTGAAAGTGATGATAAAGATACTAGTATTGACATTGCTGATGATAGTTCAGAAAAAAACAGAGGGAAAGGAAAAAAGGACTCATATGAGTGCCCAGATTCTGTGGGGAAAACCAAAGGAAAGACTAATAAATTGAAATTTGGAAAAGCAGGCAAAACTGGAAAAGGAAAATTTAAAATTAAAGGAAACCATTCTGAGGCAGAGCTAGCTGATTGGACTGATAAACGTCCTACACCGTCCATGGATTATAATGAATCCAATGCTAAATGTCCTCTTCCTGGATGTGATTCAAAAGGTATACACAATCTACTGTTGTAGAATTATATGTAATTTTAAAAAAATGCCTATTAGTTGACAGGTTAAGTATTCATGTTATAACTAAATTGGTTGTATTTTATGTACATGTAACTGTATCGCATAAAAAATTAGGTGTTACAACAGTTTTAGTTCAACTTGCAAAAAAATGCAAGTTGTCGTAAAATGAACTAGCAAAATCTATTTTTCACTAGCATTTTGCTAGTTTTCTAGTGTTAATTTCGAGTCCTGAGATGTATTTCTTGTCATCAGAATTATATCTTTCTGTATATTCAATTTTCATCTATTTTGTGTATTTTACATTTTTAATATTATTCCCATTTTGATTTACTATAATTTTATTCATACCTTTGCAGGCCATTTAACCGGAAAACATGAATCTCACCGCACATTGTCAGCATGTCCATTGTATCATAACACAACAGCTGAAGAATGCAAGGTACATTTATAAATTCAAAAATTTGGAAAATTTATAATTCAAAAATTTGGAAAAGTTTAGTCTTTGTGTTAAATCTGAAGCATTGATAAATGGTTAAGAGTTTATTTCAAACCATTTTTGCAAATTTTTGTTTTAGGAAAGGTATGAGGAGAGACAGAAAACTGCTGACGATAGACAAACTTTTATTACTAATCTTACAGATAGAAAAGGTCTCCGTCGACAGGTGAGTGTATTATAGTTTCTGACTTGTGTCCAGCATTTCAGAAATTACAAGTGTATCCTTACACTACTGTTTGCTGTAACACTACCTACTCAACAAAAAAGGCCAAGGGCTACCAAAACTTTATTTGGCCTGCAATAAAAAAAATGTTTTAATTTAAAAAATAGAATTCTGACATGTATTTTGCGTTTAATATAAGAATTGTCAAAAAAAATTCTTTCCTACCTACCCTTTGAAAATTCTCTGGGGAATGGTTACCGCAAACAAACATTTTTTTATGGCAGGCATTATTGTCAGAGTACTGTACCGGTAATGCTGTATTATATTTTGTTACTTTTGCTAGTATGTTTGTTACATTTCTGACCAGCTTATCATGATAAAGACTGTAACATTCCCTATAAACGATACCATTGTAATATAAGAATTCCATAAACTTTGTCCGCTGTGGCCTTGGTACAGAGGTTAGTGCAATGGATTTTATCTTGGAGATCAGGGTTCGATTACCAGTCATGGAAAGGCATACCCTTCTATGAATTTTTAAAAAATTGTCAGTTTACCTCTGCATGTGAAGAAGTAATTGGTCCCTAGTGGAAGGGTAAGTCAGTACTGATTCGAATACCAGCCAGGAAGACTTGTTAGGTGAATCGGCCACAGTATATAACTGAAAATTGGTGTTGAATCCAAATAAATAAACTTCATTCCTCAAGTGTTTTGTCAAATTTGATAAAGTAATCTTTCTATAGTATTTGTCTTATTTATTTTCTCTAATCATCATTGTAGCATGCCAATGATGAACAAAAAGTTAAGTTAGAAGTGGTAAAAGAAGCACGGAAGGATATTCCTGAGCTAACAGATGAGATCAAATTGCAGCATAAAGAACACACAAACAAACACGATAAATCTCGACAACCGTTACTCAATGGTCTTGCTTCTAAATATGATCTGAAACTATTTCAAGATGCTCAGGCCAGAGCTTGTGAACAAAGGGTAAAATATCTATTTACTTAATAAACATCCCAATTGTAACCTTTAAATATATATCTCTGTAATTACTTGACTGTTTGCTTCATATTACCATAAAATAGGATAGTCAACTACACCCAATTCCATAAATTTGAGACACTTCATTCATATCTTTCATCTATTTTACTTAAACTTTAATTAGTTCGTAACTTGTCATGCACTAGGGTGCATGTCAATTGTTCTAAAAGAAGGTGAATAACATCCTTTGAAAATGTTTGGAAATATGATTAAAGTGAAATTTCTTGGAGAAATTTTAAGTTTAAATTCTGTCTCCTTCATGAACCGAATTGTCTTACAGGAGCATGAGATGAGTGTCCACTATCAGAGATTTGATAACCAGGAATATCGTATTAAAAAACTGGAGATTGGTCGTTACGAGATGTCTACATGGTACTCAAGTCCTTATCCTGATGAATATGCTCGATTACCAAAAATATATTTGTGTGAATTTTGTCTCAAATACATGAAGACAGCCACTATTCTCAGAAGACACGTGGTATGTTGAAATAAAAATTTATGTGATTTTATGAATGAGAAAATTTATAAATAAAATTCTTATAATTCTTATTTATATTTTAACAACTTTCGATAATAATTGATAAATTGAAAGAAAGATTGCAGTAAGTATGAGAATTAAGTTTTATTTTCTATTGTTATAGAAGTGTATTTTAGTTTTTGAGGGAATGAATATGTCTTGTTCTGACTAGAATGTTTTTAAAGTTGCAACTTTTAACAGGCATTAAGAACATCTGGAAAAAATCTTTATTTAACCGTTTGTTAATTGTTCAAAATCAGTCATATGAATATATATACAACTGTGTTATACCTACAAAAGAATATATAATGAAATAAAACACTATTTTCAGGCAAAATGTGTTTGGAGGCATCCTCCTGGGGATGAAATATACAGAAGAAATAATATTTCAGTGTTTGAAGTAGACGGAAAGAAAAATAAGGTAAGTATTGTCAGTACAAATGTTCTGTTATCATAAATTATTATTTGTAAAACAAATTTATAGAAAATCTTTGTCAAAAAAATATTGATAACCATGAGGTGGTGTTTGAAAATATTAGTGAATCTTTGATGGCAAGGTTCCTAGTGGAAGGGTAAGTTAGTACTGGTTAGAATAGAATCAAGGAAAACTGGTGAAGTGATCCTGCTGTATATAAAAAATTGTTGGACAATGGTAATAAACCCAAATAAATACATTACGGTAAATGGTAAACTGAACAGGTTTTGAAATAAAATACATTTCGAATCAGAGATGGTGAAATTTCTTCTTATGTTTAATGTTTGCAGCAAACTTAACAAATTCCATTAGCATGACTAATGTTCCTTAAACATGGGTAGTAAACATGTACCTTGATATATTTGACGTGTGAACTCAAAGTTGATTTCTATTTGTAGGTGTACTGCCAGAACTTATGCTTGCTGGCCAAGCTGTTTCTGGACCACAAAACTTTATATTTTGATGTTGAACCATTCCTTTTCTATGTAATGACTGAAAACGATTCACACGGGTGCCACATTTTGGGATATTTCTCCAAGGTATGTCTTCTGTGAATATACTTAAGCTCTTCTTAGTTACAGTATCTTGTTCAAGGCTCAGAATTAACACTAACAAACTAGCAAAATGCTAGTGAAAAATATATTTTTAGAGTTTATTTTATGAACGGAACTGAAAGTGTTGTAATAACTTTATTTTTTTATGCAATACAATTACATGTACATAAGATACAATTACATGTACAGTAAAGTTCCGCTATTAAGACCACCCTTCGGACCGCCATGAAGTGGTCTTAATTTGAAGTCGGTCTTAATAGCGGAACTCAGGTGTTGATGATGATAACAGTAGCAATATGTAGTTCAACTATAAAAGGCACTTGACATACATTCTGTTCCTTGATTGTGTGTTTATTAGTAATTTTTGCATGTGCTTTCTTCATATTATTTATGTAAAAAATGCATTAATTACAGAAAGCTGAGTTCTTTTTGAGAGTTCAAAATGTACAAAAATCTGATTTATGAACATCTGTCAATGAGTGATTTCATGGTCCTCTGTCCTGTACTCAGACTGTATTCTATTGGTGATTGTAATTTTATAATCGATTCAAACACACCATTAATATGGTTTAAGTAAATAAATAGAAAAACAACATAAACAGAAACATAAAACTTAAATTATTTTATTATCAATACATATATATTACACAGAAGAAACATTTGCATCATTAAAAGGTCATTAAGTGACTGATAGTGATAGCATGTACATGTACATATGAACATAATATTATAACGAGTCCAGTAAGTCCTGTCATTGGTACACTCAAAATTGTCAAGAGTTTTTCTCTTCTTTTCTCTTTCCTGATCTGAAACAACAAAATGAAAAAAATCATTATTCTATTTGCATCAAGTTTGAAGTGCTTAGTAAAAATCACCAAAACAATAAATTATTACAGTGCAGAATAATCAGTGATACAAATCAAGTGTTGAATATCTTAATCAAGGAAAATAAATTAAATGTTTAATAATCCATACAGTATTCAGTGATATTTTAAAGACCTAAAATGATAATGCAAGAAAATAATGCGTCATGCTGATAAAAATATACGAGGATCATAAAGCACCAATGGAAAAATTATTCGATCTCATTAAAATAATTAGCCAAAATACGTACCTATCCAAAAACTCGTAACAATTGCATTTGTTTCTTTTTGTGAAAACACGTTCACATCAAGATGAGCAACAACACCAATTAATCCATCGGTGTTAATTGACACTTTTAGACCCCTTTATTACAGTCATTTAATCGTGTTGATCCATTTGTTTTCACAACTAATTTACGAGCGTGTCAACACATATGCGGAATCGGGTTAGGTATAAAGTTTAAACAGACGGACCGGTCGTATTACCGGGACCAAAATACGTAGAAATACCGGTATTGGGACCGAATAAAGTGGTCTTAATACGTAATAGCGGGGCGGTCTCATTATCGGAACTGGCGACCATTGAAATAAAGAAGGAAAATATCGGGACCAAGAAAAAGTGGTCGTATTATGCGGACGGTCGTATTATCGGGACGGTCGCATTATGGAACTTTACTGTACATAAGATACGACCTATTTGGTTATAACATGAATATTTCTGAAAAACAACTGTTGTGAAAAAAATGCTATTGTATTTCAAATTTTGCTAGTTGAAATTTTGTACTAGCAAAATGTTGCTAGTAGCAAAAAAAGTTAAAGTAGAGCCCTGTTTGTTGAACTTGTTGAGCTAGCCTTTGTGTCACAAACATTGTACTTGATAGAACTGTTCAAATATCACAAGTCTGTGATGAACGTTCATTTGAACAGGGGTGTGTATGTTTTTGCCAGAATTTTTCATGTCCTGTCAAAATGGTGTTTTTCTGTAAGTTTAAAGCATTTTCAGACAGTGGCAGTGGTTAGTGCACTGGGCTAGAATCCCAGCTATTCAGGTTCGATTCTTGGTTGTGACTGATTATATATACCCTGCTATGAAAATTTGACAAAAATGATGATTTTTTCTCATAAATGGAGAACTTACCAGCTCTTTGTGGAAGGGGTAAGTTAGTACTGGTTAAAATACAGTCTAGGAATACTTGTTAGTCTTACATAACTGAAGTGATATTGAAAACAGCTTTAAACCCACTGATTAGTAAAGGCATTTTCATCCTAGTCAGTGGCTAAACTGGAATCACATTCCTTAATTTTATGTGGTGTTTCTCAGTAGGAAAGTCAATTTAATTATTGTATACATTTGTGTTGGTACATGTGGCTCATGAGTCATAAATAACCAACTTTCCAGAAACCCAATCGATGTAAGATTTTGTCTCATACAAAAATTTACTTTAAATTCTTAGGAAAAGTTGACAATTTAGAAATCTAGAAACTCAAAATCATATTTTTCAATTTTCAGGAGAAGAATTCATTTTTAAACTACAATGTTTCATGTATTCTAACATTACCTCAATACATGAGGAAAGGCTATGGAAAGATGTTAATAGATTTTAGTAAGTATAAAATGGTTTCTATATATATATTATGTATGTAAGCAGTACATCATTATTTATTCCTTTTTCAAAGTGAGCGTGTGAAGTGGATAAAGCTATAACTGACAAGAAATGCTGCATAAATTTCAAAGTGTAAAATCAAGTTGCTTTCATAACTTTATAGTGTTTTCTCAAAAGAGGTTTTACAAAAACTGTCTCTGTAATTTGAACATTACAAGTTTAATATCAGCATAAAGTTTTCCCTTACATTTTATTCAGCTGTTTAATGTTTTAAGCAGCATTTGCTGAAATCAAACATGGCTGCTTGCCTTCAGAAAAAAATTTTTGCTACGGAAAGAGAAAAGCTTTGACTGAATAAACATTGAAAATGTTTTATTTTTGTTGATGTTAAATTTTCAAGTTGTCTCCCTTCCATCCCTATTTATAGTAGCTTATCAAAATTTAAAGGTTGTTCCAAATAGTCTCTTCAAATTTAGGTGATTAGGTTTGATTCCTATCAGATGCAAACAATTATTCTGCCAATATTTGTACTGTCAGGTAAAGATTAATACACTTCAGTCCATGTAGTTAAATACGATTGATGTAAATTGAATTATCAACTCTATGTGGTATAGATAACAGATCCCTTGTTTCTTTGCTTAAAATTATACTAAATCTAAAATATAGGTTGTTACTGTATATGATAGTTCATATTAAGCCTTTGGAAATAAGTATAGAAAATTGATGATTGTTGCCTTTCTGTGGAATTCTTTTTATAAGCCCGAAGGGACGTATTATGTTATGACGCTGGCATCCATCTGTCTGTCTGTCCATCCGTTAGCAATTTCGTGTCCGCTGTGCCATCCGTTAGCAATTTCGTGTCCGCTGTGCCATCCGTTAGCAATTTCGTGTCCGCTCTGTAACTCGAAGTCTGCGAAGGATTTTAAAGAAACTTAATCCAAATGTTCACTCCATTGAGACGACATGCAGAGTGCATGTTTCAGAAGGCTTGCTTCAAGGTCACACTTCGGGGTTGAATATGACTTATTTCGTGTCTGCTCTTTAAGCCTGTATTTGTGCACATGAAATTGATTCTGTGGTTAAATGAAAAATTGCATATTCATGCACGAAAAGTACCCCAAAATAATGTTTTTACAGTATCAAATATACCTTCGGACGTACCGGTATATTGCACTGCTTTGCAGAGCCTCTGTCTAGTTTAAGTAAATTTATTTCATCATTTTCGTACATCTTTATAATTTCAGGTTATTTATTGAGTAAAGTAGAAAATAAAATAGGATCTCCTGAGCGGCCATTATCAGATCTTGGATTGTTAAGTTACCGTAGTTACTGGAAGGAGGTTCTATTAGAATATTTGCAGAAATATTCTGGCTCAGAATTTTGTATTAAAGGTTTGTTTTATGGTTATTTACTGAAGTTACCATGAGATACATCAATATAAAATATAGCTGTCTGACTTATAGTCTATTACAGATATTATAGAGTAGTACACAAGAATATGAATTAATATATAAATTTGGTTTGCTCACAGCAGTGCTATGTGTATTGATACAATAATTTACATTATTGGTTCTATTTAACAAGTTGCTTAATCTACTAGAAGTGTAAATAGGAATTATGTATTATTATTATTTGTCTACAAATGATGTTGCTAGGTTGAAATATTATGGAAAATTCAGATTTGAATTATTTATTTTTCCTTTAGTCCAAATGTTGATTTTATGAAACTGTATGTTTGTCCTTTTAGTTTATTATATACTCTTCACACACCTAGAAAACAGGAATTGTCTAACTAATTCAGGATTGATCTTTCTGTCTTCTTATAGTTAATGTAGTATTAAATGCAATATTTTATATTTCAGATGTTAGTCAGGAGACAGCAATAAATGCCAATGACATTGTTAGCACATTGCAAGCTCTTGGCATGTTGAAATATTGGAAGGGAAAACATCTTGTACTTAAAAGACAGGTAAATGGATGATATACTTGCATACTTATAATGACATGATCAGATTTAAGTTATTCCACACGCATTTTCACTTTTTACTATATCTTATCAGAACCTAATGAATTCTGTGAAAGGACATCCTGATTATATTATATTGATTTCTAATGCAGTATTTCCTAAAATAAAAGTTATTGTTCCAAATATTGCTATTATTAAAGACCTTTGATGCAGGAGTTCTATTAGCTAGGCTTTTTTTTTCGAAGAGATATTGTGATCATTGCTTCGTCTGTGCAAAAACTTTTTATGTAGCTAGTAGATCAGAAACTATAAGAGGTAGCAACAAGAAACTTCATAGGTGGATCAATCCAACTGAGGTGGAGAACAGACTATAGAGTTGGCACCACTTACGGCAGACTTGTTTAATCAAAAAAGTATATTGTTGGTTGAAAATTCCTCATACTAACAATGATTATAAAAATCATAAAAGTCAGATCTGATTGAATGAACAATATATGTACAAATCATAATTTTGTGCAATCTTACTTTATTATTTCAGGATTTGATAGATGATTTCCTGGAAAAGAAAGCTAAACGTCCAAATGATCAGAAAGTGATTGATATCAGTCATTTAAAGTGGACCCCTCACAATAAAAGGTCCGCACAGAATACCATGCAAGCTCCTTAAGGGGATACAGATCTATTTTATACAGTTATTTTTTAAAAAAAGATTTGAGGGACTGACCACTTTCAGCAGTTGGTTATTTTAGTGATACTATTTATTCAGAGTCCATGTTTTATGCTACTGAATGTGCAGTATGAGATTCACACATGTACTGAAGCTTTAAATTATTATTTTCACTGACACACTCGGTTAGCTATCCCTTCATTCGTACATCAGGGTTAACTTACTGTGTTATGATGGTTAGAACCAAAGATAGTTGTATTGTACTTTGTGATCAGACCTGGTTTGGCGTCCTGGCAAAGTGGAATCCTGTGATTATGTTGAGTAAATTTGAGGAGGAAAATTGATGCTCTAAGACCTTAGACCTTAAGTTGTGACTAAACTTTTTACCTGATGGAACAAATGATTTTTTGAAATAAAGTAAAATATTTTGCACACAAAAACTTATGAAATGCTGTTTATTGATGGGTAGATGGACCACTCAATGCCTGATTCTTTATGTCTCATGTTTTGAATGGGTGAAAGTTTTTCAGCAGATTAATCAATTTGAAATTGCAAATATTTGTTATATGTCAGTATTTTTGTCAGAAATGTGTATGGAATGAATTGAGACATTCAAATTAACTAGCTGTTATCCATAAAACAACATCACAGTCACCTGACTTCCAAATTCGGAATGAGTGTGATGTTGTTCTGTTTGTTTATGAAGATAAGATGTACATTGCTGGTTGCTCTTGGAAGTGATATAGGGCAAGTTTCCATAGCTTTTTGTTTTCTCTGATCATAGTGTAAGACCATGGTCTGTGTTGGACACAATTGTATGGTATATGTTATTGTTTTAATCTTGTATAGACTAGAAATCCATCATTACTGTACATGTGACTCTCTTTGTTTGTTATGCCCCTCTGTGTTGTCATGTTGGGGTAATGCTGTCATTTATCTCTTAATGTCTTATCTATCCAGGGAAACTTAAAAAGTACTAATTTATGTGATAATCTATTTTTCTCATTTTAAAGATGTACTGTAGTCTTACACATTGCAAGAAATGTCTTGGTTAGCTTTTCAATTAATGTATATTCACCAACATTTTGTTAAGTTGCACAAATGAGTGAAATAATAAATGTCCACTGTTTCTTTCATTTGTCGTACTGGTCCAACTTTTTTCTTCTATTTCTTATTTGGTAAATGAATCCATGAATAATGGACAAACTCTTAGCTAGCTTTATTTTAAAGGTACTTGTCAATTGGTATGATTTTATTTTATATCAGTATATTAAATTTACTTACTTTATACAATGGAACATTTTTAAAGGAAATACTGTTAGTAGTGCATGTGATTAAACCTAATATATGTCTGATGCAATAGATGGACTTTAATACAAGAATGAATTTTTGCAATCATTTTAATTGTAACCATGAAAATTAATTGCATGAGTTCATAATGATGAAGTTATGTGTTTATAAATTAGGGGTGCAACGATATGGCATAACCCATATTGCGATATATTGCAATACAGTCAACCCATGATATTGCAATACATATCGAATACAGTGAAGTATTGAAAGGGTGGGGCATTGGTGTAGGGTTAGAGTGTCAGAGGTTGTGGGTTTGAATCTAGTCAGTAGTAGAAGTTGAACAGAACCATTACAGTTCCTTCTTTCAACACGAGTACTGGTTGGAATCCAGGAAGCAGTCATTGAGAGAAATTAATACAAGTTGTAAGAACTTGCGCTACAATCAATGTAAAATAAATAAGTTTGAACTTCGTGATGAAAAACACAATAAGCCACTGTAAAGTCTTGAAAGTATTAGCCCATTACCACTTATAGATATAACTGTATAAGGTAGATTAATTACACAGTGTAACCAATAGATGGCTTATCAGTACTTGTAGATAAGATTAACATACTGCACCAGTATACTAGGTCTATTGGAAAAATGCAAGAAATCAATAAATAGTTAATCAGAGGGGATGAATTGGTCTTTGATGGTTCAAAACAACACTTAAACTTCTGTGTCTGCATTCATTTAAATCAATGGATTATGAGCTCAATTATTAAAGAAAATATTGCCGTACATGGATGTACCGCGGTACAGACTGGCCTGACGCAGTAATAGATATATGAGTATATCGTTGCACCACTAGTACAATTTACAACCATTCTATAGACTTCTTTACAAGGTTGTATAAACGATGTTCACATGTATAACTAGATAAGTGACTTATGGATATAATTATTTATCTTAGATTGACTTTTTTTTCCTAAAAATATTGCTGTACATCAATAATGAGTTCATTTTGCTATGAAATTGTTTAGTATTAAAAAGAAAATTTAAGTATTTGTATAATGGCACTTGGTTGGTTACATTAACCTGAAGATTTATTTTTTATCTCTTTATGAATTGTTGAACTTTAAAAATATTACTAAATTTGTATGAGAGTAATGCGGAACTTAGTCTTGATACATTTAAATAGGAAAGAAAATATACTTAAAAGGTTTAACATTACAAATTCTTATTTATTATAATGGGAAAAAAGAAGACATAACTGAAAGTTGCTAAGCGTTTCATATTTTAATACTTTGTCAGGCAACTTGTATATTACAGTAATGGTAAACATACTGAAGCAGTACTTATTTATGTCATATTTAATTAATGAAATGTTGGTATATTTTATTAAGATAAGAATGAATTAAATAATTGAAACTTAGTAATTCTGTATACTGTTTTTTTTTTGTTAATTCTAAAACATATTTTCTTTATGTGTTTACATATATATAGCATATTTTTGTTGTCCAAAATGAAATAGATTCAGCTAGGTGTAATATTTATAGAACTTGTCTCAATTTATATCATTAAACCTTAAGTTGAAAGAATCAGTTTGTACTTTGTTTTATAGCAGATAACTTATAGCAATTCTAGGTTATATACTGTTTTGATAATATAAATAGCTTACCTGCCATTGTTAATACTGAGATCCTACCAAACTTTCATGCCTTTGTTATATATAATTCACACATCTGTTAGATAATGCTTCATTTGTCATACATTCATGTCATCCATGTTTTGGCCACAAACATTAAAACTGTACATTCAAGTGATTTTTATGCATAAAAATAAATTTGTTTTATGACTATAATTTGTGTTTTGTTTTTTTCTTATGGCCCTTTAGGGAAGGGGGTATATTGCTTTGCACATTTCGGTCCGTTGGTTGATCGGTCATTCTGTCCATCCGTAAACAAACCTTGTCCGGGCATATAATTGGAGAACTGTTCGGCCTAAACTGCTCAGATTTGGTCGAGAGGTTGGTCATTACATGTAGATGATCCCATTACTATTGAGGGCAAAGGTCATGGTATTACTGTCCATTATTGGTATACTCGTTATAAAATGAGTAATTCCCTTTTCTTACACAAACATTCATCCTCTCGGTATAAGCTTGCGATAAAACATCCTAGCTTTAATAGTCATGATATGCATAGCCTTGTAAAAGACCGATGACGATTTCTTTTTGCTGCAAAGAAATACGAATTCATTATGTATTTTTTACGCTCTTCAATACACTTGACTATGTGGCTCTCTAGCACGTTACAGAGGAGCAGTGGTGTAGGGTAGAGCGTCAGATTCCTTACCCAGAGGTTGCGGGTTCGAATCCCGTAAGTGGTGGAATTTGACTGGAACCTTAGATAGATTTATTTCGACATAAAATGAACATTTACATGGCAATAATAATATCAAAACATACAAAAACAGTAAATTGATACGTGTGTAAACATGAATTAATAAAACAGCCATGTAAAATCAACATTAAATGTCAAGGATTATAACACAAGAAAGGGTTCGGAGGAACCCTTATTTTCATTGTGGTCCTTGATATATAGTGTTGTATGACATAGGAAGATATCACATTTGGGAATAAATTATATGAACAGGTATATATTAAATAAATAAAATTACTTATCACAGTTAAATAGCTATTATAGTAAGATAAATAGAACATTTCATCTCACATATAAACTCCTTAATGGGCCCCACAGAGAGAAGACGCAGCCATCAGCAGCTAGTGGTCATAACGAGGCTTTAGCAGCTACGGTCTACACGTGTTTTACGGACAGTTATTTAAGTTAATTAAATTACAAAAGAAATTAGATTGTATTTTCTATTGTATACAAACATGTAAAAATTTGATAAAAATGAAAAAGAATACTTCGAATGAGTAAAAATTATCCTATTTGCCGTAAATAAATACGATAATGCTGATTATAAATTAAGAATGATAATAAAAAATTAAACATGCTTATCACAGTATATTTATATATATAAATTAACAATGAAATAATTATGATGAAATCAATACTGCATCAACAAAGAGAAGCAATCTGAATTGCCATGAGAAATAAAAAAAACACCTTCATAATGCCTTCTTTCAGCGTAAATACTGAAGCAGTCATCGAAAGTAGTAGATACAAGTTGTAAGACATTGTCTATGATCAGTGTAAAATAAATAAGTTTAAACTAATTAATATTCATCCCGTAGAAGAAATCATTATGAAGCATGTTCCTATAAACCATTAAAGGCATCGTTTGAACTAGAGTAACCCCATAAATCACACGTAATCTATATTGACCTACTTTGTTTTTAACTTGCTTTAAGATTTATTGCTACACATGCACTTTTGAACTAGGTAATTACTGATAGTCATTCAAATGTAAGAAGATAATTTATTTAACACGAGAACGTAGTTTATTTATTATAGGATCAATTTCTTTGTCAAAACAATATTACAGTGTGCATTCTAGTAATGAAAATACTATAAATGCAAAGTCACTGTGATTTTGTTTTTTAAGTGTTGTTAAATACTGCTCAAGGAAGTTTTAATGTCAGACAACCTGTATATCGGGTATCATAATGAAAATTATTTGTAGAATTGATTACTTTAACTTCAATGATAATTCCTCACAAAATCCATTTTAGACATCACGTGAAGGTGCAGGGGTGCGTGTGACTGTACATGTACACTAAGGTTCGCGTATGACCAGACAAGCAAAACAAGATGCTCATTAAAATTAATTAAAAAGTTCCAACATATATCTACACTGTACACAGCTGTCTTCATGTCTACATTCTTCCTATTAGCCGGACCACTGCCTTGAAGCCATCAAGGTTGTCCTGTCGCAGGGTTGTCTCTGAGAGTTTATTCCAAGGAATGACTACACAGGGAAAAAAGGAATGTTGGACTTTTTTTTTGTTGGTAGAAGTTGATTTTGCAGTGATAGGTCAGGAATTTCATGTTTCATATCCACGGAAGTTAATAATTCAGATGGCAAGCATGTACAAAAAATATGACGGCTGTCTATTTACTATAAGTATGGTCAAGACAAAGTGACTGATATTATCTCAAGCATGTATCTTCTATCTTATAGTCTCCCGAGGAGAGGAGTATGAATTGATAATACAAATTTTTGCATTAAAGCTATGATATGTATAGTTGTCAAAAACATGTAATCTCCCATTACATTTATTCAATAGTGAACTTAGATAAAAAGAGAATTCGATCTCTTGTAATCATGAGTTCATTAATAAAATGACGATCATTTATCTAGTATTAAGTAAATTTATTCCGGTCTGTTATGAGATATAATGTAAACTTTCTTTGTACACACATGTAGGTTCATTTTTTTAGTTTGTTGGGTATGATTTCATGACATGCATTATAAAATATGGTTTATTTACTTATAAAACAATACAAATACTTGTTTACTATATGACTATTATTATATTGGATACTAGTATGTTGTTCTTACATTTTTCATCTTGATAATTGGACAATTTTTCAGGTCCCATATTATTTAAGTAAAATTTTGATTAAAAAAATCTCTGAAAAACGAAATTAACAGAAAACCAGAATTTTGGCCAAGTCTTCAAGGGGTCGGGAATTTAGTTTTTTTTTGCTGTACATGATAAGTCAGATAGTACTCAGGCGTATTTTGTGTTTCTGCTAAACTGTCCAACTCTATTTTCCCCGCGACTCAAGAATTTTTATTATGTCTGAGGAACGACATATCCAATGTAACAGTAATTTAACATTTTATTTGAGAATATATTTGTCATTAAAGAGATGTCAACAAGTTAACTGGTATGACGCAATGTTTTATCAGTTACAACAAAAAAGATTAAAATACGAAATTAAAATGTAAACTATTTGATTGGAATTTACAACGCGTACTATACTTCCTATATGGTAAACTATAAACGTTAGTCAAACACAAAGGGAAGATATTTTATCTTGAACACTATATAAGCAGTAGACAGTGACCATGGCTTTGTTTATGTTGTTCCTGTTGTAACTTCTAAGTTATATCCAGACTCTGGTCTGCTACATGGCTTGCATGGTACATTTTTTAGACCATGATTGGTTAGGGCACACATCTCATATATATAAATATTTTAGTGAACACTGAATTTTCAAAATAGGCCACAACAGTACGTGTATAAATTGCATTGAACAGTTAGACGCACAATGAAGTATCTCCATTTATGTGTAAAACGACAACATGTTTATTAAGTAAAAACAATTTTATTCACAGAATAGAGGATAAAGTTACCAGAATTCTTTAAAGTTTCATAGGCCTAATGCATTACACATGGCAGCTAGTTTTTAGCGACAGCACGACATGTCTCGTATTGATGATTTGAAATACATGTACAAATGTAGTTTAATTAACGGGTCTGTCCACCTGAAATTACTTGTAGTGGAAATAAGGGTTTAATCTCTTCTGTGTCATCCTTGGTACTGAGTTGCATGGCGTAGTCAATTAATCGATCGTGTTTGTATTTTATGTAGTATTTTACTTACTGTAACAAGTTTGTAACCAATGTATGCACTCTTCTACCAATACAATATATCTTTTTTTATTTAATGTTGTATGTGTACAATTTATAAGTAGAAATACTGACACTCTCTTTGACTCCGATGTTTTGACGATCGTCGCTTGATCTGTTACTAGCTCTTGTCAGCGTACGGAAGCATCACCAACCTTCATGTAAATATACACCCATGTTACACTGACATTACGTTACTGAATTAGTTACATCTTTAACAACATTCATTTCAGAACAACATAAAACGTAGTATGAATTTTAATAATAATATCAACTATGATCTGCTTACAAATTTCTTATGAAAGCTCAGGATAATAGATGCTGAAACAATTACATACAAGTCAAGTCAAATATTTCATTGGCTTTTGACTTTATACCGTGATATAGTTCATCGCCAAATACAAAATAAAGATCGATTAAATTATATACATTGGTGGTGCATGGTTACACTAAACCTATATAATGAAAATATATGAGAAAAGTACAAGGAAAAGCATGTATACTTGATAATACATGGCAAATATATGAGAGACAAAAAGTTTTGCTTATTGTATATACAATGTATATTATATACATGTATATGTATGTATACAAGGACATGTACGTTCATCCATGCCACACACGACTTTATATCATGTATTTACACACGACTACATATTTACATACTTCTAAATAGAAAGAAATAGTGAGAAAATAATACATGTACATCACAGTCCATGTTCTTATACCGGCAACTTCTCCACATGTGGATTAAATCGACATTTTTGTCAAACTTTCATAGAAGGGTCCGTATAAATAATACATACCCATGTCGTATTTATGCATAAATGATACTAGTTTACATTTTTGTATACCCATATTGTTTATATGTGCACACCAAGTACATATACAGTTTATTTCTTCGGATTTATGCCTGCTTTCAGCGTGAACTCAAATTTATTTATCATTTACATGGTATATTTTATATACTATAGGCTAACAGTAAAGATAGCCAGTGTAACTAACTGGATACTCTAACCTTTACTATATTTGTTCCTCGCAAGTACTTAACTTACTGAATCTACAAACAAATCACCTGATTCAGCTGCTAAGGACGAGTGGTTTGAACCAAGTCGTCTCAGAAGTACTAACTCACGATCTGAGGTCGTTATATCTAACATTTTCTTTATCAGGTAAAGTGAATGGACGACCAAAGTCCAGGCAAGCAGATTAGTATTCCCTGGTTCCTATCAGGCCGAGGTATTACCATTAAATACTGAAAAATATGTACTTCGCTTTTATGCAATTTAGATCATGATCATCAGGGCGCTCCATAGACTTCAAAAGTTGGGGGTCAAAATGACACTTGGCTGATAGAAATGTAAATCAACATAATTCTCTACTGAAGTAATAGTAAATTTGACCCATTGGATCCAATTCTCAAGTCAAAAACTTTATTTTTCAAATTTAAAGAGTCAAAATGCCATTTCAAGAGTCAAAGGAAAGCCCTGATCATGATGAGGTATGTCTCGGCATATAATCCCCCTCCGTTAAAGTGCGTATTTCGAGGAGGAATTTACAGACAATGACTACCGCAACTGATTGAAATCTAACCCTTAAAACCTTGCAAATAGCACCATTAACATTGTCAATTTTGTTTACGTCGTAAAAATTAAATCTACCTCCCATCAAATCACATGAAATCTATGTCAATACGAGCATTGTTAACTGCAACATCCCTCTTTGGTTGGTCTACTTGTTTCTGTATTGGTTTTGTTGGGAGTTCATATCTAAGTTTAGACCACAGCAATCTATCATGTAAACTAAACACCTTCCTGTCCTTCATTTCAGACACCCATGGTTCCCGTCTTGCGTTCTCGACGGCACATTTATCATACAATAAGTACATGATTCTGCCGTGATTGTGTTCTAATATTTCCGACTGACCAGTTTCATAATCACACCATTGACTGTTCTCATAGTTCTCGCTGAGTATGATCAACATTCGGCGACTGCTATCTATTAATTGTAGCCTACCCTCTGCCTCGGATCCAACCGGCCCATTTCTCACCGCCACACACAGCTTATAAAACGGTTTCTTTGCCTCGAGTTGTCTGAAAAGGACTTTCTTCACCCACTGTGTAACGTAGGGGTCATCCTCATCAAAACACACATACATGTCATATTCTTTATCAGTACTCTTGTCTACCATGTACTTGTCCGATGGATGAATGCGAAATATTTTAAACAGTAAAACTTTTGTTTCGTACGGACAACGTTTGGCAGTCACAAACAACGCGATTACTATAACAAATACGATGGAGAGAACTACAATTATGATGATGCTATCAATATTTTTGCAATTCAACGTACTCTCGTCTATATTCATAATAGTGTACATGTTGCCTTCAAATGAGCAGCTGAGTTTCTTGTCTGCGTAGCTAGACGCAAGGTTTATCCAATCAGCCATCCACAGCATTTCACAGGAACATTCGAAATTATTTCCACCTAACTGCGCATGCTCGAATTTCATGTTTTGTACCTCGCGTGGTATTGACGTTAGTGTGTTTTTGGTAAAGTCCAATCTCGCACTTTCTCTTTTGCTCGCGATTTCCCTCATAACTTCCTTTGATACTGATTTCAAAGTATTATTAGACATAGTTACTGAATAAATATACGGCAGATAACTCAGGTTTTTAAATTCTGTGATAAAATTATTGTCTAACTGAAGAGTAATCATCCTGTTTGGAATAACTGGAACTTTACTCGGTACTTCCGTCATACCAAGGTTCCTGCAGTCTACATTCAATGTATTGTTATGAGGCCTGTCTTGACATAAGCATCCGGCTGGACAGTCGGCGCTTACGTTGCAAATTAACTCACTTAGCATGACGTCATACATGACACGTTTTCCCGATAAATGCGGAGGATTATAGCATGTGATGTCCAGATATTCGCTGCCACTATACCCAAAGAATGAATTTTTCAATCTTTTGGTTAGATTAAAAATATTGCAGTCGCAGTTAAATGGATTATCGCGTAAATCAGGCATCATTTCAACCACGGCTGATTCAACAGCATTCGTGGTACTGTTAGACAGTTTGTATTGCATTACGTACCAGTCATGCCACGTGGTCAAGGAATTGTTCCGCAAATCAGTTGTTGTCTAAAACAAACAAAAATGTATACATTAAAATATCACGTGCAAACCTACCTCGTTTTCACAGGTCTCATACAAATACATGTATTCACCAACCGACACCGCATTTATTAATCCCAACTTTACGCAACACAGCATACAACAAATAGATAACAGCTAGTACCTAACATCCCTGTGGGAAGGTTATAAGAATTGCTTTCGACAACCTTTTTGTAGAAATATCTCAAACTAAATGATCGCAATAATTGACCTGATTTCATACATGAGCTATGTGTACAGCCCGTCAAGGGAATGCAAAATTAATACAAAATATAATAACGAAATCATATCTTTTATTGTCAGGAATTCAGGTCATTTTACAACAATGTTTCAGTAATACAGGCCTACCAACCGGAAGTAATAGAAAGATGATATAAGTGTTGCTGTAGTCGGTACCAGTACTAACTGTATTATCTGCAAGAAACATCTCCTCATGTGTCAAAATGTCAAAATCAACCAGATCATCAGAGACAATTAATGTGCTACGTCAAGGGTTCGAAACCATGAAGTCGATGTCTGTACAACAAACGTTCTCCATAGTGACAAAAGCTCACCGGCTTCAAGATTTCGAAGTCACAATAATTAAATCAGCAACCAAGTTTTTACCCACTGAGTTAATTACGCATGTAGCCGCTAGCATATATCACCACAATGGTCGAAGAAATAATACAGAAAACTTAAGTTTTTTGGTACAAATATTTGTGCCTTGAATGTTTTATAAATTTCATTTTTCGTCCATTAAATGCCTCTTACAATTATCTTAACGTAACATAAGCTGAATGCATCATGTACGCTGCGTAGAAACAATATCTTAAAGTGAAGCAATAAAAAATATACTTACCCGAACGTACACTAATCTTGAGTCATATGTAAAGTTGTATACATTAGAAAATGTAGATATATTGTTAAAACGAACGTCGAACATTTTTATGGGAGATCTGAAAACAGCCCAGGGTTCAAAGGCCGTGATCTGGTTGTGGTGCAATGAAATCAGCTCTATCGAGTTTAAGTCGTATTCCAACACCATCCGCGGAATGTGAGTTATCTCGTTATAACTAAGGTCTACTATCTTCAGTTTAAACTTATTGTAGAAAAAACCACGTGGAATGTCAGTGATATTATTGTTGGAAAGGTTCAGGCTTTGCAATTTTCGCATCACTGCGAATGTATCCGGTTCAATATCGGATATCTCGTTATTGCTCAAGTCCATCACTTCTACATTCCATAGAATGCTAAATGTTTCATTTTTCAAACTTGTAATTTTGTTGTTAGTTATATAATAATGTGTCCCCGTAGAGCAGTTCAGAAACCATGACTTATCAATCCAAGTGTTTAATGTGAACGTCATTTCAAAATGTGAACTATTCATACATCCAGCTTCTGTTTGGTTTAATCCACATAAACATATAAACAACATGATCCAACACGATGCTGTTGAATAAAGCGATTCCATTATGTTGTTATTGTAAGCGACAGCACAGTTTATCATATAAGAGAGAGTCTACTTCTAACATAAACATGAACATTACACTTCAGATATGCTTGCAACAATAGTATAAAGGCTGTTCTAATCTTGATTTTATTTCCACACCACGAAAACTTTCGGGTTTTACCCTTAAATGATATACGATTATCGTAACATTCAATCAATACTTGTAAGGATATATACAGTAAGGAGGTCGCGTTGTGCATATTGATCCGTTGCGCTTTAAATCTTTGAGATAAAGAATTAAGTCATCGACCAATCATGATTTAGATATATAAATACAACTAGGAAGTCTCCGTAAAGAAATAAAAAAAACGTGAATTCCGATATGTTTCGTATCGTTTGATTGGTCAATCAGTAATTCTGTTTATGTTTTTTTTTGTGAACTAATTTTGCCGATAATCTATCTCTCCTTGCGATTGGATAACTCGTTCATCAAAATTTATAATAAATTTAAACCTCTCAAGTGTTTATCTACATGAACTTATTACCCCATTATATTACCCAAATTATACCCCAGTTGATACACATATGTAGTATGAAACTAAAATATATATTACTTAATGCTTTAATCACAGGGTATTTCCCAAAATTTATAAGCAAAATGTCTGATCCATTTATCGTAACAAGCCCGTAAACAGCTCTCGGTAGGCAAGGTTTGTCCTGCATGCAGTACTGCCTGCATGGTGAGGTTGCGCTGCTATGGTCGGTCGCTTCCGGAAAGGAAATGACAAAGGTATTTTCTGTTTTATTTGATATATTCCGTTATAGTAAAGAAGAAAATATATGTTGCGCGATATTTGTGTGACTTTTAAATGCAAATCGTGAAAATCCGAGACTATTTATTCATAAATAAGAAAGATATGACTAAATAAAATGCTAAGTAACTGCAACAAGTGGGCCAAGATATCGCTCTTGATCCTAGATGACCCATGTTCGAACTTGTCCAAGATATCATTAAGACAAACATGTTGACAAAGTTTGATGAAGAACCAATCAAAACTGCGACCATTAGAATATTAATAAGGTTTTCAACCGATTTGACCCAGTGACCTTATTTTTTACCAATTTTCACCTTCGTCCAAACATTTTCACAAGGTTTGATGAAGATCCAATGAAAACTGTGGCTGAGTGTTAACAAGGTTTTTACGGCAATTTGACTCTGTTACTTTATTTTTTACCCTAGATGACCCATGTTCGAACTTGTCTATGACTGGATAATTAAACAATGTCATACAGACTTCACACTCCTAAGTCATAAAATTATAGTAAATTATAATAACAATCAATTATAAGTCAGGTTTAATTTTATCAGTATAATAATTCATTGACATTTATATATAGATATATAATTATATAATAATCAATTAAAGATTGTTAAAAATGATCAATATTTAAATTATAAACAAATAACAAATGAATGAATGAGTACTTCAAACAACAACATGGTGCAGGAGATATAAAGGGTGTAGAGAAAGTTTACTCTGGTTGTAAAACATGCTGCAATTGTGCTTTAACTTTCTTTAGTATTAGGAAACTTTGATTGGACTTTCATCGAAGAAGTACGAAAGGAAATATTTGCATGTTTAGCATTGTCACAGAATTAAAGAACATGTTGTTATGTTGCTGGCACTAAATTCGAAAATGAAATAATAAAGTAACCTCACTGTAGAGAAAGAAAGTCTGCAAATACAAGCATATAAAATCCAGGATTTATGGATAAAGAAGTCTCTTAATAACAGGCAAAATCAAGTGCTGGGTACTTGAGTGGCAGCGTAGATTCCAAGATGTGGGTCGATTTATAGAGATTTCAGTGTACCAGTGTTGATCAAGCACTGGTCGTCTGTAATGGCTTCCATTCCAAGTCGTTACGACGAAGCCAAAAAAATACTCTCATGAAAGAAAACATTTAGGCATCACAAGCATCATTTATAGACAGGCACAAACATTCTTTACATCCTTTATAACATTAGATTGTACACAGAGCTTAAATTGACATAATAAACACTGCTGTTCACTGTTTATTGTTTATCTGTATGTATCGGGTAACAATACAAGCAATATAAAAAAGGGCATCATAAGTGCCTTACAAAGAAAATCCAGGTCAGATAATATAAAATGGGTCAATAGGCCACCTATATTACATGTGTGATAAAATTCCAACAATCAAAATTTCATTACAATACTCCCTCCCCATTCCCCTTAAAAATTGATGCATGCAAATAATTCTTTCATTAAATACTAGAACTTAAAGCTGGGATAGTGTTTCAGTATCACAAGTTAAATGCATGTAAAACAATATCAATGCATTTTTGTTCTTAGAAACATCTTTTTGTTTAACCTCTGCAAAACAAAATTCAGAATTAGTTCAGAAGAGTCCTGGTCAACTTTGTCCACTGTCACCAGCTCCATCAGCACCCTGAGTGTCACTGTCTTTAGGATCTTTACGTAACACAACCTCCTCTACTGGACTAGTATCTTTGTGTTTCCTCTTTGGTCGGTATCTGGAACATAAATATGTCAATCTATATTTCAGAATGACTGTCTCTCCTAACAATATGATAGAAACGTCAGATGTCGCTTTTTCTTTCACATAAATATGTTTATGACAAAACTAAATTTCATTTAATTTTCTCAAAATGAAACCTAATATAAGTAGCATTGATGAGTAATTAAACTCAATGTGGCATTCATATTTGTGTTCATTGAAAAGAAATCTTAGAATCTTTTATTTGCAAATGAAGTGTTTTTGGCAGTAGATATTTGAAAGTTTAAGACTTGTCAATACAGTAAACTTTGTTAAACATGAATATCATGAGCACCAAACTTATCTTGAAGAGTTCCATCAATTTTTGTACTTAGTTGTACATGAATAAAACAAGCATGATTAGCTCAAGGGACTACATGATCTTATCAGTGAGCATTAATTACCTAGATTATCTGGAGTGGAGGAGTGTCACATATCGTTGGCTATGTTTTTTAGACATTGTTAAAGTTACACAATAAAAGAACAAATCTTTATTGAGTAATTTGTTTTTCACATGCCATGACTTAAAATGACAATGAAACATGATTTGTTTGAAGCAAGTTTGCAGCTCAACGACTACTGTTTCAACACTTGATTATCATTGAGAATTTAACTACAAGAATTGTTTGTGAAACACTGATGCTCCCTACCTGCCAACTGGATAGTTAGACCGTGACCTTTGATCTATTGAACTTAAAATCAATAGGGGTCATCTACATACGATGACCAACATCCCAAGCAAATCTTGATAGCCAAGGCCAAATCGTTCTCTAGTAATTGGTCGGAAAAGGTTTTTGTGCTGAAGGTCACTGTGACCTTGTCCTTCGACATACTGACTCCAAAATCTATAGGGGTCATCTACATATGATGACCAACCTCCCAATAAAATCTGATGAGCTTTGGCCAAATCATTCTCCAGTTATTGGTCGGACAAGGTTGTTGTGCTGAAAGTCACTGTTACCTTGAGATGCTGACCCCAAAATCAATAGGGGTCATCTACATACGACATATGATGACCAACCTCCAAACCAACCTGAAGAGCTCAGGCCAAATCGCTCTCTAGTTACTGGTCAGACAAGGCTTTTGTGTCGAGGGATCCTGTGACCTTGACCTTTGACATACTGACCTCAGAAATAATAGGGGTCATCTACATGTGATGACCAACCTCAGGCCAAATGGCTTTCTAGTAACTGGTCGAACAAGGTCTGGTTACGGACAGACAGATCGACCTATGTGCAAAGCAGTATACACCCCTATTTTTGGAAGGGGGCATAATTATGCCCCCTTCCAAAAATAGGGGTGTATACTGCTTTGCACGAGAATGGAATGACAAATTTGAAAAGCAGATACTAATCATCTTTTACATTAATGAGTATATTTAACTTTTTTTTGTATTATTACTGTAATATGCCGTCTATTAAAGCACATGATACACATTTTATATTCAATGAACAAACATAAAAACCTGCATGGTTATCACAAGAATAATGGTGAATAATTCATTTGTGATCAGAAACCATTCTTAGAATAACACAGTGCCGATTTTGTTCATCCAAAAATTACCATTATAACATGAATATTTAGCATGGATCATTACGTAGCGTGTTCTGTTTTCAAGTATAACATATCAAATGGGAGATTTGCAACACAATTTGCTGTAATACAAAAATGTAGTATTCACTTACTTTTCCCATTTTCTGTGATTTAATGTAGTAAAATCATCAACTGTTGAAATATCTTTTAAATATTTGGATAGGCCGAGTAATTCCCTGTCTTTTTCTCTGTTGAAATGAGCTTGTCTGAATGGACGTATCTGTAGGCATAAATGTAAAATTTACATACATGATACATCTTAGCTTATCTTTTTGTAAAATACTTTATTTCAGTCATGAACAACCATTGGTTGACATGACCAATACTCCTGAGTTATCAACTAACTTGTTCATTCACCAACAACTTCCTGATGAGAAAAGTGAATGAAATTTAAGAGATGTATGGTAATTATAATATGTACAGAAAAACATGCTTCACCAAAACAGCTGTAATCAGTCTTCATGAAAAACAATTTTAAGTATCCGGTCCAGTGAAAATGCAAACTTTACCGAACCGACTGATCTTTTAGTGGACCAAAAAGAGTACATACAAAAAAATTATAAATATAATTTGGCTAAAAAAAACAACAAATTTTTCGAGAGTGATTAAAATATTTTATTTTTTGTTCTGAAACATGGTAAATTTATCACTGAAAATTTTCCTGGACCATCTGACCAGTGACCATGTCAAATTTACTGGACTGACAGTCATATTGCTGGACTCTGTCCAAGGTCCAGGGCTATATTCGAAGACTGTGTAATACACAGAAAGATGTAAGATGCAACAAAAATATGCTGAGAATGAAAATAACTTTAAATAAGGAGACAAGCTGAATCCAATGGATCCCAAAACGTTCAGTGTAAAACCCTGCAACTGGTTAGCTCCATCAATAAATGCATCAATAATATATCTTACAAACACTTACCTTTAAGCCAGACTGTGGATTCATAATAAAATTTCTTCTAATATCATCAAACATAATTGTATTATGTGGTCCCCACTGAGGATACTTCCCCCAGATCACTCCCAGTGGCTTCACCTGTAGTAAACAATCACAAAATGTTACCTCTTCAAGCAATAAATTTTGTCACTTTTCATGGTAAGCCTACAATTGACTCATTCAATTTATGTAAATTACTGTTAGCATGCGCACACTACCAGTCAATGATTGGTTATGTTATGAAGACATATTTGTACCTTTCAACTAAATGTGGGGAACTTTTTACAGTTTAAAAGCTTCTCTTCTCTCCCCAGAAAAGTTTGCATAAGTTTCAATACAACTTTTTTCTGCACTGTATGTTTCCCATTACTTTTGTCCACACTTTGTGTCAAGTTAAAGACATAAGTTAGCTAGAGGCTGATGGAACTGGTGCAGAATGAGATTAGAAGTAGTTTTAATGTTTACACAGATTTTCAGATTTACTAAATAATTACTGACTGATGGTAATTTCTAAATAGAGAGAAGAATAACAGAGGGCTATGATGGTCCTTTATCACTCACCAGAAAAAACTAATCGCGAGTTTAACTAACCCGGGGGCAGCTAATTTTGACTAGGGCAAGGATTTGAACAAATTTATTAGAGGTGCACTACATGATGCTATACACCAAATATCTAAGCTCTAGGCCTAGTGGTTTCAAACAAGAAGATTTTTAAAGATTTTCCTATTGGTTGCCATGGCAATCTCTGTTCTATATGGAATTATTTTTTTAACAAGTTTGGTAGAGCTTCATGCTGGGAACATTTTGATAAAATTGTCTAACTGCTTAAGATGGAAATGCTTTTTTAAGCAATTATTGACGGACTGACGCACGGACGACAGACAACAAATGATCATAATAGCTCACCCTGAGCACTTGGTGCCCTGTAGAGCTAAAAATAACTGAACATTTTGAACAACAGTAATGCCTGACAGAGACAGCCTTCTGAGTATTACACAAGAAATATACTCCTTTTGAGAATGATCAATTACACAATCTATAAATAACTACTAGCTTATCAAGAAGTAAATGCTTTCATTTTTGTTGTGGGGGGGGGGGACAATCTTAAACTTACAATGTTATACCAGAATAATTAACTTACTTCTATAACACCATATTTAGGAGTATGTACACTTATCATTGCTAAACTATCTATCATAAAGCAGAGTTTATATGCTGAATGTGTAGAGACACCAAGCTCCTTCATCTTTACTTCAATCCACTTCATTCCAGTTGCCGCTGCATAACAAAACAACAATTATACAATACAGCACATTTTTCCTCTCTATAAGTTCAAAATTTAACATGGTTTCCATTCTCTGCTCATAGTTGTGGAAATAACATGTTTTTGCAAAATATAGCCCAAAGTTTTATGAATTATTCAGAATACAGCTCAAAGTTAAATGAAAAGCTCTGTACTTCAATAATCCTTAACTAGTACCTAAATAGAAAAGAAATACATCACGCCTGATTGATGGCAGAGATGTGAAACACAGATAAGAAATGACAAGCCTTGTATACTATTTACTTCAAACACACTATCATTTTTTTATTTATAAACTAATAAAAATAACCTTTATTGCTGCTCAGTAATTCTTAAGATGTTAGCACTTAAAAATAATTATTTTAAAGACAGGGAAATTACTCACACCAAATCACAATGTCATAATCATCGTATGCAGATGTGAGAAACTCATGCAGAAATGGTCGTATCAATTCATTGGCAGTTTCTGCTACAGATCTGTGGTCTAAAGTATACAGAAAAATATTGTTTCAAGATTCTAACTGGCAGTAATTATGATACTATATTGTCATAAGACTAATATACAGAATCATTTTCACTTATGCAGAGCGCCCCAAGTGGTACGACTCGTCAGTTCACCGCCTCAGTGAGATATATCCACATATGAAGTTTCATGTACATTCTTAGTTATGAGCTACATTTAAGTTTTTCAAGAGATGCCAATGCTGCAGTGATCACAATAGCTCAACTTTTTCTTCAAAAAATAGGCCAGCTAAAAAAGGAAATCCATTTTAGCAGAGGATACAAAACACTAAATTGTTCGTTTAAAACAAATAAATTATGTAAATTTCTGACGATGGAAATGCTATAATTTCAACTGATAAAGATTGACTAAATGTTTTATAAAGCTTGGAAACAGTGAAGAATATATACCAAACAATGTGTAATCTATATCTAATACAAGAAGTTTTTTATTTTTTCTAGGTTCATTGAGCACTTCAATCTTGTATTCTTTCACTCGTCTTTCTATCTTTTGGAGAAATTCTTCCCTGAAATATAGGATGATACAGTTAAAGGGAGGCAACTAGGTGAAGAGAGGCAGGTTAAGAACCACACACGGGAGATCATTTCAGAGAAACATCCGAAGAAAAGCAGTCAGGCATTAACCTAATATTAAGTAATAATGGTAATTTTTTGGTTGTATTCTAATTCATATGGTATAATAACTAACTGAATAATTTGGAATATCATATCTGATAAGGTAGGATTTCTCTTTAATATTCAATCAACTGTTCAGTTAATTTTCATTTCTTTGGTAGGTGGAGAATTTAATCAATAAACAAAACCTGTTTTCTATTGCAATTTCTTCCTCTTCAATATCAAAATCGTTGACAACTTCAGGAATGTCTGTAGGCTGCTCCATCACCTTTGTCTAAAATAAAGCCAGAACCGGGTATACACAATACTGATTCTACTCTTCATTACGAGTATGGGATCATATGTTCATTATGTTGAAATTTTCAAGTCAAGACCAACGTACAGTTCATTTTCTGATCGTAGACAACATAATTAATTTGTAATTAAACATGGCAATACTTTCAAATTGATTATATTAAACACTTTTAGAGAACTAAACATTCAGAGAGGTCATAGACAATTAACACAGTCAATTTTTAGAATAACTTCCTGAAATCATAGTAGTAAAATCAAGGACTTATATACATACAAGGATTCGCAACTGCTAAAAATAGCTCAAACGTTATCGTTCGACGATCCCACAATGCATTGCTATATACTCGGCAATGTCCAACAGCTGTAATTGGGTGTTTACTAATTTTATTATATTTAAATAACTCTGGCAATTGGACACGGGAAATTGGTAAAGGATGCAACAAAATCTTTAAAAATATTGAGATACATTTACTGCAGTATAATCCACAAAGTCTAAGTATAAGGCAGAATCAAGGACTTATATACATACATGGATTCGCAACTGCTAAAAATAGCTCAAACGATATCGTTCGACGATCCCACAATGCATTGTTATATACTCGGCAATGTCTGACAGCTGTAATTGAGTGTTTACAAATTTTATTATACGAAAAAAACTGGCAATTGGGCACGGGAAATTGGTAAAGGATGCAACAAAATCCTTAAATATATTGAGATACATTTATAATCCACACAAAGTCTAAGCATTGAAAACAGCATCAGTCGAACATTTTAAATTCCAAGATGGAGGACATCTATTATATAATCCTTTCGTCTCCTAGATTAAGCATTCGGAATACCACGGATATTTTCGCTGTTATTAACATTCGGATTATCATGGACATTTACGTATTTTCGCTTTTGTAAACAATAGCATGTATTCCCGTTGATTCACGTCTTATTATCGCGGGATTTTATTACTTTAAACGGTTAATATGGAAGTTGCAAATCCATGTATGTATATAAGTCCTTGGTATAAGCATTGAAAACGGCATCAGTCGAACATTTTAAATTCCAAGATGGCGGACATCTATTTTAATCCTTTCATCTTCGAGATTAAACATTCGGAATACCATGGATATTTCGCTGTTATTAACATTCGGATTATCACGGATATTTTCGTAGTTTCGCTTTTGTAAACAATAGCATGTATTCCCGTTGATTTACGTCTTATTATCGCGGGATTTGATTACTTTAAACTGTTAATACGGAAGTTGCGAATCCGTAAAATGATTCTACTAATTTCTAGTGTTTAAATATAAAATATGGATCAATGAATAAGAATTTATTAACTTGATAAGTTTTGCAACAAATAATGATTTAGAAAATATACTTTATGCAATAAGTACAAATTAGAATAATAATATTTAAAGCTTAAGGATACATAAAAATAATCATACAATTTCCTCTTCTCGACTTCCCATCATCATTATCTTGGTGCCTGGCTTCAGTTTTATCTCACTTAATAAAACATCATTTTCAGGAACTTTTCCTGGAATAAAAAGCATTCATACATTCCTCCAAACCGACTTTTTATAACGAATGAAATTTGATTCTTGATCACAAACCAAAATAGTAATATCGATCTTGAAATACATTCGTAGGAATGGTTGTTTCGGAACTGCAGTCCAAGGCTAGTTTTCGAACAATTGCCTAACAACGGCCCATAGATGAGTAGTGTTTACCTTTAACCTTAAGTCCGAGTAATTTTTGTCGATCTGGACGAACCCCAGTTTCTGTCTGGATTGCAGTTTTTAAATCTAAAACAGTCTGCGTGTCTGACAGGCCCGTAACATTGTACTCTTTTCCACTCCATTTTATGCATACTTCGAAACCCGCCATATTTCCGGTGTCGTGAGAATGACACACAGTAATTTCCAATTTAGTAATCCGGTCCTTTCCGGACCTGTCGAACAATTTCTCGTGGACCACGTACGCAATGCAACTGTTTGGAACTGATTACAATAAATGAACGTTAAAGATCAGTAAACATTGTATTACATACACACACACAAAGAAATTAATACTTAACGCACATCAGTGCTTAGAAGTATTTAATAAATAATACAATAATGAAGATGTAGATAACGGAAAAGGTCCTGCTTAGTCTGTCAAGTGTAGGTCACACAATGTGTTGGACATCTACCAATAATGAATTCTCTTTTTTCATCTGGTAACTAGATGTGTAGTACACGAGAAATCATCATATGAAATATAATTAAACAACATGTAAAAGGGAAGTATAGTCGTTAAAATGACGAGGTTGTCATTTCAATAGAATGACCAACGTACGACACCACACCGACCACAGTAAGAGCAATTTTCTTTTTTTTCGTATATTAATGTCAAATAAATTTATTTTATATGAAGCTATAGTATCAGCAATAAGCACGGGAACTTGAATACAATTTCGTAGAAGCAGATACGTATATATATAATAGTATTATATATACGTCTCTGGTAGAAAAAAGCCGAGACATGCGGCATATCTAATCGTACAACTATATTGATAGTCCTGTTCTTGAAAGTAGTTTAATGGCAATCTTTAGTTCCTTACTTCAAGTAATACTAGTAACACTTATATCAAAGACCCATACATGTATGTATAGGTCTTTGCTTATATCTTTGTTTAAAGGTGTGCTCTACCCAACTTTGAGAAAAAAATAGCAACCAAATTATATGACTGCCGGCTGTCAACATTGTATGCATTTTTGTATCTAAATTTACCTGTTTTCGAGTAATCATAACGTGTTGTGTTAGTTTAGCTGTGGCATGTATCTCTTAAAGTTCTATTTTTGAAATGTCAGGCTTCTCTTCCTTTTTACCGGTATATATATTTGTGTGCATACTAATCAGTTCAAGAGCTGAATTTTGAATTTGAATGTGGGCAAGATCGTAAATGTAATTCTTGTGAAATATAAATAACTTGTTATACCACAGAGTACAAAGGTTGCATAACATGTATATATGCTCCAAAGCTTTTGTATATTTACCTGCTTGTTATATGTAGTATATAATGTTGTGATATTTTACTGTGTCTTCTTTTTGTTGTCAAATTTACATTATGCTTCATGTGCATACTTACTGTCATACATGTCTTAATTATTATATATCTCTGAAACGGTTTTTACTTAATTATTTATTGATAGATGCATTTAAATGTGTTTTATATATTGCTTAATTATAGTCTGTATGTTCTTAAATGAGCATTTGTCTCTTAATTAACAGCTATTATTTAATTTGTAATTTAGTGCTTACTATGTAATAATGGCGGCTCAAAAGCTCATAGATAGCTTGTTTGTCTTACCGACTTGAAATAAATATTATCTTCTAACAACGGGAGACTTTGTGGAAGTTCTGATAATTAATACATGTATAGGAAGGCCCATGTGCTATACCAAGTACACTTATCTAGTGCAAAATGACTATCAAAATATCTTGAAATACTCTCCGTGGACCCGTCAATACAGTTTATTCGTTTCAGTCGGTCAAAATGCGTATGTAAGACTGATTTGCGTAATGTAGTGCTTAGAGAAGCATGGTTTTCCTATGTGTATTCAGCGAGTAGTAAATTATGAGGTCAACGTACTCGATTTTACATTGTCCAGAATGACTGCAGACTTACTAGGGGTGCATTGTTTTGCTAAAAAAACAGACGGCATGCGCCCCGGTCCCTTGACTGGGTTTAACGTCGATTGGTGGGATATTTTCAGCATACGGTAGTACATACATATTCTTGTACAAGATATGGGAGCACAATCCAGTAAGCATGAAATTATTGCATACCAACCCACTTAACGTCTGACAAGTTTGGTCCCCTTTCTATCTTGATTTTCATTCGGCCAAGTCCCCTTCATTTGTCACCAGTATCTACCTCTGTGTGTTTTTTATGTTCCAAAGTTATGCCTGGGATGAAACTGGAGACTTGGAGAGTGATATTTAATAGTTGTCTGATGATATTGTTCTTGTATATAGGAAAATACTATTTGAACAAATGACATTAATTGCTCGTCTGAATTAGGTTTAGTTTTTCTTTAACATGTCTTCAATATATCGTAACTGTCTTAGCTTCGGATAAACACTAAGATACAAAAAAAAAATAAAAAAAATACATGTATTTCTTTTTAACATTATATTAAATGTTTGAAAACAAACCATGGATCATGAAAAACAATTTTGATACCACAATAAAAGCCAAACTATGCCTTATCTAACAATGCTTGAAAATATTTTACAATATAACAATGTCAAAAAACATATTTTTCAAACTTCACTTAAAATAACATCATTTTTTAGTTTGCTCATCCTGAAGTTGTGCATGAAATTTACATATTTGCGAGACATTCCTCCTCGTCTAACATCTTCCTCTTGTTGGCATTCCATTATTTCAACTGAATTTGTTTCAGATTGACGTGAATCTGATATAGTTGAGCTTTGTGATGATAATGGTCGGGATGTCTTGTCCACACGCTGAAATGGTTGAAACTTTTAATAGTATACATGTACATGCTAATAAAAGAGTAATAAAGTATATGCAACTTTTATTTTCCAGAAAGTACAGTAACTGGACATGGACTAAAGTGATACAGATCAAATAAAAACATTAACTATATTTTGTACATCAATACATAGTAGTATTTAGACCAGACGCCATTATCTCCATGGTTGACCATGCCATGAGTAATTATACGCATGGCGAAAAGAAAGTCACCATTCATGCTGACAATTGCGGAGGTTTGTACATATTATAACACAATTATTTTACTTAAGTAATAGAAAGCTTGTATGAATAATCAGTACATTGAATAGTTCATTGCAATTGTTGTAAATTATACTGTATTTAATTAATATTATCGGGGTTTGCATGAGAGAACTTGACAAGAAATTTTAAATCTTTATAAGCATATCAGCTGATGTATGAATTAATAGTCAATATGTTTTAGGTCAAAATAAAAACAGATATGTACTGGCCTATTTCTGCTGGAGGACAATGGTTGGGTTGAATAAAGATATACGTTACTGCATGCAAATTCCAGGACATGCCAGATGCCTCATAGATGCTGGGTTTGCACATATAAAGAAGTTATACAGAAGGACTGACTGTGAAACATTGGCAGATATTGGTATAAAAATATGCTAAATTATTTTTTTAATCTGAATATTTATGTTGTACTATATATAGACATATTAGAAGCTTTCTTGATTTACATACTGTGAAACACTTTAAGTACATGAATTTCATTTCAGTTATCTTAACAACTCTCAATGTTGTTTCAGAGCAAGTAGTCAACAAATCAGCGTATTCAAATATTGCTGTAATGTATCGCCATGGTGACGAGGAGACGACCTGGAACTGGCGATCTTGGAAGGTTTTCTTAAGTCAACACTACAAGGCTTTAGTAGGGATAAGATCATACCAGCAATTTCGATTTTCTTCACAAGATCCTGGTTGTGTTTTTACTAAGAAATCGGAGCACGACACAGAAGTCAAAATCACTCTGATGAAGGATGGCAATGTGCCACATGTACGACCTGGCATGGTTCCAGCAGCAGGTCTTACACATGATCGATCACGATACCTTGCCACTCATGTTAGACAGTACCTAAGGGATGTTAACAAAGACATAACATGTCCTTTAGTCTCTCATGAAGAGTAGAATTACTTTTAGGTGGCAATATCTTAAAGATTATTAATGTCATTAAAATGATACTTGTCTCCTAAAAAGAATGTTTTCTTGACATGTATTGCCATGGTAACTGTACTATTATATGACATTTATGTGTGTGTGTATTTCAATTACATACATCTATCATGATCTTTTACTTAATTGTTGATTTAATATTTGGAAAAATCATCACTTATAAATGTCATGATTAATTTGAATATTTATGATCTTTCGCTACTTTCAGTTTGCATATTTTCTTTTCCTGCATACATAGCCTAACACTTTTACAATTTAAAAATCCTGTCGTTCTTCTTTAGATTTATTTTATTACAGAAAACAACATTGTATAAACATGTAAATCATATGTATATGTGTATTTGACATTGTGCAATTATGCATCTGAGTAACATTGCAGTAAATTTGTCAGAATTTATTTTTTACAAATCTGTTCCCATGGCAACAGAATCATTTGCCAAATAAATATACTTAATAAATATTTCATTTCAAGACATTAGTATAGCATATAAAAATTATTGCACTGTTATCGATTTTGTAAATGTCAATAAAGATATTGACATAGTAGTATGCAGATAGTGAGATTTTTTGCTTTATTTGTACACCTTCTAAAAAATGAAAACTGGGTCAGTTACAAAAAATGCCAATTTGACAAATTTAAAACATGCTTTGGTAGAAATTACTTCACCAACATGTTTGGTAGACATCCCAGTATCAGAATCAGGTATTATCTCATTTTCCATAAATATTGCTATTAGGGCCCTTTTCTCATGGGATGGCTCATATATTATTAAAACCATGACGCTATTTACCTTTACTTTCTTTATTGTTTTCTGAATTTTGTGGGCAAGTTTCAGTTTCTTTTTGTTATTATCGTCATCTTCTTCATCATTTAGCGTGAGGACAAGTTCGGTGTGGTCCACGGGGTAAAATCTTTTTTTCTTTTTATGCAGAACTCCATGCCTTACTTGACCGAAAGCCATTCCATTTTTGTTAGCAGGAAGCAACTGTTTTACACGTTCACCTTAAGTAGTAATATTATTTTATGATTGAATACCAACATCTAATGTAAAAGAATTATTTTTCTGTAATTAAAAGTGCAAATCATGTGTAAGATAAATCTTATACTTAAATAAGTGTTTTTTATAATATTACAGGTATCAAACAGCACACTGTTATCTTGAAATTAAGCAAGGCGTCAGACAAACTTAATCTAGGCTTGAATAGTGTCACCCCGCTGAAAGGCGTAGAACTTCTGACGATATGTGTATGTTTCACCGTCCGTCCGTATTTTTAACTCCGAAACAATCAGTTAGTTGTCAATAAGAAAAAATACAGGAACGAGTTTTCATCCTCCGTTCATAAAATAAATGATCTATGTTTAATGTAAAATGAAAATAATAAATTACGCACTGAAATTATAACCAAGAAGCTAGAAATGTTTCCATAGGACACGCATGCCCCCGCTAAATCACACTGAACACAGAAATTAGTGTTGCGTGGCAGACACTGTGTGAATAAAACATAGAACTGGTTGCTTGGAAATGCAGTCCCAAAGTGGGTGATAAACACCACCTGATAGTGATTTACACAACATGTACTTTCACTATGACAACATAAGGAATGCACGAAAAAATTCAAGTGTCCACTGTGACCTTGACCATTGAGCAAGTTACACAGTTTTTTGCGCATGACACGTTGTCTTGACATGATGATCATATGTGCCAATTATCTCATAATCCAATCATGCACGACAAAATGATGAGCCGGAAAATGCCCCCCCCCCCACATACACCAATGGACAGGGTAAACACAATATGCCGTCCGCAATTTCATGGAGGGGCATAAAAAGCGTTGACAATGCATTTCTCATGTGTCATTAGGCAAATATCAATAGAATAATGTTCAAATGTTAACGTCATACCTGGATTAAGATTTATTTCTGTGGAATCCCTTTTCTTGTATTCGGTATTGACAACGTAGTAGTTGTATTTTTTATGTTTATCCAGTATTGTGTTTAACTCTTCATCTGTTATACGGTGTTCTTCTCTGTCTTTATTATCAATCGCTGTATCTACATACATGTACAAACATTAAAATGTAAGTTGAACAAACTGTTTTACTGACAATAGCAGTACATAAGTATAGTAAAATATTAAAAGACTCAATAATAATGATTCGACGTGTAAAGATTTGCTAATTCAAGTGTTATAACAAAAAGAGAGCAAAACAATTTTACCCGAGTCCAAGTCTGCATGTTCATTCTTCATGTTACCATCACGCGACAGTTCTATTCTAGCGTCTTCATACATTTGTGCAAGGTTTTTGGACGGGTCATAATCCTGTATTGAAATGTGAGTAAAACATTTTAGGATGATTCATTTATGATTTTCATCTGCGTGATTTCTTCAGTAAACAATAAAAACTTTAATTAGTATTTGGAATATAAGTGAAGGGCAGATACGTTAAAACATGCGAATGAATTCCAAATTACTGTTTGTGTTAACACTAATTGTGAATGTTAGAAGAAATCGTTTGTGGTTCGATGAAATGAAAACCAATCGGGACAATATCATAATGAACCGATGAAATATTTAATCAACTGCTAGTATATACATCACCATTCCGTTATGGGTCGTATTAGAATATGATTATCTTCAGGAAGGATAGATTTTTAAATTCTAGTATGTTTGAAATATTTTTTATCTAATACAGTCATATTGTTGATGATGCGCAATTTATCAATTCAATGGTTTAGAATTCTGCTAATTACATTGCGAATATTGACTTAAAGATTACATACGAACTAGAGTTGGCGCTGGCGTTCGCCATTTGAGCCAATGGCTCAAATTGATAAACAAGAGTGCCTGGTCACAAAATACGCCCGTCATGGACCATTACTCAGAAGTGCCAGGGCCGATTGGGCTGGTTATCGAACTTGACCGTGATCTCACGACCATAAACATTTCTATTAAGTTTGGTGAGGATCCGAGTAAAACTGTTTCAATTAGAGAGCGGTCACTGTTGTGGACGCAAACCGCCCGTCTGCCCGCCGTGGGTGTTCACATAATACGACCTTTTTTTCAAACGGGCGTATAGAAATGACTCATTTTGACTAAAATCTCGATAAAGTATTACTATCCCGTTATTGAGATACAACACTTGGGTGATGTCACATTTTAATTATCTACCTTTAAAACATGATACCAAAACTAGTCCTGATTAAATTAGAAATCAATTGTGGAAGTAAATATAAACCAACCGCTTGGGCAGTCGCGTGTCGATGATGACCCGATTGTTGATCACAAAACGTAACAGCGTCGCCAACTTCGCACCTCTAACAATGAGATTTGTTCGGAACAGATGCGAACTAAAGAATCAATTAGTATAAACATATGCAAGAAAAATTCCATAGTAGCAAATTATTTGAAAACATGTGGATATATAATCGTAATGTGTCAAACAGATTTTATATAATATCATCTGTAGTATTACCTGAAGCTTTGGTCGTAGAATTTCTGATATAAAATCCATCCCTGAAACATGCTGTTCAATCGTGTGTCTTGGATCTGAGTCGAAACATGCAAACTCACTGAAAACATATAAGAAGTTCAGCATGTTAAAATGCATCAACACATTTATTGAGGTACAAGTTCTTGTATCAGAAACACAGGTAACTGTATCATGAATGGATTATAAAAAATTGAAAAAAATTTTTTTTTTTTAAATATTTATTAATATGTTAACAAGGTATATTTCAACGAAAATTCTCTTGACGATCACTGAGGTGACTTTTGTTTTTCAATTTCAACAAGGATTCCGGTGAATTCATGCAAATGAATATATTTTTTTTACGGCCGTAATTGAACAAAAACATATTCCTGCATTGAAAGCTTTATTTATTTACATTATTTTACCTTCATAACATGTAATTCAACGTTTAAATTTCGATTTTATCTAAATATCAACGTAAAATCTTCATTCTGTCGATGACTCTAGAGAAATCCCAGTGTATTTTGAAACGTTCGTTTTCATTGGCCGGGAACCAAATTCTTGTACATACGTCATTTCACCTGGGAAAACCCCTTTGAAATCGGCCAATGGAAATCGTTGTCACAAACTGGATTGCACGCGCGTCATATGAACCAAAATGGTGTCTATCGGGGATAAAAATTAAAGCCGAAAATGTGTTTATTGCTTAAACATTCACATGTAACGAATTTACCAATTGTCATGGGAGTAAATATGTTCCAACAGTTGTGTTTTCTAAGTGTAGCTGATCATTATGTTTGTACACAACGGTTAAGACTAAATATCGTCTATTTTATGTAAATTTAGTGGATGTCAAAATCACCTCAGTGATCGTCCCGAAGAATTGATTTACATTTTGTGGCATAACTCGTGAACTAGGCGACGGCTTCTCCGGATATGGTCTAAGTCCGGATACTTTTAGCCAATCATAAATAATTTTACCACACACCACTCGGCATTCAGTATCTGCGCATGAGCAGAAAGCGCGATCTTTCTTTACCGGTTTTCAAAAGTTTCAAGGCGCGAACGTTTTGAGAAGTTCCGAAAACAATCGCTTGTTCTGAAGGTATGAATTTTCTATATGGTTCTTACGGGGTATGCTAAGCTACCTTGATGACATTATTTTCGAATAATATTGTTTAGATAAAAGCTTGACAGTGCACAAGTATATTTTGTGAAGTAAAAATGTTACAGGCACAAGTGACAAGTATTGATATGACGTCACGCTCTTTGTAAGGTTAAATACGTAGGTATCCGAAATAGGCGACACCATTTCCAATAGTCGGCTCTTCCGGATACGTGTTTCTTAGAATGAAAGTTAAAATGTTATATAAGAACTTGAACTCACATTGACAATTGATATTCTATCGCCTAGATACATAATGCTTTTTAAATAACGCAACATTGTTCACAACCTTTTTGTGAAACAAGGAAGTCAACACACACACACACACACACATCCCCCCCCCCACACACACACAACCCTGTCACTTTATATTTGGTAATTAAGCTGTTTAAGTTTCTATGTATTTACTGTTTTTACTTCTAGGATGAGTCGCCAAATGTATGACAAGACTGCCCTGGAAAATGCAGTAAGAGCAGTAAAAACCAAATCCATGGGTTATTTAAAGGCATCCAAGCTTTATAATGTACCAAGATCAACGATATTTGACAAGGTTAAGGGTCATTCCAGCATAGAATGCACTATTGGGCCACATACAATTCTCACTAAAACTGAAGAGAAGAGAATAGTCGATTGGCTTACACAAATGTCAAGAATCGGTTACGGAAGAACTAAATATGAACTGATCAGGACTGTTGCCAATATTGTCAAGGTATATGGACGAAAAACGCCGTTTAAGGGTGGGCATCCTGACATAAAACTGAGATCCCCCAGACAACTTGGCAAGGAACGTGCGGTCATAACCCCAGAGCGTGTTGAAGAGTGGTTTCATGACTTTAGAGAATACATTAATAAGGTTGTCGAGGACAAAACTATACTGTTAGATCCGACTAGAATGTACAACGTTGACGAATCAGGATTTTCCTTGGCAGTTAAAACGGGCCATGTGCTTGGTGTGCGCGGGGCAAAGTCTGTCTACAGTATCTCCGCCTCTGACAAATCCCAGGTTACGGTTCTGTGTGGAATGAGTGCAGCAGCACACTTCCTGAGACCCATGATTGTATTTCCAGGCCAGAGATTCACCAGGAACATGCTTGAGGGGTTTGACGGAGCAGTTTTAGGCAGAAGCAGTAACGGGTGGATGGAATCAGAATTGTTTGCTAGTTGGCTTGAAACTGTTTTTATACCTGACATAGAAGAGCGTCAGGTAAAAAAAACGTTGATACTACTAGTTGATGGTCATTCTACACATCTTACCCTGGAAGCATGTGATATTTGTCGGGATAATGACATTATTCTTTATTGTCTGTTGGAGCACGCAAGCCATCTCATGCAGCCGTGTGACCTCCGTTTCTTCAGCTCACTCAAGGAGTCCTGGAAGACAGCATTGCGCGACTGGCTGATTGAGCATGTGGGGGAGTATGTCACCAAGTTTGAATTTGCGAGAATTTTCAAACATGATTGGGTTGCTTCAACAAGGGTTGAAAACGCACTCAATGGTTTTCGAGATGCAGGTCTTTTCCCCCTTGATAGCTCGATGGTTTTGAATACAGATAAATTTCAAACCTGTGTTCTCTTCCACAAGAGAAAAATGGAGGAAAGTCAAAGCAAAAAGATAGATGAGACAGAGAAAGAATCAAGTCAGACAGAAAATGTCAAAGACAATGAGTCTAGTCAGGCAGTAGAGGTCACATGAACGGTAGATCATGAAACTGAAACTTCAGAAGATACAGAAGTAACCGAAACAAATGCTTCTCAAGTGCGTCCATCGATTGCTTCAACAAGTCAATCTGAATCCCTAAATCAACCAACAGAGCTATCTAGAACTGGAGGAAATGACCCTTGTAGTTCCAAAGCTGACTCACTATTGTCTAAGTTTCTGAAAATTCCTACAATAAAGATGTTAGAGAAGAAGAAATCAAAGAAAGTGTTATTGCCTAAAGCTGTAACATCTGAGAAGATCCGTGAATATCTTATTGAAAAGAAAACGAGAAAAGAAGAGGAAGAAAAAGCTAAATTATTGAGAAAGGAAGAGCGAGAAAGAAAAAGGAAAGAGAAGAAAGAGGCGAAGAAGGTAAAAGATGAAGAGAAACTGCAAAAGAAGAAAGAAAAAGAAGTAAAGAAAGCTGAAAGAACAGCTAAGAAAAGAAAGTATGAAAGTTTGTCAAGTGATGACTCAGACAGTGATATAAACATGAGCAGACTGGTGCAGGATGATGACAGTGATGAGTTTGAAGAAGTGTTCGAGATGTGCCCTGCATGTAACAAGGGCGATCAACACCCGTCTAGATGGGTCAAATGTGAAGTGTGTCAAACACGTTGGCATTACATATGTGCAAATAGGCCGGAATATGAGTTGTTAGCTGAGGAAGAAAGAGCAAAGATGGAGTTTGTTTGCCCGATGTGTGATTGACTTGTTTGTAACATCAGAAACGATTAAAAAATATGTAATTATTGTTGCTTGTAAAGAAAATATCAAAGGTGATTGACTGAATATTTGTGTGTAGTACTTTTTCACTGGTGTTCCTGTTGATTTAAATAATGTTAGACGAGTTTTAAAATTGTTATAAGTTTAATAATGGTGTTAAAAAGAGTTTGTTATTGCGAATGAAATGAAAAGATTTCACCTGAAATAATTTCATTAAAAATCAAGAAAGTTAACGATGTTTAAATTTATTACGAATTAATATTATAATCAAAACGATAAGACTTTTTGTATTATGAACAGTCTCTGAAATGAAATGAAAAACAATTTGATCATGCTTGCTTTAACCAGGGACTTATATACTTTGTATGTATATAAGTCATTGCTTTAACTAAAGATTTATCTGTGTTTTGCATCATCTTTTTAAAAATATCCGAACTTACCCGACAACACTTGCTTGATGGTTCCTAGCATACTTGACAATTTCCTATGATTAGCGCTAAGCCATATAGACGAAATAGTTGATAAAATGCTACTTTAGGTAACCAGCTAATAATCGTTCGGAACTATCGGATATTATAAAAATAATCGAAAAAAATCTATAAAGTATCCGGGGACTGCCGACACCGCTCTACATGTATAACATTCCTAATCAATGCGTTGTTACATATCCGCACACATTATTACATTTTTACAAACGTGCGTCGATACTTAGATAACTTTTTTATGTAAGAACGTTTTAAAAACACACTTTCTGTTTAGGTTATCTACCAATTCAAAAAAGTTTTACCGGTATATTTTAGTTGTGTTTGATTGATTCTTGGAGATGTTCAATTCTTCCAATGTTGCTCTAATTAATTCTACTCTGTCTAGTTCTCTTTCAACATAGGAAGTCTTGAATTCATCCGAGAGCTATAAGATGAGAGAAAATAAATGTGGATGAAAGAAAGACAGATGTCCAGTGTGAAGTCAAAACTTTTGTTTCGAGCTATACCACAAATAAACATGAAGGAAATTCAGCTGCGACTTGTACATGTTAATAGTATAAACTTGTATCAGACTGGCATGCAGCTTACTGCACTCTTCACAGTTTCAAACATAAAAAAGAAGTAACTGATAGAAATGCTAGAGAGCACGAGAAACATCACTGATTATTAGTCGTAGCTGTTTACATACTCATTTTAGAAATAGTATTCAACTTCAGTGACCCGCCAATTTGTTATATTTTTGTCGTGTTACTTAGATAAATGTGCTTTGTCATACTTAGAGTATTAAAATATGTCTATATCTTACTTTCCTGGCCTCAGAGGCCTTTTGATTCCATGTCTGTATCAGTTTCTCATATTTGGTGTATATGATACTGGATTTGTCAGTTGCCTCATTCCCTTTATTTCTATATTTGTGCTCCATATTGGATGTTCGTGCTAATCTGGCTTTCATTGCTTCCTTTTCCGCCGTGAAACAGGCTTTGTGATACATCTAAGTTCGAATAAATTAAATTTGAAAATTACAACGTTTAAATTCGTAAAACTAGGTGCATTTTTAAATTTCTACATGTATATATTATCTTAATTGTTAGTGTAGTATGATGTAAAATACATGTAATACCTTTCTGACTGCGTCTATACGTGTAGCTTTCTTTCTCAGCTTCTTCACTAAGCATGCCATCTGTTCATCAAATCGATCCATCTGCTTTTTCCATTTATCATCGTACCTGAAGCATTGCTCAATTTTTTTTATAATTAATTTAGTAATATTAATATGATTAGATATCAAGAGGTGTGGGGTAGCGCTTACAATGGTTAGTTATATGAGGAGTTGTTGGGAAACGGTAAGTAATATTAAGAGGTTTGAAGAAATGGTTAGTAATATTAAGAGGTTTGAAGAAATGGTTAGTAATATTAAGAGGTTTGAAGAAATGGTTAGTAATACAAAGATGTTTCGGGAAATGGAAATTAGATATTGAGAGGTTAGGGGAAGTGCTTAAAATGGTTAGTAATACAGAGGTGTGGGAAAATTGGGTAGTAGGTAAAAATGGCGGTAGATGCATCATGTTCAGTCAAATCATCCAAACAAACTTTACATCTCGCCTGTTTCACGACATCCGGGGTGGACATAGTAGAAATACAACCATAAATTAGTAACTATAAGATTAACTTAGCTTATAAATATTTACATAACTGACCACACAGAGATCACGTGACAAAGTGGCCACAGTATTATGTGGTTCGGTTTTTAAAACCACCGATAATTTTTCTTGAATAGGTATGTTCTCCAGAAATGTAGGATGTATAAATCAATGTTCGCGTGATATTAATAGTTACAGGGTTAGTAACTGACCCGATACGGGATATACGGGTCTGTGGAAAACAATATGGGGCGAGACCGAAGGTCGAGTCCCGATAAGGTTTCCCACAGACCCGTATATCCCATATCGGGTCAGTTACTATCCCTGTAACGATTATATCACGCAGACTACCTTCCTCATCATCATTTCCAATGAAAGTCTCTATTACAGACCTAATATTTAAATATAAATATATAGTATAGGATATATTAGGTCACCACGTGACGTCAAATCATCCAATGACAGAAGCGTAATTTGTAGTAGGCGTGATATATGCACATATGAACATGCTAGTACTTACTTTATAAGGGTCTTCTCCATAGTAACAAAGTCATTGGCATATTTGCTGTATTCATTCTTCCCACCTTTCAGTCTATCCAGGAACACGTCCATGCTTTCTATTAAACGTGTAACTCCTGAAATATTCATTTTTATAATTGTTTAAAGACATATTTTAGAATACGAGTAAACTCTGTCTGACTGTAACATTTAACTGAGCTACAATAACGTAGGTTTCAACAGATAGGATAGTTGTTTATGGACACTAGCAAATGGCAAGTGTTTCTTGGTGCAACCTGAGTGAGGACGCATGAAGATAAAAAGATAACCTCTTTGGATACGTTTCCAACCAAAACATGACTTACTTTTAATCTAATATTTCTGAATGTAAATATACATTATAATTTATACAACTTATTTCTGCATTATAACTTGTTACGATATCATATATTTTGTTACTGTCTCATGCTAACATACAAATAATACTATTAATGTTTGACAAACAAAGACATTGATGAACCGTTCGAATCACAAACACAAATGATAAACAAATGGTTAAGAGAAGGAACACTTGTACCTATATAGTTGTTGGTAGACAAAGTTGATGGCCTTTTCAATGCTTCTTCAGTGTCTTGTATTAGTTTTGATACGGCACGTTCGTTTTTATGATTTGACTCAGCTTCAATGCGGAACATTTTCTTCCAGTGTTCCAGATCTGATATCCAGCTAAAACGTCAATATGATTAGTAAAGTTGAATACTACTACTTCGATATAGAATCACGATAATACAATACATGCATATACTTGTATACATGTCACAGATGGCATTGTACGATTATCGTGAGGAAGACACGCAATGATCGTGTAGCTAACGCATGATTATCCTTGGAAATGTTTTCCAAATATAATTCGTTTGGAGATTGTAGAATCGTATAACTATCGCACGACAACTCCCGTACAGATATCGCAAGGCTCGCTGCCCGTGAAATCGCACGGATATTGAGCAATCATCGCGCGGCGAGCGTACCGCGGCATACCTGCGGTTGACATTAAGGCCGGTCAGGAGACGAGAACAGGCCGCAGTTGCAACCCTGGTCATCCCAGACGAGCAGCAGGCCCGACAGAGGCACAGGGAGAGTACGGTGCAGATGAAGCCTCGGCTGCTGAAACGAGTTACCCTTGGACACTACAACACATTGAAGCAGGAGTTGATGACAGAATTACATGGGGATTTCAATCGAACCACCCATGTTTCGGAAAAAGGTGGAGTGACTGACCCCAGAATGTAAGCAATAAGGCTGCGGTCTATGAAGCTGTAAAAGTTGTACATGAGGGTAATAATGAAGTTATTATAGTTCAATGAGAGTTCATGAAGGTAATGATGAAGTTATCATAGTAAAATGTGAGTACATATAGGTGATAATGAAGTGATGATATTTACATATGAGTATATGAGGGTGATACCTATGTTATGATAGTTACATAAGAGTATACGAGTATAAGGGTAATAATGAAGTTGTGATAGTCACATGAGAGTACATCAGGGTAATAATGAAGTTATGATAGTTACACGTGAGTACATGAATGGTAATTATGACGTTATGATAGTTGCGTGAGAGTACATGAGGGGATATAATGGTGTTATAATAGTTACATGAGAGTACATGAGAGAAACAATGATGATATGATAGCTGCATGAGAGTACATGAGGGGTAATAATGGTGATATGAAAGTTACATGTGAGTACATAAGGGTAATAAAGATGGAATTATAGTTCCATGAGAGTTCATGGGGGAGATAATGATGTTATGATAGTTACATGAGAATAGAGGAGGGAGATAATGACGTTATGATAGTTATATGAGAGTACATAGGGGTAATCATGATGTTATCATAGCTACATGAGAGTACATGAGGGGTCATAATGATGTAATGATAGCTACATGTTACAACATGAGGGCAATAATGATGTTATGATATTTACATGAGAGAACATGAGGGAGATAATGATGTTATGATAGTTACCTGAGAGTACACGAGTGGTAATTATGGAGTTATGCTAGTTACATGAGAGTACATAAGGGTAATAAACTAATAATGGTGTAATGATAGTTGCATGAGAGTACATGACGGTAATAATGGTGTTATAATAGTTCCATGAGAGTACAGGAGGGAGATAATGATGTTATGATAGTTATATGAGAGTACATGAGGGGAATAATGGTGTTATGATAGTTCCATATGAGTACACGAGTGGTAATAATGACGTTATGATAGTTGCATGAGAGAACATGAGGGTGATAATGGTGTTATGATAGTTACAAGTGAGTACATGAGGGGAATAATGGTGTAATAATAGTTACACGAGAGTACATGAGGGTGATAATGATGTTATGATAGTTACATCAGAGAACTTGAGAGTAATAATGATGTCATGATAATTACATGAGAATACAAGTCATGAGGGTGATAATGATGTTATGATAGCTACATAAAAGTATATGAAGTTAATAATGATGTTATGATAGTTACATGTGAGTACACGAGGGGTAATTATTGTCTTATGATGGTTACATGTGAGTACATGAGTGGTGATAAATGTGTTATGATAGTTACATATTATTACATGAGTGGTAATAATGCCGTTATGATATTTGCTTGAGAGTACATGAGGGTGATAATGAAGTTATGACAGTTCCATATGAGTGGTAATAATGATGTGTTGATAGTTAAAAGTGAGTACATGAGGGGAATAACGAAATTATGATAGTAACATCAGAGTACATGAGGGAAATAATGATGTTATGATAGTTAAATGAGAGTACATGAGGGGTGCTAATGATGGTATGAGAGTTACATGAGAGAAAATGAGGGTAATAATGAAGTTATTATTGTTGCATGAGATTACATGAGGAAGATAATGATGTTATGATAGTTACAAGTGAGTACATGAGGGGAATAATGGTGTTATGATAGTTACATGCGAGTATATGAGGGGGAATAAAAGTGTTATGATAGTTACATGAGATTACATGAGGAAGATAATGATGTTATGATAGTTACATGAGAGTGCATGAAGGTGATAATGAAGTTATGATAGTTTCATGCGAGTATATGAGGGGGAATAAAAGTGTTATGATAGTTACATGAGAGTACATGAGGGGTACTTATGGTCTTATGATAGTTACATGAAAGTATATCAGGGGGAATAATGATGTTATGATAGTTACATGAAAGTATATGAGGGGGAATAATGATGTTATGATAGTTACATGAAAGTATATGAGGGGGAATAATGATGTTATGATAGTTACATGAAAGTATATGAGGGGAATAATGCTGTTATGATAGTTACATGAAAGTATATGAGGGGGAATAATGATGTTATGATAGTTACATGAAAGTATATGAGGGGAATAATGATGTTATGATAGTTACATGAAAGTATATGAGGGGGAATAATGATGTTATGATAGTTACATGTCAGTACACGATGGGTAATTATTGTCTTATGATAGTTATATGAGAGTACATGAGGGGAATAATGATGTTATGATAGTTACATGAAAGTATATGAGGGGAATAATGATGTTATGATAGTTACATGAAAGTATATGAGGGGGAATAATGATGTTATGATAGTTACATGAAAGTATATGAGGGGGAATAATGATGTTATGATAGTTACATGAAAGTATATGAGGGGGAATAATGATGTTATGATAGTAAAATGAAAGTATATGAGGGGAATAATGATGTTATGATAGTTACATGAAAGTATATGAGGGGGAATAATGATGTTATGATAGTTACATGTCAGTACACGATGGGTAATTATTGTCTTATGATAGTTATATGAGTGTGCATGAGAGTGATAATGATGTTATGATAGTTACATGAAAGTATATGAGGGGAATAATGATGTTATGATAGTTACATGAAAGTATATGAGGGGGAATAATGATGTTATGATAGTTACATGAAAGTATATGAGGGGGAATAATGATGTTATGATAGTTACATGAAAGTATATGAGGGGGAATAATGATGTTATGATAGTAAAATGAAAGTATATGAGGGGAATAATGATGTTATGATAGTTACATGAAAGTATATGAGGGGGAATAATGATGTTATGATAGTTACATGTCAGTACACGATGGGTAATTATTGTCTTATGATAGTTATATGAGTGTGCATGAGAGTGATAATGATGTTATGATAGTTACATGAAAGTATATGAGGGGGAATAATGATGTTATGATAGTTACATGAAAGTATATGAGGGGAATAATGATGTTATGATAGTTATATGAAAGTATATGAGGGGGAATAATGATGTTATGATAGTTACATGTCAGTACACGATGGGTAATTATTGTCTTATGATAGTTATATGAGTGTGCATGAGAGTGATAATGGTGTTATGATAGTTACAATAGAGTACTTGAGGGTAAGTATGACGTTAAAATAGTTACACATGTGAACATGAGGGTAATAAAGATGTTATTATAATTCCATGAAAGTTCATGAGGGAGATAAAGATGCTATGATAGTTACGTGAGAGTACATGAGGGGAATAATTAAATTATGATAGTTACATGAGAGTACATGAGGGTAATAATGATGGTATGATTGTTACATGAGAGTTCATGAGGGAGATAAAGATGCTATGATAGTTATATGAGTGTGCATGAGAGTGATAATGGTGTTATGATAGTTACAATAGAGTACTTGAGGGTAAGTATGACGTTAAAATAGTTACACATGTGAACATGAGGGTAATAAAGATGTTATTATAATTCCATGAAAGTTCATGAGGGAGATAAAGATGCTATGATAGTTACGTGAGAGTACATGAGGGGAATAATTAAATTATGATAGTTACATGAGAGTACATGAGGGTAATAATGATGGTATGATTGTTACATGAGAGTTCATGAGGGAGATAAAGATACTATGATAGTTACGTGAGAGTACATGAGGGGAATAATTAAATTATGATAGTTACATGAGAGTAGATGAGGGTAATAATGATGGTATGATTGTTTCATGAGAGTTCATGAGGGAGATTAAGATGCTATGATAGTTACATGAGAGTACATGTGGGGAATAATGAAATTATGATAATTAAACGAGAGTATATGATGGTAATAATGATGTTATGTTAGTTATATGAGAGTGCATAAGGGTAATAATGATATTATAATAGTTACATGAGAGTACATGAGGGTGATAATGATATTATGATTGTTACATGAGAGTATATGTGGGATATAATGATGTTATGATAGTTATATGAGTGTACATGAGGGTAATAATGATATTATGATAGTTACATGAGAGTACATGAGGGTGATAATGATATTATGATTGTTACATGAGAGTACATGAGAGAGATAATGATGTTATGATAGTTATATGTGAGTACATGAGGGAGATAATGATATTATGATTGTAACATGAGAGTATATGTGGGATATAATGATGTTATGATAGTTATATGAGTGTACATGAGGGTGATAATGATATTATGATAGTTATATGAGTGTACATGAGGGGAATAATGAAGTTATGCTATTTACATGTGAGGTCATGAGGGTGATAATGGTGTTATCATAGTTAAATGAGAGTACATGATGGTTATAATGAAGTTATGATAGTCACCTGTGAGTACGTATACATGAGGGTAATATTGGAATAGTAATGAAGTTATGATAGTCAACTGTGAGTACATGAGGGTAATATTGGAATAGTAATGAAGTTATGATAGTTACATGTGAGTACATGTGTGTAATAAAGATTTGAACTATATGCTGATGATATATTAACTGAATGATACTAAAGTGCAACATCTCAAATGCAACACCCTTTTGAAATAGATAAAGTATGTTGTTGTTGAGAAGTTGTTGCTTTAGAGAGGTTAATTAATGATTATATAGTGAAGCCTCTGCGGGTGCGACTGCTGGAAACGAGTTACCCTTGATCACTACGACATCCTAAAGCAGGAATTGATGACAGAATTGCATGGGGACTTCAAAATGCATACTTTACAATCGAGCCACCCATGTTTCGGAAAATGGTAGACAGACTGACCCAAGAATGTAAGCAACAAGACTGCGGTCTATGAACCTGTGGTAGTGGTACATGAGGGTTATAATGAAGTTATGAGAGTTACATGAGAGAACTTGAGGGTAGTAATGATGTAATGACAGTTACATGTGAGTACATGAAGGTAATAATAATGTTATGATAGTTACATGTGAGTACTTGAGGGGTAATAATGAAGTTATGAGAGTTACATGTCAGTATATGAGGGTAATAATGAAGTTATGATAGTTACATGAGAGTACACGAGGGTAATAATGATGTTATGATAGTTACATGTGAGTACGTGAAGGTAATAATGATGTTCTGGTAATTACATGTGAGTATATGGGGGGTAATAATGAAGTTATGAGAGTTACATGTCAGTATATGAGGGTAATAATGAAGTTATGATAGTTACATGAGAGAACATGAGGGGTAATAATAAAGTTATGATAGTTACATGAGAGTACATGAGGGTAATAATGATGTTATGATAGTTACATGAGAGTACATGAGAGTGATAATGAAGTTATGATGCTTACATGAGAGTGCATGAGGGTACTAGTAATAATGAAGTTATGATGGTTACATGAGAGTACATGAGGGTAATAATGAAGTTATGATTGTTACATGTGAGTACACGAGTGTAATAATGAAGTTATGATGGTTACATGAGAGTGCATGAGTGTAATAATGAAGTTACGATGGTTACATGAGAGTACATGAGTGTAATAATGAAGTTATGATAGTTACATGAGAGTACATGAGGGTAATAATGAAGTTATGATGGTTACATGAGAGTACATGAGGGTAATAATGAAGTTATGATGGTTACATGAGAGTACATGAGTGTAATAATGAAGTTATGATAGTTACATGTGAGTACATGCCAGTGATAATGATTTTCTGATAATTAGACGAGCGTACATGAGGGTAATAATGAAGCTATGATAGTTACATGAACGTACATGAAGTTAATAATGAAGTTATGATAGTTTGCATGTGGGTACATAGAGTGTTTATGAAGCTGTGATAGTTACATGTGAGTACACGAAGGTAATAACGAAGATTTGATAGTTACATGTGATTACATAAGGGTGTTAATAAAGTTAGGATAGTTACATGAGAGTACATGAGAGAGATACTGAAGTTATGATTGTTATATGTTAGTACATGAGGGGTAATAATTATGTAATGATAATTGCATGAGAGTACATGAGGGTAATAATGAAGTTATGATTAAATCATGCAGTGCGAAACTAATGATGTTGTTAAAGGGCTGTATAGTTATGTATTAGATGAAGAGAATATAACTTAATCATACTACATTTATAAATGAGATGAAGATAATATGACAGAATGATACTACATTTTTAACGAATCATAATAATTATAACAGATTTTGTTTATATCGAGTTTTACGCCCCTTTTCAACAGCCAGAGTCATATGAGGCGGACAGTTCACCTAAGCAACGTTCCTCATCAGACCCTCATCCTCCGTAAGCAACTGACTATTCCCTCACATAAAGAGACATGGATTGTAGCGGGGCTCTAATCCATGACCCTCTATCGGCGAGAGGCCATTTGAAGTCAGCGACTTTAACCCCTCGACCACGGAGGTTGGTCGATAATATAACAGAATGATACTAAAGTTATAAATGAGATGATGAGAATATAACAGAATAAAACTAAATTATAAATGAATAGGCGATAATATGGCCGAATAGTCCAGATTTAGTGATTGTTATGTATGTATGAATATAATATCTAGTTACAGAAACAACGTTGATTAAATAATTTACTTACTGCGCTGGTCTATTAACATCGTATGGACAAAATAATTGCATTTTTACTAAACATTTACTCATAATTAAAACGATCTAATCAAATAATGACAGAGCTGAAAAATATGCGTCTGCTCATCTGTGTAAACGGCGACGTTGTCAAGCGATACGACGTTTTAACCTTTGGGCGGATGTGACGTCATAATGTAAAATGACGTTTGACCTTTAACCTCCGTCCATTACAGTTTGACCGGATCATGGTATACCGCATTGGTATAATTATTATTCATTCATACATGATTGTGCTTCAAAAATGCTGTACAAACAACGTATTAACGAAACATCAACAAATAAAAATATACTTATACAAACTCCAAATATAAAACAGAAACCAAAGGAAGACAAAAGTGTTGGGTGAAATATCAGGTAAAATATAATACATTTTAATTATAATCTACCTATCTGATTCACATTTAAAAATGTCAATTATTGTACAACTTTTATTTATCCTGAATTTATCCTGAAAGATAATGATGAAGTCAATGGTGGATTGTTGAATATGGAAACTTCAAAAACATTAAAAATTAATGATTTGTTTGATTATTATTTCGGAGGGGCTACACAGAGGTGTTAATGTTATATTTATTATGGAAATGACTTCATACATTATACAGAGGTTGTTATGTTATATTTATTATGGAAATGAATTACAATGTATACAGATGTCGATATGATACATTATTATATGATCTATAAATAAACACATTTTGGATGGCTGATCCATCATATAAACATAAATGTCATAATCAATGGTGAAACTTGATATTTAATGGATTTTTCGGAATTTCCAATTCTAAAAAAAGAACCAGGTCAATATTCATCAAACAAAAGATAGACACATTGCGTATTCTGTTCTTTCATCACTCCATGTCGGAGGATGGAAACAACCCGGGCATTTTTGTTCCCATCCCATTTTCCCGACCACCCGGGCATTTTCCCCGACCCCCGGGCAGTTTTTGTTCCAAATTTTGTACAACCCCTGGGCATTTTTTCCCAACCCCGGTCAATTTTTGTCCCGGTCCTTCGGACAAATTTTATCAAGACCCCAGGGCATTTCCCCCACCCCCGGGCATTTTCTCCCGACAGCCAGACAATTTTTGTCCCAACCCCCGGGAAATTACTGAATTTCCAATTCTGAAAATAGAACCATGTCAATATTCATCAACCGGAATTATAAGTCGTTATTTGTGATATATTCATCTTTCTTTGTTAAAGATCATATGATACATATATTTTTCTGTTAATCAAATAATGCATTAAATTTCGACATGAATCGGTATACATTTGTATTATGCTCAATGGTTTCAAATCAATGTTTCATATAATAAAACAGTTGTTGACTAGTGTGTCACTAAATATGATGTGATATTCACCGGCAGAATACCATATTGATCTCGGCTACGTCAATATGGTATTCTGTCGGAGAATATCGCATCATATTGTAACATGAGGCACCTCAGTTACTTATTAACATTAGGTCAGATTTATCCAGTAATTATAATACGTGCATTGATTCATATGCAGGTACGAAAATCGTAAGTCCGTAAGTCATCTTTACATTTTGAGTCGCGGAAATATGTGACATGTCCGTTCGTCGCTATTGTTTCATGTTTTGATGCATATTTAATTATAATTAAGTTCATTCAACTCATTATTAACTGAAACTTGCTTGTACCCCATGATAGTTTGTGTATTTAAGTGAAAACTGCATTCCACTAATTCCGTCTCAATGTTATGATGTCATTTCTGCACGCGCCAATGTTTAAGTTCGTTACGTATGGGATGATTAAAATATTATCAAAGTACTGTATGGTCATATTTCAATCGATAAATGATGCTTTTACGACTTTTTATGTTGAATGTTAATATTTTCATGTTCCGTCTTAGAACTTATTTTTGGACGGCGTAGGAAGCCTTATTTTTCCGCCTTAATATTCATTGGTTCTGAACCATGCGGTGTTTTGATATTGATATTTCATTGGATTACCAATATCATCCCATTCTTTTTTAGATTATTTCGCCTTGTTAAGTATATAACGCGGGCGCAGTTTAAATCAACGGCTTTTTGGACATCGGATCTCTCGCGGGACACAAATACATTCTTATGGCTTTTTGGATACCGGAATTGTCAAAGAACGCTTGTGGATAGGAACTTCAAATACTTACGAACTTCTGGAACTTCGGACACAAATTTAGGAATCACCGAACGTTATATACTTGGGACTGTTAGCTCTACTTATACGGAAGATATACAATGTAAATATTGTTTATTATTCTACTGTATTTGTATTTTGCATGTATTCGTGAATGAGTTTGTAGAATAAATATATTTCGTTTGAACTTTATATCTCGAATTGATTGTGGTATCTGCCCCCGTCTGCCGCTCTTTGGGAGCTTTCCTGATAGGTACTAACAAAGTTGTAGTATATTGTACTGTAATAATCTGTGAAGTTGACTTAAATAATCCGCACGTCTGGCGGTAATGATATAATTGTTCAAAAGAGTGACTATACAGGGATGGTTATGATGGGTAAGTTATGATGCAATGATTATTGAAAGCAGAAAAAAGTATCATTTGTGACAAAGTAGAGCTAGTAATAATGGTAGAAATCCATAAAATAATTATGTTTCAATAATAAAAAAAAAAATATTGTGGTAGCGTATCTCACATCGTAGTTATGATGTTATTATGATGAAGAATAAATTGTTAAAACGGATAAGATGATACGGCTATGAATACGGGCCTCGAGTTCACGACCTTCCGAAAGCCAGTCAGATGCTCTACCAACTCAGCTAATCGGGCTGGTTAATATTTACTCTAATATTCCAGTACTACATACAATACTGCTACTGACAAGATTATAGATTATATAAACGATTCCAGTACACGTTATTTTACTTTAAGTCTTAATAATATTATGTTCGCTTACAGTGCTGGACCAATCAGTATCCAACCATCCAAGAAGTTAAAATTTACCTGATGCAATCTCGGAAAAGCTACCTAGTGTTATTACTTAACTTTAAATGTAAACCAAGATTGTATAATTCATGTTTAGTTCTAATTTAATTAAACAAGCATTGATCTTAAGTCCGCTACATGAACAAAACAACCAACAATCAAAATAAAAAGAAAATATACAGCGGACAAATACTCTATCAAATATTCTTTACTTGAATAGGAGTATGTGAGAGGTAATAATGAAGTTATGGTAGTTACACGTGAGTACATATGAGGGTGATTATGAAGCTATGATAGTTACATGTTAGTACATGAGGGTAATAATGTTGGTATGATAGTTACACGAGAGGGCATGAGGGCAATAATGAAGTTATGATAGTTACATATGGATACATGAGGGGAATAATGGCATTATGATGGTTGTACATGTGAGTACATGAGGGTGATAATGAAGTTATGATAGTTACACGAGAGTCCATGAATGGGAATAATGAAGTTATGATAGTTACATGAGAATACATGAGGGTGATAATGATGTTAAGATAGTTACATGCGAGTGCATGAGGGTGATATTGAAGTTATACTAGTTGCATGAGGGTACATGAGGGTAATAATGATGTTATGATAGATACATCTGAGTACATAAGGATACTAATGTTGGTATGATAGTTATACGAGAGTGCATGAGGGAAATCATGAAGTTATGATAGTTACATGAGAGTTCATGAGGGTAAGTACTAGTATGAAGCTAGGGTAGTTACATGAGGGTACATGAGGGTAATAATGATGTTATGATAGTTACATGAGAGTACATGAGGGAGATAATGAAGTTATGATAATTACATGTGAGTACATGAAGGTAATAATGAAGTGATGCTAGTCTCATGAGGGTACATGAGTGTGATGATAATGTTATAATAGTTACGTGAGAGTACATGAGTATGATGATACTTATATAGATAGTTACATGTTAGAACATGAAGGTAATGATGAAGTTATGATAGTTACATGTGGGTATGTGAATGAGATAATGATGTTATGATAGTTACATTAGAGTACATGAAAGTAAAAATGAAGTTATGATAGTCACAAGTGAGTGAGTACATGAAAGTAATAATGAAGTTATGATAGTTACATTTTAGAACATGAAGGTAATGATGAAGTTATGATAGTTACATGTGGGTATGTGAATGAGATAATGATGTTATGGTAGTTACATAAGAGTACATGAAAGTAATAATGAAGTTATGATAGTCACAAGTGAGTGAGTACATGAAAGTAATAATGAAGTTATGATAGTTACATGTTAGAACATGAAGGTAATAATGAAGTTATGATAGTTACATGTTAGAACATGAAGGTAATAATGAAGTTATGATAGTTACATGTTAGAACATGAAGGTAATAATGAAGTTATGATAGTTACATGTTAGAACATGAAGGTAATAATGAAGTTATGATAGTTACATGTTAGAACATGAAGGTAATAATGAAGTTATGATAGTTACATGTTAGAACATGAATGTAATGATGAAGTTATGATAGATACATGTGGGTATGTGAATGAGATAATGAAGTTATGATAGTTACATGTTAGAACATGAAGGTAATAATGAAGTTATGATAGTTACATGTTAGAACATGAAGGTAATAATGAAGTTATGATAGTTACATGTTAGAACATGAAGGTAATAATGAAGTTATGATAGTTACATGTTAGAACATGAAGGTAATAATGAAGTTATGATAGTTACATGTTAGAACATGAAGGTAATAATGAAGTTATGATAGTTACATGTTAGAACATGAAGGTAATAATGAAGTTATGATAGTTACATGTGTGTACATGAGGGTAATAATGAAGTTATGATAGTTACATGTTAGAACATGAAGGTAATAATGAAGTTATGATAGTTACATGTTAGAACATGAAGGTAATAATGAAGTTATGATAGTTACATGTTAGAACATGAAGGTAATAATGAAGTTATGATAGTTACATGTTAGAACATGAAGGTAATAATGAAGTTATGATAGTTACATGTTAGAACATGAAGGTAATAATGAAGTTATGATAGTTACATGTTAGAACATGAAGGTAATAATGAAGTTATGATAGTTACATGTGTGTACATGAGGGTAATAATGAAGTTATGATAGTTACATGTTAGAACATGAAGGTAATGATGAAGTTATGATAGTTACATGTTAGAACATGAAGGTAATAATGAAGTTATGATAGTTACATGTTAGAACATGAAGGTAATAATGAAGTTATGATAGTTACATGTTAGAACATGAAGGTAATAATGAAGTTATGATAGTTACATGTTAGAACATGAAGGTAATAATGAAGTTATGATAGTTACATGTGTGTACATGAGGGTAATAATGAAGTTATGATAGTTACATGTTAGAACATGAAGGTAATGATGAAGTTATGATAGTTACATGTTAGAACATGAAGGTAATAATGAAGTTATGATAGTTACATGTTAGAACGTGAAGGTAATGATGAAGTTATGATAGTTACATGTTAGAACATGAAGGTAATGATGAAGTTATGATAGTTACATGTTAGAACATGAAGGTAATAATGAAGTTATGATAGTTACATGTTAGAACATGAAGGTAATAATGAAGTTATGATAGTTACCTGTTAGAACATGAAGGTAATAATGAAGTTATGATAGTTACATGTTAGAACGTGAAGGTAATGATGAAGTTATGATAGTTACATGTTAGAACATGAAGGTAATGATGAAGTTATGATAGTTACATGTTAGAACATGAAGGTAATAATGAAGTTATGATAGTTACATGTTAGAACATGAAGGTAATAATGAAGTTATGATAGTTACATGTTAGAACATGAAGGTAATAATGAAGTTATGATAGTTACATGTGGGTATGTGAATGAGATAATGATGTTATGATAGTTACATAAGAGTACATGAAAGTAATAATGAAGTTATGATAGTTACATGTTAGAACATGAAGGTAATAATGAAGTTATGATAGTTACATGTGTGTACATGAAGGTAATAATGAAGTTATGATAGTTACATGTTAGAACATGAAGGTAATAATGAAGTTATGATAGTTACATGTTAGAACATGAAGGTAATAATGAAGTTATGATAGTTACATGTTAGAACATGAAGGTAATGATGAAGTTATGATAGTTACATGTTAGAACATGAAGGTAATAATGAAGTTATGATAGTTACATGTTAGAACATGAAGGTAATAATGAAGTTATGATAGTTACATGTTAGAACATGAAGGTAATAATGAAGTTATGATAGTTACATGTGTGTACATGAGGGTAATAACGGAATGATACTTAAGTTATACATACGATGGTGAGAATAATTCATTATAACAAAATGATACTGAACGGTTATAAATGAGAAGGTGATAATATGGCGAAATGGTCCACAATTAATTATTATTATAAATGTATAAATATAATTACAGAGTCTACGTAAATAATGTAATTTACTTACTGTACTGGTCTATTAACATCGTATGAACAAAATAATTGCACTTTTTCTAAGCATTCATTCATAATTAAAACAATCTAATCAAATAATGTCAGAGCTGAAAAAATATGCGTTTGTTCATCTTTGTTAACGGCGACGTTGTCAAGCGATACGTCGTTATAACCTTTGGGCGGATGTGACGTCATAATGCAAAATGACGTTTGACCTTTTACCTCCGTCCATTACAGTTTTACTGTATCATTATTTACCGCATTGATATATCGCTCCTTCATATATGATTATATTTCAAAAGTGCTTTGCAAGGAATATATTAATGAAACAAAAATAATTAAATAAAAAATATACTTATACAAACTCCAAATATGAAACAGGAACCAAAAAGGAAGACAAAAGTGTTGGGTGAAATATCAGGAAAAATAAACATAAAAACAAAGTGCGTTTTAATTATCATCTACCTATCTGATTCACATTTAAAAAATGTCAATTATTGTAAAATATTAATGGAAAACTTTTATTCATCCTGAATTAATCCTGAAAGATAATAATGAAGTCAACGATGGATTGTTGAATATTCAAACTTCAAAAACATTAAAAGTTGATAAAAAATGTTTGATTATTATGTCGGAAGGGCTACTCGGAGGTGTTAATGATGTACTTATTATGGAAATGAGTTAATGCACAAAGGTTATTATAATTAGGACTGTGGCTCGTTAAGTAAGTGCCATTCTAAGCCAATCTATGATTCAACACTCACGATTCGCATATTGAATAATCCATCTAAAACTTCAATATTGCAGTCCTGGGGACAGCTAACGTTAATTCTATTTTAGAAATAATAAAGTAAATCAATATAAATTGTTTTATAATTTAAAATTATGCGAACTCTCTTCCAAATAATGGATTTACCAGCATCATTTTCTGTGACTCATTATTTAAAGATCCGATTGGACCTCTTGGCAAACAAAGTAGTCCATGATGAGATATTATATATTCAGAGAAAAGTTTTTTAAGAACAATGAATACACTTTATGTTAAAAACACAAATCTCAGTAATGGCGATTATTCGTACTCGATTTTTCAATTTGATTTTGGAATACCCGAGTACTCGGATACTCGCAGTAGCCCTAGTTATGATTTACTTATCAATGGAAAAGAATTATACAAAGGTTGTAATGAAACAATGATATAATTGTTCAAAATAGTGACTATACAGGGGTGGTTAAGGTGGATAGTTTTTGATGTAATGATTATTGAAAGCAGAAAAAAGTATCATTTGAGACGAAGTAGAGCCAGTAATGATTTAATGGTAGAAATCCATAAAATTATGCTTCAATAATAACAATAAAAGATATTGTGGTAGCGTATCTCACGTCATAGTTATGATGGTATTATGATGAAGAATGAATTGTTGAGACGGATAAGATGATACGGCAATGAATGCGGGCCTCGAGTTCACGACCAAGTCAGATGCTCTACCAACTGAGCCTATCGGGCTGGTTAATATTTACTTTAATATTCCAGTACTATATATAACACTGCTACAGACATGTATATAGTCTACATTTTGTATTTATATAAATAATTCCAGCACACGTTCTGTTACTTTAAGTCTTACAGTCAGTATTCAACTATCCAAGAAGTTAAAATTTACCTGATGCAATCTTGGAAAAGCTACCAAGTATTATTACTTAACTTTAAATGTAAATAAAGATTGTATAATTCATGTTTAGTTCTAATTTAATTAAACAAGCATTGATTGATCTTAAGTCCGATACATGAACAAAACAACCAACATATAAAATAAAAAGAAAATACACAGCGGACAAACACTCCGATGATTTCTTATTTATAATTAGTCAATCAAATATTCTTCACTTGACTAAACAAATACTGTTAATATAATTTTATATTTTACATATATCTGCACTTAACTGATACTAAACAGGCGTATGGCTGACCATAGTGCCGAGCATGTATAAAAATAAAATATGATCTAGATTCTAGTTACAAAATCTAATTAAATAATAAAATTTACTTACTGGACTGGTCTATTAACATCGGATGGAAAAAATAAACGTATAAGTTCTCGGCTCTCGTTCATGATTAAAATGATCTAATTAAATAAGATCAGAGCTAAAAAGTATGCGTCTGCTCATTTGACTGAACGACAGCGTTGTCAATCGTTACGGCGTTTTAACCTTTGGGCGGATGTGACGTCACAATGCATACTGACGTTTGACCTCTAACTTCTTTCATACGTTCCGACATTGGCTCCGATTATGGTTTGTTGAATGTTCTAAGCCTTGATTTGGGTCGATCATGGAAGTATAGTATAAAAAATTATGTGTACAATCTACATGTAGATTCTAATGTAAAGTCCCTCTATCGATCTGTTGTCGCTTAAAGATTATAGAAAATAGACTGTAGTAAGGAGGTTATGATGCAATGATTATCATAAAATATGGAATATTATAGAGTGATTTAGGTGTGTTGAATAGTTGTGGCACAGGCACTTTATACAGTTATATTTATGATATATACAATGTATAACTGTATTCATATAGTAACAGTTTGTATGATCCTAATATTATATATATTTTTTATACAGTTGTACTTATTATAGAAAGATATGCTTTGGTCAGCAAATGAACCCTATTGATTTTTGGGGTCACTGAATCAAAGGTCAAGATAACTGTGGCCTTGAGTGTGAAAATGGTTTTTGAACGATACCTCGTCAACGGAATGACATTCGGCCGTCATACTTCTTCACAGGAACATATTATTCAACTTTCAGTCAGCCCTTAGAAATGTTTTTTTCAACACATACATGCTTAATCCATCTTACTGATTTCTGTGGAAAGCCACAGTACACCCCCGAAGTAGTGCTATGATTTGCTATATAAATTCATATTTGTTCTTCTACCTCGGAATTATGCCAATTTCCGAAGTAGAAGAACTGTTCAATGTCGGAGTTCATATTATCCTACATCGCGATAGATCATACTACAACTTCGGATTTTTATTTTCCGAGGTAGAAGTATACAAACTTCTACCTCGACTTTTCGATTTTCCGACGAAGGAGAACAGTTTCCCCGGTATGATAATTCAATGTTCGGCGAAGTAAGAATTTAAGTTCGGAGTTCTTACATTATTATACTGCTTCGGCATTTTAAATTCCGACGAAGAACAAAGTTTCCGAACTATGTTCGTATTACTATACATCGGTATATAGTACAACTCCGCATTTTTTACCGACGAAGCATAACTCCGATGTATCGAAAGGGAGATTTGCTATACCGGAGTATCGTGAGTTACGTTATTTCGGGGTATTTAACGATATTTCGACTGCAAGCTTCCGGTGACCTAGATCAATAAATTATTGTACTTGGCATCCTCGAGGGCACATGTGGCTGTATCAGTGTTCGGGCCACACACAAAAAATCCCGTCACTGAGCTTATATTACTATCAAGGTAAAAAGCCTACCATTTGTCTATACGCCAAACAATGAGGAACATCGCAACTCGTTTGTCATATAGACATATAGTAGGCTTTTTATCTTGATAGTATATATAAGCTCAGTGACGGTTGTTTTTTTTTGTGAACCAAACACTGATACTGTGACGACTTTCCTGATCCTTAGATCAGCCTGGTAGCGTAATTCAAGTCGTGTCCACAAAGTTTGTATTCACTTAAATTAAATGATAGAAATAAGCAAGTCTGTATGTGCCTAAATATATCTGATTTATTTATACGTATAGAATCTACTAAAGTTAAATATATTCCTATTGACTAATTTAAAACATCAATACAGACACATTAAATCTTAACAGACTATCATAAAATAAAAGAGAATGATTCCAGTCACAGACTTAAATAAATAAAAACCTACTAGTTTCGCCAACGGTCAAAAGTAATCTGAATTCAGATTGAAAATTCTAGCTATTTATAGTCAAGCCGTCTTCCACCAGCGCTTAGCGGAAAACTGCAGAAACCTGCGGAATACGGCAGGATAAATTATGACGTCACCAAGAACGGCGGAAAAAGATGCAAAATTTACGGCAGAATTCCTGCAGAATTTGGCAGAATAATAACATTCCGAATAATCAAAATATTACGGAGAATAAGTGACTGGAAACATAAAATATCAAAAGTAAACAAATAATACCTGTATGATGACATACTTGCAGCAGATACTACTATTTACACAATTTCGTATGACGTCATACAAATATGTATACGTCATACGCACAAAAATGAATGGACGGAAAATAATAAACATTGACTTAAACTTCGATAAATCTTGGTAGAGGGGAAAACTACGGACTAAATATCACGGATAAAGTATGAAACGTAAGTGCGAAACACGATATAAACTTAATGACGAACGATTATTAATGACAAACAAAAATAGAGTGGAAAACAGACTAAAAATAAGTCGACCACGTTACCCCACCAACATTGAAAGCTAACGGGAGTAAACTAATGTAAGCTAAAAATACGTAACAGTGGTCTCAAACCCCGAAGCCCCACAATACAGCCACCTGTGCTCGAGGGCAAAGCATTATTGATTAAACAAGGAAAGCTATTTGGAAGTTTGTTTGCGCTAAACGGTAATTATTTAAAAATAACGTTACTTATATCAATATTAATGTTCAGGTTTTACTTTCAAGATTCGTTTGTCAATTATTACGCTCAGTTCATAATTGGTAAATATGCAATTAAAGTATTAAACATTTAGTGTAACTGCGAAACTCATCCCAGTCACATTCTTTGCCGTTGATCAGCATAGTTTCAGATGTTTGAATGTACAGTTTTTAGCTCATCAGAGCACAAAGCGCTCATGGTGAGTTATTGTGATCGCGTGATGTCCATCGTCCGTGCGTGCGTGCGTATGTGTGTCAGTGCGTCAACAATTGCTTTAAACATCTCCCTTTTAACCAGTTGGCCAATTTCAACCAAACTTTACATGGATGTTCCTTGTATGACGCTCTACCATAGTTGTAAAAAGAATTAATTTCATTAAAAACTCTGTTTGCCATGGCAACCAATAGGAAAAACTTTAAAACTCTTCTTGTCCAAAAAGCACAGGGCCTAGAGCTTAGATATTTGGTGTGTAGCATTGTCTAGTGGACCTCTACCAACTTTGTTAAAATTATTGTCCTAGGGTCAAAATTGGCCCCGCCCCAGGGGTCACTTGATTGTACATAGAATATAGAGGGAAATTTTAAAAGTCTTCTTGTCAGAAACTCCAATGCCTAGAGCTTAGATATTTCCTGTGTAGCATTGTCTAGTGAACCTCTACCAAGTTTGTTCAAATTATTGCCTTAGGGTCAAATTTGGCCCACCCCAGGGGTCACTTGATTCATACAGGCTTATAAAGAAAAAAATAGAATCTTCTTGGCTGAAACCACAATGCCTAAAGCCTAGGTATTTCGTGTGTAGCATTGTCTGGTTGACATCTACTAAGTTTGTTCAAATTATTGCCCTAGGGGTTAAATTGGTCCCTAGAGGTCACTTTATTTTACATAGGCTCATGATAATTTTCTGTAAGAGTCTTTTTATCTGGTGAGTGATATAGGGCCATCATAGCCTTCTTGTTTAGTGTTCTACTGAATTGTTTTTAGTGTGTAAGTTAAACGATTTTTCAGAAGTTGCGTACTATTAACAAGAATTTAAATTCATATAAGTCCTTGCTAATTACAATTAAGTCTGACTGTGAATTCTTCATGTGTATAAAATTCCTCTATTTCATGATTCATCATGAAATTTGCAGGCACATAATGGTTTGGTGTGTAACTTGCGGTCAGGCACTTTAATGAGTTGTACAGTACTGTTGGCGCTGTGGAACTAAAGCTCAATCAGGTAAGTTTTGTTCTTAATGTTTTTTTTTAAACTTAGGCCATACCAAATCGTTTCTCTGTTTAGCGTCTGCGGTCGGATAGGTTTGAGCCATTGGAGTAGAAATAACTAGAAAAACTGTTAATATTTGAATTACGATCTCGGGTGAAAACTTTTTCCAGTATTGTTATGGAATTTAGGCATACTTTATATTCTTATCTCCCTTTACACGCTTACGCCATTTTCAATCTAAACAGGCATAAATTTGAACTTAAGCTGTAGCTAGTAAAGTAATAAATTAATGATTTAAAAATCATACAAGATAATACATTAAATTGTATACTTTGTAAAAATTGAGTTTAATATTAAATATTGACACTCAATATAAGCTCAGTTGTAGTTGTTCTTTTGCACAAACATGAACTTTTCAGTTATTTTAGTAAGTTATTATGATCAACAGAGCATGAAGGCTATATTTGACAGCCATATTCTTATGAAAATAGAAGTCAGAATGACTTGCTTTTTTCTCAGGATTATAAGCTGGATAGGTTTTCAAACTTAGGATGGACGCTAAACAAAAACTGGTCTGTTTGCAGTAACAGTTACAATTCCCAGAATATTTTCTGTAAGTAGGTCAATTTATGTTTATATTGAACGCAATTTAAAATACCTGACAGCTATTCAATATTGAAAAAAAATCCTTAGAGGCAAAAAGTGATGTGTGGGTTTTTTGGGAAGAAGGTCACTTTACCATAAACATATTATTCTTTAAGGATGGTCCTATTGATGCCCATGTCTTTGTTTGTTATCAGGTTATGTTATTCTAGTACTTAAAGTGTTAAATATTCTTTTATAAGAAAGACACAAATAAATCTGCTACAGGTAAACCATTATTAAATTCAAATAAAACTACATATCCAAATAATCATGATAGTAGTTCTGATGACATGATTGTTGCTAGCAGATTCAAGGGGATATCAGGTCTCCCTAACCTGGTTCCGCCTCTGTTAGCTGTAATATAAATGTAACATTATATATATATGGAATATATCTATTTTTTTATCAGATTTGGATAAGAGTAAGAGTCAACTTCTGGTTCTAAAAGTGCAACAGTAACTTGTTCAGGTATGTTTAAAACTAAATCATAAGATATAATGAAACAGTGTTTAGTGTGTCATTGTTTAATCATTGATAAGCCTGGCTTTTTTTCACAGTAGTATTTGTTAACATTGTGTTTATTGTAAAAAAGGAAGGATATTTCAGGCAAAATAAGTATAAAAGAGGGACATCAAATCCACATTCGGACAAACTTTCAGAGATTGTAAGTATATGACCAACTTCCATTTTTTCAGAACTCAGGACAGGGAAGATGACTGAGGTTACCTATGATTGTACTAAGCATAGATTCATACATAAATAACTTTTTAACTGTATCTACCTATGTGATAAAACAATCATTCCCTTCTAATATGACATGAACATGGTAAATACATGTATACATTTTAAATGTATTGTATTATAGTTTATACTTCAGAAGGTAACAGATAAAATCCACAAAGTAGTTTCTAAACTTACAGCTGCTTTTGTTCTGTATTTAATAGAGCCATTAGAGGTGCAGTTTGAAAGTACTGGATGTGAAAGAGATGCCCAGATTCAGCTGTCACCAGGTATGCGTTTTGGTACTTCTTGTTACAGATAGCCTCTAAACAACCCATTGACTTACTATATATTTGAGTGGGACTAGACTCAATGAGTAGTTAATATTCAGTACAGGACCAAGTTTATGGATTCAAAAACAACATATATTCTAAAATATATCATGTCTTTTTTTATTGGACTTGATTTTTATCAAAATCAAGTCCTTTGTAATCGTTGACCAACATTTTGTCGCTGGACTCCATAACAGCTTGGTTAAAAGAATGCCGCACAAAGGAAATAGTACGCAACTAAATGGTGTGATAATATAGAAGTATCTGGAATCTTTCCCCAATTAAGTGTGTCAGATCTAAATACATTTCAAATCATTTTATTGTAACTACATGGAAAGAGTCATGTATCTAAATAAGTGCTTGTCGGTAGATACATGAGATATTCAAATGCGTAGAATTAAAACCGCGTATTCACTGTCCAATAGAATATCTTGCCGTAAAAGTAGTTCTACTTTCGGTTTTCGTTCGATAGTTCAGAAACATCTCTACGGACGTATTCATGCATTTGCAACAATCTACCATCGATGTATGTGTTTTGTGCCTTTCTTAATATTACAAAGCGAATTCTCATCTAATCGTATTTCCGTGATATTCTTACCAACTAGTGTTAGTTTGATGACGGAATCGCTCACTCCCCGCAGTGGCTAGTAGCAAAGCGTAACCGGTGTAGGGAGTTTGATTTATTGAATTAGTTCATATCAGGTAAACATCGAAGGTTGAATGTTTAAACTGCGGCTTACGAATAATAATTCGAGTCGCTAAATACGAACGTAAATTACTGGATACGTGCTTTTAAAAATTACAGTTTAAGAGTTCCTTTTACGCCAGATTATTTAGAATTACATAATCACGTCTGAATTTCATGCAACCTCGGGTTAACTATAGGTCATATAGGTCTTACTCTACTGTGTCAGGACCTCTTTGATTTGAGTGACCCTAATTAAATGTGTTCAATGCGACGATGTTCTGTTGTGTTAAAACCAGAAGAATCAATGTTTGTATTTACTGTTACTGAAGTGTTGGCCACTAGTTTGTGCACAATAAAGAGTTTTTAATGCAATTAAATTGTCTTCAATTAATGTGCTAATCATTAAACTTTCCAATATCAGGCTTTTTTTTTCATTTTAAAATTTCAGCAAAGGGACTATAATAAAGCCCTAGCGTATGTCATTTACCTACATGCATATGACCTGAATTACAATATGAATGAAAAATCGGTCAGTAATTTTAAATGTTAAAATATTTGTAAGGGGCTCGAACGATGTGGGTACACATTTCTCTCTTTTGCCTCGTATGGTAAAAATCAAGTCCGACAGTACTTTCAGTACTTTGATTAGAGATGGCTTAACATTAGTAAGAAATCAGAAGTAGTCAGTATCTAAGATGTTTTGTGGTCTTTAGGTTGTGATGCATTTGATTGAATAAATAAAATGAAGGTATAAAATTGTCCTGTTTTTAACTCACTGAGCTTTTGTGATCATCGTGCATCACATGCGTCGTCAAACTTTTACCTTGTGAACACACTAGGGGCCACATTTTTAGCTTAATTTTTGCAAATCTTGGTCAGAATGTTAATATCGACAAAATCTCTGACAAGTCTGATAATGGGCCATTTGGGGTAAAAAAGTAGGCCTCCAGGGCCAAATAAGGGAAAACCTTGTGAACACTCTAGAAGTCACTGTTTTGATTGGATCATCATGAAATCTTGTTAGAATGTTTGTCCTTATAATATCTTGGACAAGTTCGAAGATGGGTCATCTGGGGTCCCTAGGTCAAATCTTATAAAAAAACATTTTAACACTGTAGATTTCACAGTTATTATTGGATCTTCACCAAACTTTGTCAAATTGTTTATTTAAATGATATAACAGTCAAGTACAAGTATGGGCCATCTGGGGTCAAAAACTAGGTCAAGAGGTCAAATCTTAAGAAAACTTTGTCTATGCTGTAGTTGCCATGGTTTTTATTGGATCTTCACCAAGCCTTGTCAGAATGTTTGTCTTATTTATATGTAGGTCAACTTATAACTTGGGTCATCTGGGGTCAAAAACCAGGTTACAAGTTCAAAACAATGTTTCAATGAGTAAACAATGATTGTCATGTGAGCGATATAGGGCCCTCTTGTTTTCATCTTGTAATACCCTATTAAACTTTTTAGGAGCGTTGCAAAGCTTCATGAGCTTAAAACGGAAGTATGAAAACCCTGGGCCCATAAAACCTAGGAAAAGCAGCAAGAGGGCAAAAACAATCAGCGAGGTGTATATTGTAAGTTATTTTCACTTTCAAGCACTGAAATGTATTCATTTTTTCAGTTATGTAATTTTTTATATACATAGATACACAATAACAACATTGCATTTCGTTAAAAAATTAACACAGGTCAGTGCCGTTCTGAAAGTAATATTTATTAAATTTTGTAGTTGTTATGAAATAAATGTATTTATTTTTTAACACAAATACCACTGGCATATTTTTACTGATTAAGTATAAGGTATGTGTATAACTAGAAATGATGTTAGAGAATGGATATTGTTCACTCTCTTTGTACCTGCTGAAACTGCTAAGTATTACAAGTCAGACAGTCTCCGTATAACTGTTTGTAGCAGTGTGCAGAAAATTTGCTGTTAAATATGAAAGTCTTTCTAACATTACAAGATGGAATTATAACTTGCAAGTGTAAGCATATATGCTTCAGACAGGGATGTCTCCTGCGTTTGTATTTCTTTCCTCTATATGAGGAGGATTTCGATAATGTGTAAGGTAAAAAAGACCTGTTAAGTGAGAGTATGCAACAAAGCACATCTGACATGCTGAACATGGTTATTTATTTTTCAGACCATAGGTGTCCATATCCTTGATAAGGATTTGAGGATAGTGAGAAAAGCCTTTGTGAACCCACTTGATTTACTAAGTATCTTACAAATACGTGCAAAACGTACATCAAGTGAAGATGACTGGATAGGTGAACTAAAGACCATGTTCTCAGAAAAAATTGCTTTCGCAACAAGGTTACCCACAACTGAAGGTTTTGTAAAACCTTGTTAAAAATGATGATCAAGGATTTGGAAAAGTACAGAAGACAGAAGAAGATCACACAACTACGATTGTTTGTTGTTGCCGAAGGAAAAGGTGTTTATCATCCTACATGCTTATGATAATTTGCATGTGCCGCATGTATAGTAACGCACTGTAGTACCTTTAGTCCACATCAGCCATATCTAATTTTACATAAGAATTGTTTGTATAAAGAAATTTCACCATTACTAATAAGCGGTATTTCAGAAACACTATTACTTCTGATCTAAATACTGTATACGTCATTATTTCTGTGCAAAAGATGTTTCATTTCCAACCACCAAAATAAAACCATGTCCTGTCTCCTGTGTCAAAATCAAAATGCTTGTCTTAAGAAAATAAGTTGTAGAACTGTTGTAACTTTGTCATCTATCTGTGTTTTTCTGAAATATTTGGCAAAAATGTTAACCAAGATGTTCTGTTGTGTCTTTTAAAAGCCCAAAGGTCAATGTCATAAGTATTAGTTAAAGTTAGAGTCAGTATGTTTTTGTGTCTAGTTTTTTGTCATCCATGAGTGGATTTCGGAATACTTGGCAAAAATGTTTACTACTATGTGGCATGTGAAAAAGAAAACACGTCTGTACCCCCAAGGTCAAGGTTAATGGTTATATGTAAAGATTTGGTCTATTTATTGTGTCTGGTCAGTAACTTTTCATCTATTGATAGTTTTTGGTCTTGGCAGAAATATTCGAAGCAAATAAGCTTTATACATAATATTTTAAACAGTATGTGATGAAGCGTTGTGTGGGGGTATGATGATTGGGCAGAACTATTGTAGTACTGTATTAATAATTGTGTGTAGCATTTTGCAGATATATCAGATAAGTATATCATTCAAATCTGGTTATGTTAAGCTGAAACATGGTGATTATTATGTCAAACATAACTTGATAAAGGTAGTATGTTATGTTGAACAATCAAATTGAAACAAGTAATTGTATCAGCTTTGATACAATGATTAGCATTATTGCTGCTTGTTGATAAATATAAATACTAAAGTAAAGGTCATTGTAGAATTTTGGCAGGTTTTGGCATCTCTTATGTTCAACACTTCAACATTAATTTAAAACAACCATTTGTACAACATTGTCTTTCATGGTGTGTGTGATATGAATGTTGAATTAAGAAAGATGATTATTAGTTTACAATGTATTAGAGGCAAGAAAGACATAAAAAGAGCCTACAAGGGTGCTCTGTAGAATATTAAAATAACTAATTGAGTTAAATATGGAAACAATGAGGTTGAAGGCCTCTTGTTTGTCCAAAACGGTCGCCTCATAGGGGATTACCTAAAGTGGGATTGCATTTGGGGTCAATAGGTCAAATATCTAGGTCACTGTTACTAAAAATAGAAATTTGGTTTCCGTATGATAACTTCAGTTAGGGGTGGTGAATTTGAATGAAAGTTGGTGTATGGATAGCTTAGGGGATAACCGAGAGTGGGATTGCATTTGAAGTCAATAGGTCAAATATCTAGGTCACTGCTACTAAAAATAGAAATGTGGTTTCCGGATGATAACTTCAGTTAGGGGTGTCAAATTTCAATGAAAGTCGGTATATGGATAGCTTATGGTATAACCTAGAGTGGGATTGCATTTGGGGTCAATTTGTCAAACATCTAGGTCACTGTTACTAAAATAGAAATTTGGTTTCCGTATGATAACTTCAGTTAGGGGTGATGAATTTGAATGAAAGTTGGTGTATGGATAGCTTACGGGATAACCTGGAGTAGGAATACATTTGGGGTCAATAGGTCAAATATCTAGGTCACTGTTACTAAAAATAGAAATTTGGTTTCCGGATGATAACTTAAGCTGGCTCGCTCATTTAGTCAAAATTGTCATCATTAAAAAATCTAGACAGATGGTGCTGTATAAACAGCAGCTAACATTCCAATGATATGTGCTGGCAGGGGACTTGTATTGCATGCAATACTGACTGTAAGCTTGTTTATCCTTATTGTGAAAAAAAATAATTAGATTTATTGGAAATGTTGGGTTTATTAGTCCCCAGAATAAGTTAAATTTATTTTTCATGTATGATTTCCTGATTATAATATACTGTTAAGTGTTCTGTATTTATTACTGTCATACAGTTGAATACAATGGGTGAAACTGATTTTAAAAAATATCTGAATGAAATGAGTGAGCCTGGTTGGCAGTTTTTGTGTTTCCCAATCTCATTATTGCTGCTAATGATCATACAGCTCTTTCACCAGGACTAATTTAATTTAAGTTTGAATATAAAGTACACATGTATTACCATTCATGGCAGAAGGGTAATACCTTATCAGTTCACATTGTCTATCCATCAGTCAGTCAATCCATTCAGTCCAAAATTATTGTCAACATCGACAAGTGACACTGGAGTTATTTATTGGTTTATTTTCTGTAATTCATTTTCTATATAGGTTATTAGCAGTTACAATTTTTAGTTTTAAAAGTCTACTTGACCCTATAGGGTATATAGCATAATAATATTTACTTAGAAGAATTAAAAGGAATAGTTTTTTTGTAATGGGATTTAAAATCATGGAGTTCACTTGTTAATTTTTATACTTTTCTACTAGGTTGAGGAGACCAGCACAGAAAAGCAATATGAAAATACATTAGAAGAGAATTGTTGTTCGGTAAGAGATGACATTTACTTAAAAAACATACATTGAAAGTGCTAAGTTAAGAAACTGTCATAAATTACACGGGTCTGATAGAGCTTCTTTATGAAGTTAAACATGTGCAAAAGACCACCTTCACTTACAGTCAACCTTGGATGAAATGCCTTGTTATATGTGTCACAATGATGATTGATGATTATCGTTAAGTTTTGATAACATTATACCTATTAACATGTGATCACATGATTACAACAATACTGTCGTTTTAAATAGTACCAGTACTCAGAAATCAATTGATATTTATAGCGATGACAATGACAAAAACATGGTTCTAACTTCTTCTCAAGATTTCCTTTGTTGAAATAATTCTGACTTATCTAGGAGAGAAGATAAGGCTTTGTAGAACAATGAAAAAAAGAAGAAATTAATGATAAAATAATTTATGTCACCAGGTACAAAGCAATGTTATATAAATTGATCCTAAAGACAAAGATGATGCCAGTCTAGACATTCCAGCTATAATAAGTTTGCTCTGACTTCTGCTTTATTATTAAAGCATTAATGAGTTCATGAGAATTTGCATGCACACATTTTAAAATTAAGTTAAGCACATACTAAATGTTAGAAATTTATAATTTTGTTGCATTTAACAGGATATCATGTGGGAACCAGTTGAGAAAAAAAGACCGACATCAGATAGGTTCGAATTATTGGAGATTAAGGAAAAAATCACACCTCCAGCTTGTAATAGTTTGGTGAGGTCTATTTCTTAATTTACATTAGACTTGTTCATATGAAGTTTGCTGGTGAGCGAATATAGGGTCATCATGGTCCTCTATTGTTTTAAAATTGTTTTCTTCTTATGTACTTGAAAATATGTTGATATTTCACATACTGATAAGAGTATTATGCTGGAACCATAACATTGTATTGCCTCTATTTGTTAATCACACGGCATAACCGGATGAATGCCCTACAGAGTGATGACTACCCGACAGAGGTAAACACCGATGACGGGTGAGTAGTGGTGTTATATTTCTTACCAGCAATACTCGATTTCGAGCTTTCTTTTGGATCTAAGGATATGTGAATGACCACGAAGGTTGAAATGAACTATTCAAACAGTCTCGCATGCTATCTTTGCGGAATAAAGCTGATAGCGCCTGTTTATACACGGCACGCAGAAAATAATGCTCAAATCTCACATTCATTGCCCGAAATTAAACAGTTTGCGATAGTTTTGAACTATTGAACCTCACAGATCTAACGAAATATCATCTATGAACAGTTCTGTAAAGTTACAACTCTGTCCATGCTCTTAAACCGATGTTTGACCCTTCCAAAGAGACCCTGGTATGCGCAAAAATGATGACGTTTACCGCCGAGGAGATTTTGTGATGATGACGTGAACGACAGATTATGAAAAATATGGATGACGTTCACGGCTGAGGAAAAAAATTAATGAAATTGCCATTTTGCGAAGTTTCAATCGGTTTCACCCGGTAAAGCATGCAATGTTTGGAAATGTACATGCCAATGAGCATTTTTTCACCAAAAAGTGTTGAAAAGGATAGCCTAACACGTATATTATTCATATACATGTATTCAATATATACCGTCATTCTAGTTACTGTAGTCACTCGAAGAATCTATGACATTTACAAGACAAATCTTTATCAATTTGAATGTAAAGATTCTGAAATCTAGTCATATAGAATTCAGCCTAGTTCTGTTCCGACATTACATACATGCTCAGCATACTATCCAATGTAATTTAATGGTAAGGGAAGCTAATCAAGACTACTCCGTCATTTACTCGTAACTGTCATTTAACCAAGCTTCCCGTAATACCGTTTTTACACAGACGGTAAAGCAGTCAGCAGTCTTTCATATCTAAAGGTGAGCATGACTTCTTGAAAAGAATATCCGAGATAGGCTCAAGAAAGTTTTTGTGATACTCAATCACGTCATACTTAATGCGTGCGTACGTAACTTTCAGTATCGAATTCAAATGTAATATCGAATTCAGATGACATTTGATAAGTGTCATTATTATAAATGACTGAAATGCTTTTAATTTGATTACGATTTTAAAGGTAGCTAAAAAGCATTATTCGCCAACATTTTAGGGCTGAAACTCAGACTTAGACTTCATATGACGGAGTAATATTGATTTGTCAAATAAATACTTCCTGCCCACAGGTAACTATATCATTGAAAAAGAATAAAAAGAAAAGTTTTTTTGTGTATAATAGAATATAAAACTAAATATCAATTTCTGTAAAAAACTTCATCAATGATACATTTACATGTGTGCCAGTCTGTTTATGTTTAAAAGGGGCTTGCTAAAATATTTTTTCCTTTTAGGTCTGTGTTTCAAACAGTTTCATGATGTCAGACTTAGACCTGCTAAATCCTAGTTTTTCTGATTTTGTCTCTGATGACAATGAAGCTGATTTACAGACTCCTCTGGATGGGTCATTTATGAATATTGAACATCAGCAAGTGGTTGACCCTTCATTTCAGTGTAGTGACTGTGATAAGAGCTTTTCAAGGAATGATAACTTGAAAAGGCACATAAGACTCAAACATTCCACAGGAAATGACTTCATTTGTAACAATTGTACACAGAGTTTCAAATCTAAAGAAGATATGAATTCACATGTACAAGAAAAACATGGTACCAAACACCATTTGTGTTCAGGTTGTGGGAAAACTTTCAAGAAAAAGTCTTCTTTGGAGGAGCATTTGCTCATACATCATCCTGACATTCCCACAAGCAAATGTAAGTTTGTTTGTCATTTTGACAAGTGTGGCAAAGTGTTTGTAAGGAAGCAAAACTATTCTGATCACATTAATCATTCCCATACAAGTATGAAACCATACAACTGTAGCCATTGTGAACGCAAATTTAGTCAGCTGTGCAGCTCTAAGCGTCATGATAAAAAGTGCAGTGGTGAGATGGAGTATAAATGTGATGTTTGTTGATCTGATTTCAACAACAGCAGTAACCTTAAAAGACACCAAGATGCTAGTCATAATGGTATTATCCATACATGCATGTGCGGGAAGACATATAGGTATGCCACCAATTTGGAAAGACATAGAAAGAAATATAACCATTAAACACATAATCTAGCTTATAAATATTAACCTGGCTCTTGTATAGAATTTAGCAGTTTATCCATGTTATCAGTTATATATATTATTGTCACAACATGAAACCATTTACAAGTATTATCTTATCACTCTTACATGCATGCAGTCTTAAAATCCATTGTTTTTATACAAAATAATTATTTTTTTCTAAGTATATTGCAGTATGAAATCAAGTTCACATGCCCCATTATTGGGTTATCAGGGCCTGGCTTCATTCTGTATTTATCAGATTAATTCATAATAATCCAACAAAACATAGCCTCATTAATTAGTATATGATGATACATGTGCATTAATGTACATTTACCTTTTCAAATGAAGTATAGATGAATATATGTAGTGCAACCTGTATCAAGACCACCTGTGAACAATACAACTTCATTTTTACCACTGAAACCTGCCTCTCAGACTACCAATTATATCTCCCATCAGACCTTTTCAATAATACTTGCTGGCAAATAGAGAACATCTGTCAAGAAAGATTAATTTGCTGTTTCCATGAGCACACTTCACTGACAAGAATGACCATGTATATTATGACTTTATTCATTGGTCATGTATATTTAATGATATTTGAAGTACATATATACAATTATACCTGATTCATATTTTCATGTGTTATTGTGTTGAAGAAATATACCTAAATTGAGCATTATACATGTATCTGTAAATAGATTGATACAAATTGATATGAAACAATGTGCAATAACAAGATATTGTGACAAGTCTGAAAATATTTCAAGTGCTGTGGTATGTATACATTGTACCTGCATGACTGATGTTATATACCCCATGCATGTATATGCATAGTTGTATACAATGGAATCTGTTTTAGCTGACACCTAAAAGGACAACCTGTATACCAAACACTTAGGTTTTCACATTTATATTAATTATATTATGAATAAATCCTGCTATTATTGTTTATCTGACACTCTTTGTAAGTTCCAAATAGTTTTGGACAGTAGATCTTAATTTTAATCTACAGAAAGCCCAATATGAATATGGTAGAGCCAGATTAATGTTTACAAGTTATATTATTTAATTGTAAATGATATCCATTGGAAAGTGCAACCATTACAGTTCTGATGTCTGATTTACATACATGTGTGTTATTTGTCTTCTTTATCAGCAGCCAGAATAATAACTACAATCCATGTCAACATTTTAATCATATAAGTATGATATATCATATATATTGGTAAAACTGATACAGTTCATATACATGTAGTAGACTATTGCATTTATTTTGTGGACTTGGATCATGTGTGTGTGTGTGTGTGTGTGAGTACTGTTTACTCAGATAATACATTTGTTTCATGACATTTTTTAGTATACAATGACAAACAATGCAACTAGGAACGTTGCCAATGGTATTCATTAAGCTTTGTCAGGTATATTACCCCAGATACAATGTTATTAACATAATATGATAGTTGAGTTTAATGTGATATTGTTAAATAACAAAGCTGTTTTTGGTTCAATCACTAAGTATGGTAGTAATACAACTAATTTAAAAAGTTATATTTTAATTTCATACATTTAAAGTTTCACAAATGAAACGACATACTTTTGTGAAAGCACACAGTGATATTTGTTATATATACATATAGTGTAATGCTAATTAAAACTACCAAAAATATGTGGTTCATGTACATTTGGAAAAAATGTTTATTCGTTTGTTTTACTTATTCATGTTAATATTTTGTTCAAGTAATTGAAGTATAGTAACTTAGCATCACTTTAGGAAGTACCTGCTGTTTTTTTTCTAAGAGAGTAGTTTTGGAATTAATTTCGAAAATGTTGACATGTTGACAAGTTGAAATGTTTTTATTACCTGAACCACATATTGATTTAGACAAGACATAGAACTGATACAGTTTATAGTGACACTGCTATTATCAGTGCTCACTTAATATACAAAGTGTTCTACCAACCTAGTCAAATATTCAGTTTGGGTACACTAGAGCATGCATTTCATATATTTTTATTTGAATCATAATCGAACCAACATATTATTGTACACAGTCCTATAATATGTCTTAAGAGTGGAACAACACTTGTAAAAGATTTATAGTTCAACATATGTTTTATCCATTATGTTTTGTTATTGATGAAATAAAACAGTTTCATGACAACTGCTTTGTTGAATATTTCAGTATATACGTATAAGTATGTTATACTTATGATGCATTCATAATTCGTATAATCATTCCATACAATGTCATAACTGTAACCAAGCTATCATAATTAAAAAGCTTTAATCCAAATCAGCTAGGCCTTTTCTATAATGTGCCAATACTTTGGATTCATCACAAGCATGATATTGACGTACACCTCTCTGTCCATGTGCTGGTTTGTCGGGTATAGAAATAGAACCACTTTTCCGTTTGGGTTTTAAACGTTTTCTTGGTTCACTGTCAAATATATGGTCTCTGAAAATATTAAAACAAAATACACATGTACTTGTAATAACATACTCATGGTGGACATTTAGTAAATGCTTCTTTGATATATGAAAAATCTTTAGAATACATCGATTATGTTAGACGACAGCACATAAATTGTGCATTGTATTAAAAGCATGTATATTCACCATAATATTATTTGTTAACCATTGTGGTGTAATAAATACCCTTACAATGCAGCTGAATAGCACAGCATACAATGATCCCGCCTCAAAACTAGTTGGAGATATTTATAGTTTATAGTATGCATGTGAACGTCTGTCAGTCACATGTCCACACATTAACTAGAAAATTTCTAAAAGTTTGTGACAATTCAAATGAAGATACCGGTATTAGACTATGGGGCACCAATACCCCCCCTCCCCCCCCGGAGGCATTTTTCTACAGTATGTTTTTCTGAAAGTGTATGAAAAGACCTACCAAATCCCAGTGTCTACCATCTGGATGTTGGGGCTTTACTCCGTTACCGCCATTTTGGGGCGTTACCATAATTGAAATTTTAAAGTTAACTCAATACCGCAAAGAGATCAAAATAATTTGTGTTAAAGGCTTTGTAATTATGATTATAAGCACAGAGAATGTAAACAAGAGTGTAGAAATGTTAAACTCATCATCAAATGTGGTATTATTTACGTTACCAATATTATATCACTGAAATAAGGTCACATATACTCTAAAATATTCGATTATCATCATATACTTACTGTTTCTGGATCAAGCAGAACACTATCTAATGAGTAAATGGTACTCAATTGTATTATATGTTGACAAGGTGAAAAAAAAAGGTCACAATAATGCAGAAAATATGTGTATATTATTAACCGCATGCGTTACCAAAATATAACTATGAACGTAAGTGCATATATAACTAAATCTCGACATTTTTTGCATCAGACATTATAAAATCTAAAGTGGCATATAGGCTTAAATTAAAAAAAAAACATTTCATTATAAAATTTTCATATCAATCAATAAAATCAAAGCAATCAATTGTCAATAAATAAATAATTTCATTAATCAAATAAATATGTAATTTAGTCTATCAATTTCATACTAATTTATAGATATGTTTCTTTTTTCAATGATTATGCATTTGTAACCTGTGACCTAGCAGTGGCCATGAAATCGTACTCATTGGTTTGGCAGTTTCCGGAACAAATTCACTAATGTAATAGTGAGAACGGGTGTATTTCACACATGTATGCTCCATCTTCGATACATCTAGGTAAAGTAATGAACGACAGTGGTCTCGCGGAACTTATGATAAATTCCGGAATTGTGCCAGTGGTTCTCTTGACAAAGTGACGTCTGGGAAACACTAAAACCATGCTGTATTGGAGCACAAGCCCTTATCGAAGATTTGTAGAAACACAACCTTTCACACAGAGTATTTCAGCATAATATAATAACTCAGATACGAGCAGAACGTAACGCATTTTGCCTGCTTATGCTCCTGTCAGTTCAACATGACATAGACCTGAAGCTTACCTAGTCATTTCTTCTAGGTCGAGCGCCTTATATTGAATCGCCAACAGAACCAACAACTAGCCATTCTACAGAAGGCGCATCCTATGTTGTTAATGGTAACGCCTTATTGGGTAACTGCAGAGTCTTATAGCAGTTCCGGACACATTCGAGCAAGTAGCTGAGGCGATTTCTTATCAGTTGCCTAAAACATCTCGTGTAGACTTTATATCAGACATTTACAACAAACAGTCTATTAAATCAGATGAGTGTCAATGACGTTTGGCAGCTCCAACGTTCTTGCTCTCAGGTAAAAAAAAGCAATAACTCCATGAATTCGGATGTGCTTCATATCTAATGACGACAATAAGACACAGTCAATAAAGCTAATCTTTGAGCAGTCTTATAGAGATGGCGTCACAGTCACACTAACTGAGATTCAAAGCACTGAGATTACAGCCTGGAGCAAAGTTTAAATGTGTTAGACAAAACCATCGTTAAACCATTAAAAGGCCTGTGTTAGCATAATTTTCAATTGAAATTTGAATGTCAAGTATGTATAGTCTGTACAGATGTACATCATTTGACCAATTAACCACAATTACCAAGGAAAAGCTATCATGTGTCAATACGCGATCTCACTAATCTCAGAGACAATATAGTGTACCAGCGCTACTTTACTGAATGAAACTAGTTTCAATATGTAGTAAATTTCGTTACCTCAACAGTTAATGATGAAACGGAGGAAAAAACAAAATCCTGCATATACCTCCAACTTTTATCAAAACTGCAATGTCTGCAATGTATACTTATACTATTTTTCAAAGCGGATGTATATGCGTCACGTAATTGTAATTAGAAAAAGTAATGTATAGCTATATGAGCTTTGCTCCTATAAATGAAGATTACATGACAATATTAGCCAATTTACCACGCATGTTTGTTCGGATGAACGTTACAGTGCCATTGAGACATTTGTATGTGTGTTGTTAGGTCATTAAACATACGACATCAATAAACTGAGATATAACAAGTATCAAAGCCATGGTTGTGTTCTGAACGCTTTAAGTGGTATGGACATGAGCTTACTTACTCCCTGCAGATCCAGTCTCGTATGTTCAATGTATTACGGATGGTTATAAGGTGTATATTTGGACCCATGCAAAGAGGGCAATCTTGATCTTCTAAAAGTGGATGAAAGTGGTTGGAAATTCGGTCCTGACAACATGCTGGAATACAACTGTTACGAGGATAATATTGTGCCAAAGGCTAGCGACGCAAAAGACACTAATGATAAAAACGATATTGAGCTCATTAGTATGGTCGATGCTGTCTATGAAACAGAACAGTGATGAGGATTTGTGAAATTCGTGAACGTTTGCCATCAGAACAACAAAAATACCTTGATGACAATATGTACAGCTAATGAAATCTGACATAACATACAATATTGCACTTAAGTATATACATATAAATAAGCATGTAACAAATGGTAACGTAAATGACACACACATGTTTATGTGTGTCAATGGCACAATATTTATTGCACTGTCGCTGTTATTGTAAATTTGATTGTTTCATAGATAAATATTCTTAGAATACAATCGATGATGATTTTATAACAGTTTCATAGAAATGTTGTTACTCGTTTATGAATAATTTCAAACGTAACACGAATAAAACCATGCAACGTAAAACACAATCAGTGATGAATTAAAAAAGTTGGAATGTTAATTTACATGTACGTATTGCCAGTAATCAAGTATAAACATTTTATATATCAAATCAATGTGTTATGCATTGTAAAGCATGTTTAGCACTTATCGTGATAAAGGTAACATTATGTAACGTAAACTACTATTATCCCAGTCAAACTTTACAACATTTGTAACTAGAAATGTTTTCCAGTTATGGGTATTAATGAATGCATCATGATTACCTATCACTGTATACCTATTTGATCATAGCATGTGATCACAGTAATATAAATGATTTCCATGTAACACGTTTACTTTTATATGTAACGTATTTTACGTAAAATGAAGACATAAACGAGCATTCAATGAAAGAAAAACATGAACATGTGGTAGTATTTGCCTAATATGAATAAAAACATTGTTTACGACTGCTCTTGTGTTAATCTAACATATACAACTGTCATTTCCTTGTCATTTTGGGGTAACGCACGGTAACGTAAATTACAGAGCATATATAATGCAATAAAGTGAAAAACATGCATTTGATCGATAAGTAAAGGCCCTGCTAACTTATTATGGTCAAAGGAATTGTTCAAATTGATGAATTATTAAAAATATCTAGAATAAGACTTCTAACAAAATAAAATTATTGTCAAACGTATTTTTCGGTAACGGTAATTAGCATGCTGTAGTTCACAAAGGCCCCAACGCCCAGATTGTAGACACTGGAAAAATGATCAGCAGGCATTAAGCTTTCAAAAAAATGGTGTCTACAAAAATGCCTCCGGGGGGGAGGGTTTCGCCCAGTAGCCCATAGCCTATATATGTTTGTATTATCGAATATTCTTATTGATCAATTCTGATCAAATCTGTCAGAAATTACAAATTATAGCTGTTGGGAAAACAAAGCTATATTGATATCTTACTTGAAAGAACACAGATCTCCTGAATCTTCAGTAGCTGGACGGTCTTGTGAATCCGACACACAACTCATTGAATGGTCTGGATATACAGGTGCTTTGCTAGTTTTGATGTAGAATGTCCTGTAAAATACATTATTGGAAACATGATAAAGTTCATGTTATTTCTGGAAAGTTGAGAATAGTACAATATTTATTTATAATATGAATTATTGTCAATTTGAGCACAGCGGTAAACATTGTTTGGCATTGATAATAACTAATTGGTCCGTCTGTCCGTCCATCGGATGGTAATCATCATCAAACGCATCATAGACGTAACGTTTTGACATAATGATTGGTACATATGCATGATTGGAACATATATGTATGTGCAAATACATAAAGTATAAAGGACACATTTGACTTCGAATACACCTTTTTTATGTAGCTATTTCAAACACACAGGGTTACCATACTCTAATTGGACATACATGATTACTATTATGACCCCATTCTGAGTGTAAAGGACAGTTGGATTAATAATGTACCTGTCTGGATCCATTCGAATGTTATCCAAGTACGCTGCCGTAGCAATGATTTCTGGTATATCGTCAGGCTTGGGAGTTCCTAGTCTAGATGGGTCCAAGTCCCTTATCGTACTAAAAACTGTTCTACTTCTTGAGTTCCTAATGCTCTTGTATTGTACGACCTGGACGGCAAGAATTGGTACAACTGTAACTTTCTTTCTATATTCACTAGGAGCGACTCATATGTGACAATTGGAATTCCATTGATGTATTGTGTTTTGGGGGGAAAGTTACCAAACTTCACATTGTTCAATAAATAGTCCCTTAGGTCCAATCGTCTTCGACACCTCTCTTTAGCAGATATTCCTGCATCGTCCTCAGCTTCGAACCATCTTCTTATACGTCTTACAAAGTGAGCCTCCTTGTCAAATGCATGTTTGATCATGTACCGTTCAACATCTTCAGCAAATACTCTCTTTGCGAATGCAACACTTTGTTTGTCTATACACTCAATCACTATTGCAATGTTTAATTTCGTATCTTCACTTACAGCTGCTTTCTTCCAAGCGACTGTGTTCAATCCAGATATACCTGTTGTGCATATTTTCGATCTCAGACATGTAAGAATATGGCAAGCATCGATATAGTGAAAAGAAACTTGACCAAATATGTCCACTTTGGGTTGAGAAAACCAACAAGGGTTAAGACTGCTTTCCAAAACACTACTGTCAGTAACATTGTTATTCAATGACCATTGATTGAATTCCGTTTGCCAATTATTTTCACAAAACACACTTGACAAAGTTTCCTTTAGAAATCTATTAATGAATGTTGATAACAGTTTTGTCAATTTTGGTGGACTTGCTTTCCGTTTGTTTAAACGAGGTGTAGTTTCAGCATTACGAACAGACGCATAAGTCAGCGAATTTTGTAACGCGTCATACAATCGACTTTTATTCCATGATGGAAAATACCTGATGTCAATATTCTTATATTCATTGACTATGTCTATACTAAGCAACAGTTCTTTCTTGAGCAAACTGTTGCATGCCTTTATCCGGTCGTTCATTATATCATGAAATTCCTCTACTGTTACACTTAGCCATGTATTCTTTTTCGATATGGCGTATTCTTGAAGCTTAGTTAAAAGTAGTTGATAACAGTCCGTTTTAGAATGGTCTTTTCCCTGATCTGTAGAATTTGATTGGATAGCTCTAATATCATTTAACATCACCTCCGATTGTTCATCATTATTTACATGTATACCTTGATAGTTTAACTGGTAGTCTTCATGTGTGTGTTCATTTTGTTCCATTTCACCTTGAATATAATCCGACGTGCCGTATAGAGTAGAATATGCATCACTTATACTGTTTGTATTCACAGAAATATCGCAATTTGCATATTTATACTGTAGCCCACTTTGATGACTAAATTCTATAGCACATTCATCTTCCATTGGTTGAATACATGGTTGTTCGGCTGACATAGGTTGAATACTGGACTGTTCAGCTGACAAATCTATGTTTAACAACTCTGTATTTAATTCTAATCTGGTGTGATTGGTATGTGTTGGTATATGGCTATCGGGTATCTCCGAAAACATCATTTGCATGTATTCACCAACATGGTTATTGTACTCAGGCATTGGAACTGCGAATTCAGACACATGTGTGTCATCTGAACAATCATCAAACACTGTCATCGCAGACTCATAAGACATTTCTGTCTGATCTTGAGTTCGCTCATTCGTTCGTTGAGTTCTATTCTGAGTTACCCATGTTTTTGATGCTCCATTGAAAAGTCTTAGAGGTTTATCTCTGGAATGACCAAAGACAATCAATGGACCATTTACAATCTTTTTCATTTCAATATCATCTATGCATGTGACTTTACATCTGTTTCTTAAATCCTTCAGCTGTTCTGATTTTGATTTCGAATTTTGTCGCTTCCATACGTCCCTTTGAAGCTGCAATACTGTAAGAGGTTCATTGGAGATACCTCTTATTCCGAACTTATGCCACTGTCCATCGCTTGAAGTAGCTATCACACATAGTCCCCTTTCTTCACATTGTCGGATGAGTGTTTCAACCATCTTACCAAACGCGTCATTACACATACTTGCGCCTTTCAAAGCATATGCAATCGGGTGAGCATTGTTTATTTCTGGGTGATATTTTCTATCAAGGTCATTTAACATGAACATAAGTATCTCTGTTGCTGACGTACGACACAATTCATATACACTTCTGTAACCCACGTAATGTACATAATACAGAATATGTGTGTGTATCCTGTGCATCATTATCCGTATTTTCAAAGTAATTCACATGCGTATCTCCTCCATCGTAAATAACATCTGAGGGTTCATTCATGATTTTGCATGAAGGAAATTCACCTACAAAACTTACATTGCTCTTTCTAAAGTCGTCTATTAAAGCTTTGATAACAGGTACATTATCTCTGAATTTAGTGGGACGTCTCGAATTCTCAACACCATATATTTCATTGAGCTCTTGCCAAATTGCTTGCCATAGCTTTTCATCAAATGTAACATTGAACACAGTCATGGATTTCTCTGACCAGCAAGAAAATAGCAAACACTGACACTTGTAAGCATACATTTCACACATTAATTGTGGTATGTAGTATTTTGGAATTTCGTAATACACAGAAGTGGAAAACGATCTCTTGACTTTGCACTTGTTTTCAAACATCATAGTAACATCCGGTTCATGTTCAATCTTAAACGATCCATCTGGACTGACAACCATGAAAGACTCATTCAATTGGTTCCTTACCCTTACACACCCTTCTTCGTAATACTCACAATATGGAAACATCGAAGGTAAAACTCGCGCTACAACAGTGGCAATGCCATCAATTTCAAGTTTTGTCCCATATTTCTGGTTTGTTCTTCACTAAATGTTATGGTACTTTCCATTCCTCGTAGAACCTTGTCGAAATGTGCTTGTTGTTGTTTTAGCTGTCCTAATCCTAATGCTGCATTACACGTACTTCCGGTTACCATAGATTCCGATCTGATTTTAAACCAGTCCTCAGATTTTTGAATTACATGTCGTGAATCGTTACTGGTAATATTTGTTTTTAACATTCGTCTGCTTGTCCATATCAACAATTCCACTGCTACTATAATTGTTCAGCTTTCCATTAAGCGTTGCACATGCTTGACATATGTCATTTACTAGTTGTAAACCAGTGGCTAAGGATTGTTCAATATCATATTTAGCTACCTTTAGACTGCTAATTATTGGAGCATATTTAGATTTTTTCCAATCTTTGGATTGACAATCTCCAAGGCGAATGAATTTGTCGATTCCGAAATTGTACCCCAATAGTGTCTCACGGAGGTCTTGCATACGCTTACCAATTAAAGGAACAGTGGATTTTAGTTTCCCACATAGAGGTTCTTTGCCGTAGTGTGGAATGACAGAGAGTCCGTTGTCATCAAATGATCTCACAAAGCAGGTAATGTTCATTATTTCTTTTGATTCAGATTGGTATCTTAAATTTCTATCAAATAATGTTGGTTTGGGTTCGAATCCCCAACAGTCAATATCTCCTGCGATTCTACCTTTACCCCTCGCTATCTTTTTACCATCAATGCCGATCTTAACAAAACGTGAGTTTGTATAAGAAGCAAACGCTGATATCGAATCACCCATTATACCAGGCATTACTGGTTCAACTTTATCTTTACATAATATTGGTAAAGAAGGTATGGCAAAGTTTATCTGAGATTTTTCCGATGCGCAGGATCCTTTATCCTGACTACCTTCAACAACCTGTCCGTGATTTTTAGGACCGGACATGAAACGCAAGAATTTCCCATTGAAAAGCCTGTAACCGACCTCCCAGAATCTTCTAGTTTCAGGCCTACAATACCGCATACTTGATGTATTTTCATTTGAAAACCAGTCCACAACATCCAGAAACAGTTTAAAGCAAATATTTTGCATTGGAAACTTCTTATCGGCTATGAGGTCACACCAGCGCTTGTAAGACTCGAGGTGACCATTTTCTTTCAGATTTTCAATAACGGCTGGAAAACAATTAATTAATTCTTCTAAATCACCCGAGTCATGTGATACTGAGTCATCTATGGCAGACCCAATTTCCATTTCTGATATAAGATTACATATATCCTTTTTAACAACCTTTTCATGACTTTCATTATCGCGAGGTAGTGAAATATGTGGTAATTTGGATGGTGTATTTAGTTTGGATTTTTTTGACCTGTCGCTTTTATAAATACCAACACGTTGGTCACTGGAAACAAACACTTCGCCATCTTTCGGAACCACATTTATGAATGTCTTCGTTCTATATCCTGCGCTGCCACTTATTGGGTCAAGTTCTAACTCTTTGTACTTCAGGCACAGGTCTGTATGTACGTTCACTAGGTGGTCGATGATTTCACCATAAATATCGAAGTCATCTCCACAGTAATAACAGGTGTACGATTTCATTCTTCTGTTCTGGAAAAAAATAAGTACATAAAAAGCGGCTCTGTTTGGTAGATTTCGATAGCTTGAGCAAGGGCTGTGGCGGGTTACATGTGTTAATTAAAACTAATTTCAAAGTATCATCGTAACTAGAATGACGTTATATATTGAATACATAACGAATAATATACGTGTTAGGCTATCCTTTTCAACACTTTTTGGTGAAAAAATGCTCATTGGCATGTACATTTCCAAACATTGCATGCTTTACCGGGTGAAACCGATTGAAACTGCGCAAAATTTTCCTCAGCCGTGAACGTCATCCATATTTTTCATAATCTGTCGTTCACGTCATCATCACAAAATCTCCTCGGCGGTAAACGTCATCATTTTTGCGCATACCAGGGTCTCTTTGGAAGGGTCAAACATCGGTTTAAGAGCATGGACAGAGTTGTAACTTTACAGAACTGTTCATAGATGATATTTCGTTAGATCTGTGAGGTTCAATAGTTCAAAACTATCGCAAACTGTTTAATTTCGGGCAATGAATGTGAGATTTGAGCATTATTTTCTGCGTGCCGTGTATAAACAGGCGCTATCAGCTTTATTCCGCAAAGATAGCATGCGAGACTGTTTGAATAGTTCATTTCAACCTTCGTGGTCATTCACATATCCTTAGATCCAAAAGAAAGCTCGAAATCGAGTATTGCTGGTAAGAAATATAACACCACTACTCACCCGTCATCGGTGTTAACCTCTGTCGGGTAGTCATCACTCTGTAGGGCATTCATCCGGTTATTCCGTGTGATTAACAAATAGAGACAATACAATGTTATGGTTCCAGCATAATACTCTTATCAGTATGTGAAATATCAACATATTTTCAAGTACATAAGAAGAAAACAATTTTAAAACAATAGAGGACCATGATGACCCTATATTCGCTCACCAGCAAACTTCATATGAACAAGTCTAATGTAAATTAAGAAATAGACCTCACCAAACTATTACAAGCTGGAGGTGTGATTTTTTCCTTAATCTCCAATAATTCGAACCTATCTGATGTCGGTCTTTTTTTCTCAACTGGTTCCCACATGATATCCTGTTAAATGCAACAAAATTATAAATTTCTAACATTTAGTATGTGCTTAACCTTATTTTAAAATGTGTGCATGCAAATTCTCATATTAAACTCATTAATGCTTTAATAATAAAGCAGAAGTCAGAGCAAACTTATTATAGCTGGAATGTCTAGACTGGCATCATCTTTGTCTTTAGGATCAATTTATATAACATTGCTTTGTACCTGGTGACATAAATTATTATATCACTAATTTCCTCCTTTTTATATTGTTCTACAAAGCCTTATCTTCTCTCCTAGATAAGTCAGAATTATTTCAACAAAGGAAATCTTGAAAAGAAGTTAGAACCATGTTTTTGTCATTGTCATCGCTATAAATATCAATTGATTTCTGAGTACTGGTACTAAAACGACAGTATTGTTGTAATCATGTGATCACATGTTAATAGGTAAAATGTTATCAAAACTTAACGATAATCATCAATTATCATTGTGACACATATAACAAGGCATTTCATTACACCACTACTCACCCGTCATCGGTGTTTACCTCTGTCGGGTAGTCATCACTCTGTAGGGCATTCATCCGGTTATACCGTGTGTTAATGAGTTCATGAGAATTTGCATGCACACTTTTTAAAATTAAGTTAAGCACATACTACGTGATAGAGCTTGACTAGAATGAAGAACTGATACATCAACTAGCTGATGTCTATCAGATAGGTATGATTTGAACCAAAGGACAGCATCTGAACTGAGGCCAATCTCAGTCAGTTTCATTAATAAAATACTATGATTGACCGTATCGAATGTCTTCTGTAAGTCAAGAAGAACCATTCCAACCATGTTACCTTGATCCATTTGAAATTAAATGAAATCAGATAGATGGATAAGACAGGTATCCGTTGAAAATCCGCGTCTAAAACCAGACTAAAAACTGTATAAATAACCTTCCATTTGATTATATATTACCCTTTCAAAAACCTTAGAAATTATACACGAAATAGTAATGTCGACTGAAAAGCTCATAGATAGCTTGTTTGTCTTACCGACTTGAAATAAATCTTATTTTATAACAGTGGGAGACCTTGTGGACGTTCTGATAATTAATATAGGTACACCAAGTAGACTTATCTATTGAAAAATGACTATCAATTTGAAAATACTCTCCGTGGACATGGCAATACATTCGCATCGGTCCGTTGACTTGGCTTCTAGATTATATTTGACATCGATTGGTGCGATATTTTCAGCATACGGTAGTACATACATATTCTTGTACAGGATATGGGAGCACAATCCAGTAAGCATGAAATTATTGCATACCAACCCACTTAACGTCTGACAAGTTTGGTCCCCTTTCTATCTTGATTTTCATTCCGCCAGGTCCCCTTCATTGTCACCAGTCTCTACCTCTGTGTGTTTTTTATGTTCCAAAGTTATGCATGGAATGAAACTTGAGACTTGGAGAGTGATATTTAATAGTTCTCTGATGATATTGTTCTTGTATATAGGAAAATACTATTTGAACAAATGACATTAATTGCTCGTCTGAATTAGCTTTAGTTTTTCTTTAACTTGTCTTCAATATATCGTAACTGTTGGCACAAACTGTCTTAGCTTCGGATAAACACTAAGATACAAAGAATTTAATAAAACAAATATTTCTTTTTAACATTATATTAAATGTTTGAAAACAAAGCATGGATCATGAAAAACAATATTGATACCACAATAAAAGCCAAACGATGCCTTATCTAACAATGCTTGAAAATATTTTACAATATAACAACGTCAAATAAAAAGTCAAAACATATCTTTCAAACTTCACTTAAAATAACATCATTTTTTGGTTTGCTCATCCTGAAGGTGTGCATGAAATTTACATATTTGCGAGACATTCCTCCTCGTCTAACATCTTCCTCTTCTTTACATTCTATTATTTCAACTGAATTTGTTTCAGATTGACGTGAATCTGATATAGTTGAGCTTTGTGATGATAATGGTCGGGATGTCTTGTCCCCACGCTGAAATGGTTGAACATTTAATAGTATACATGTACATGTTACGTATATTAAAAAATATATAAGAATTTCACAACTTAGGGATGTAATAAATCATTTTTAATAAAATAGTAATAAAGTATATGCAACTTTTATTTTCCAGAAAGACAGTAACTGGACATTGACTAAAGTGATGCAGATCAACTTTAAACGTTAACTATATTTTGTACATCAATACATAGTAGTATTCAGATTATACTATTAAAACTATGATGCTATTTAGTATTTACCTTTACTTTCTTTATTGTTTTCTGAATTTTGTATGCAAGTTTCAGTTTCTTTTTGTTATTGCCGTCATCTTCTTCATCATTCAGCGTGAGGATAAGTTCGGTATGATCTACGGGATAAAATCCTTTTTTCTTTTTGTGCAGAACTCCGTGCTTTACTTGACCGAAAGCCATTCCATTCTTGTTTGCAGGAAGCAACTGTTTTACACGTTCACCTTAAGTAGTAATATTATTTTATTATTGAATACCAACATCTAATGTAAAAGAATTATTTTTCTGTAATTAATAGTGCAAGATAAATCTTATACTTAAAGAAGTGTTTTTATAATAGTACATGTATCAAACAGCACAATGTCATCTTGAAATTAAGCAACGCGTTAGACAAACTTAATCTAGGCTTGAATAATGTCACCAGGCCGAAAGGCGTAGAACTTCTGACGATATGTTTATGTGTCTCCGTCCGTCCGTATTTTTAACTCCGAAACAATCAGTTAGTTCTCAATAAAAAGAAATACAGGAACGAGTCTTCATCCTCCGTTCATAAATTAATGATCTATGTTAAATGTAAAGTAGAACTTTATGCACTGTAAATATAACCAAGAAACTAGAAATGTGTCCATAGGACACGGATGCCCCGCTAAATCACACTGGACACGGAAATTAGTGTTGTGTGGCAGAAACTATGTGAATACAACATAGAACTGGTTGCTTAGGAATGCAGTCCCAAAGTGGGTGATAAACTCCACCTGATAGTGGGTCACACAACATGTACTTTCACTATGACAACATAAGGAATGCACGAAAAAATTCAAGTGTCCACTGTGACCTTGACCTTTGAGCAAGTCACACAGTTTTTGCGCAGTTTATGTGACACGTTCTCTTGACATGATGATCATATGTGCCAATTTATTTCATAATCCAATCATGCACGACAAAGTAATGAGCCGGAAAATGCCCCAAATACACAAATGGACAGGGTAAACACAATATGCCGTCCGCAATTTCATGGCGAGTGCATATAAAGCGTTGACAATGCATTTCTCATGAGTCATTAGGCAAAATATTAGTAGAATATTAGTAGAATAACTTTAATTTTCAAATGTTAACGTTATACCTGGATTAAGATTTATTTCTGTGGAATCCCTTTTCTTGTATTCGGTATTAACAACGTAGTAGTTGTATTTCTTATGTTTATCCAGTATTTTGTTTAACTCTTCATCTGTTATACCGTGTTCTTCTCTGTCTTTATTATCAATCTGTGTATCTACATACATATACAAGCATTAAATGTAAGTTGAACAAACCGTTTTACAGATAATAGCAGTACATAAGTATAGTAAAATATTAAAAGACTCAATAACAATGATTCGACGTGTAAAGATTTGCTAATTCAAGTATCATAACAAAAAGAGAGCAAAACAATTTTACCCGAGTCCAAGTCTGCATGTTCATTCTTCTGGTTACCATCACGCGACAGTTCCATTCTAGCGTCTTCATACATTTGTGCAAGGTTTTTGGACGGGTCATAATCCTGTATTGAAATGTGAGTAGACAATTTTAGAATTAGAAATCAGTTATGGTTTTCATGGGCCTTTTTTGTGTGCTTTCTTAAGTAAAAATAATTTATCAATCTTAGCTTGCCTGAGGCTAGTGTATTGCTATCCAATTGTTGCTTTCTTAGGGAGTCCAAAATCGTAAATAAAAATAATCAATTAGTATTTGGAATATAAGTGAAGTGCACATGAGTGGAAACATGCGAATGAATTCCAAATTACTGTTTGTGTTAACACTAATTGAGCAACCTGTAGCATCGGTTAATGACAGACTTATAAATACAATGTCTTATTCCAAATGCCATTGTGAATGTTAGAAGAAATCGTTTGTGGTTCGTTGAAATGAAAACCAATCATGACAATATCATAATGAACCGTTGAAATATTTTATCAACTGCTAGTATATACATCACCATTCCGTTATGGGTCGTATTAGAATATGATTATCTTCAGGAAGGATAGATTTTTGAATTCTAGTATGTTTGAAAGAATTCTATCTAATACAGTCATATTGTTGATTATCCGCACCACATGCATCAGCATTTTATCAATTCAAGGGTGTAAAATTCTAAATTGCTAAATACAAGTGCTAAATACATTGCGAATATTGACTAAATGATTACATACGAACCAGTGCTAGTGCTGGCGTTCACCAGTTGAGCCAATGGCTCAAAATAATAGAAAAGGGCTCATTTTGATAAAATCTCGATAAACTATTACTTATGCATTTCGGAATCCCGTTTCCGAAAATAAAACACAATTCAATTATTAACCTTTAAATCATGATACCAAAAGTAGTCCTGATTAAATCAGAAATCAATTGTGGAAGTAAATATAAACCAACCGCCTGGGCAGTCGGTTGTCGATGATGACCCGATTGATGATCACAAAACGTAACAGCGTCGCTATCTTCGCATCTCTAACAATGAGATTTGTTCGAAACAGATGCGAACTAAAGAATCAATTAGTATAAACACATGCAAGAACAATTCCATAGTAGCAATTTATTTGAAAACGTGTGGATAATTATGTAACCGTAACAAACATGTGTAAAACAGATCGAACATAATATCATCTGTAGTACTAGTATTACCTGAAGCTTTGGTCGTAGAATTTCTGATATAAAATCCATCCCTGCAACATGTTGTTCAATCGTGTGCCTTGGATCTGAGTCGAAACATGCAAACTCACTGAAAACATATAAGAAATTCAGCATGTTAAAATTCATCAACACATTTATTGAGGTACAAGTTCTTATATCAGAAACGCGTGAATTTACAATTTGTATAATATGCTAGTAACAGAAATATAATGTAAGAGAATATATCATAGTATATGTACATGATTGTACAATTCTTTACTGTTTGAATTTAATAAACACACAACTATAACATTCCTAACCAATGCCTTGTTACACATCCGCACACAATATTACATTTGTACAAACGTGCGTCGATACTTAGATGACTTTTTTATGTAAGAACGTTTTAAAAACACACTCTGTTTAGGTTATCTACCAATTCAAAAAAAGTTTTACCGGTATATTTTAGTTGTGTTTGATTGATTCTTGGAGATGTTCAATTCTTCCAATGTTGCTCTAATTAATTCTACTCTATCTAGTTCTCTTTCAATATAGGAAGTCTTGAATTCATCCGAGAGCTAAAAGATGAGAGAAAATAAATGTGGATGAAAGACAGACAACTGTCCAGTGTGAAATCAAAACCTGTTTCGGGCTATACCACAAATAAACATGAAGGAAATCGAGCTGCGACTTGTACATGCTAATAGTGTACCTTTGTATCAGACTTGCCTGCAGCTTGCTGCACTCTTCACAGTTTCAAACATTAAAAAGAAGTACTGTGGAATCATTAATTTTCGTTGGGGATTTAATTTCGTGGATTTCGTGGGACGGCTCGGGTCATCCACGAAATCAAATCCCCACGAATTTAAATGCAGAGATAAGGCATTTCTTTTAAAATATGTCTATATCTTACTTTTCTGGCCTCAGAAGCCGTTTGATTCCAGGTCTGTATCAGTTTCTCATATTTGGTGTAGATGATACTGGCTTTGTCAGTTGCCTCATTCCTTTTATTTCTATATTTGTGCTCCAGGTTGGATGTTCGTGCTAATCTGGCTTTCATTGCTTCCTTTTCCACCGTGAAACAGGCTTTGTGATACATCTAAGTTCGAATAAAATAAATTTGAAAATTACAACGTTTAAATTCGTAAAACTAGGTGCATTTTTAAATTTCTACATGTATATATTATCTTAATTGTTAGTGTAGTATGATGTAAAATACATGTAATACCTTTCTGACTGCGTCTATACGTGTAGCTTTCTTTCTCAGCTTCTTCACTAAGCATGCCATCTGTTCATCAAATCGATCCATCTGCTTTTTCCATTTATCATCGTACCTGAAGCATTGCTCAAATGTTTTATAATGAATTTAGTAACATTAATATTATTAGATATCAAGAGGTGTGGGGTAGCGCTTACAATGGTTAGTAATATGAGGAGTTGTTGGGAAACGGTAAGTAATATTAAGAGGTTTGAAGAAATGGTTAGTTATACTAAGAGGTTTGAAGAAATGGTTAGTAATATTAAGAGGTTTGAAGAAATGGTTAGTAATACAAAGATGTTTCGGGAAATGGAAATTAGATATTGAGAGGTTAGGGGAAGTGCTTAAAATGGTTAGTAATACAGAGGTGTGGGAAAATTGGGTAGTAGGTAAAAATGGCGGTAGTTGCATCATGTTCAGTCAAATCATCCAAACAAACTTTACATCTCGCCTGTTTCACGACATCCGGGGTGGACATAGCAGAAATACAACCATAAATTAGCAACTATAAGATTAACTTAGCTTATAAATATTTACATAACTGACCACACAGAGATCACGTGACAAAGTGGCCACAGTATTATGTGGTTCGGTTTTTAAAACCACCGATAATTTTTCTTGAATAGGTATGTTCTCCAGAAATGTAGGATGTATAAATCAATGTTCGCGTGATATTAATAGTTACAGGGTTAGTAACTGACCCGATACGGGATATACGGGTCTGTGGAAAACAATATGGGGCGAGACCGAAGGTCGAGTCCCGATAAGGTTTCCCACAGACCCGTATATCCCGTATCGGGTCAGTTACTATCCCTGTAACGATTATATCACGCAGACTACCTTCCTCATCATCATTTCCAATGAAAGTCTCTATTACAGACCTAATATTTAAATATAAATATATAGTATAGGATATATTAGGTCACCACGTGACGTCAAATCATCCAATGACAGAAGCGTAATTTGTAGTAGGCGTGATATATGCACATATGAACATGGTAGTACTTACTTTTTAAGGGTCTTCTCCATAGTTACAAAGTCACTGGCATACTTGCTGTATGCATTCTTCTCACCTTTCAGTCTATCCAGGAACACGTCCATGCTTTCTATTAAACGTGTAACTCCTGAAATATTCATTTTTATAATTGTTTAAAGACACATTTTAGAATACGAGTAAACTCTGTCTGACTGTAACATTTAACTGAGCTACAATAACGTAGGTTTCAACAGATAGGATAGTTGTTTATGGACACTAGCAAGTGGCAAGTGTTTCTTGGTGCAACCTGAGTGAGGACGCATGAAGATAAAAAGGTAACCTCTTTGGATACATTTCCAACCAAAACATGACTTACTTTTAATCTAATATTTCTGAATGTAAATATACATTATAATTTATACAACTTATTTCTGCATTATAACTTGTTACGATATCATATATTTTGTTACTGTCTCATGCTAACATACAAATAATACTATTAATGTTTGACAAACAAAGACATTGATGAACCGTTCGAATCACAAACACAAATGATAAACAAATGGTTAAGAGAAGGAACACTTGTACCTATATAGTTGTTGGTAGACAAAGTTGATGGCCTTTTCAATGCTTCTTCAGTGTCTTGTATTAGTTTTGATACGGCACGTTCGTTTTTATGATTTGACTCAGCTTCAATGCGGAACATTTTCTTCCAGTGTTCCAGATCTGATATCCAGCTAAAACGTCGATATGATTAGTAAAGTTGAATACTACTACTTCGATATAGAATCACGATAATACAATACATGCATATACTTGTATACATGTCACAGATGGCATTGTACGATCATCGTGAGGAAGACACGCACTGATCGTGTAGCTAACGCATGATTATCCTTGGAAATGTTTTCCAAATATAATTCGTTTGGAGATTGTAGAATCGTATAACTATCGCACGACAACTCCCGTACAGATATCGCAAGGCTCGCTGCCCGTGAAATCGCACGGATATTGAGCAATCATCGCGCGGCGAGCGTACAGCGGCATACCTGCGGTTGACATTAAGGCCGGTCAGGAGACGAGAACAGGCCGCAGTTGCAACCCTGGTCATCCCAGACGAGCAGCAGGCCCGACAGAGGCACAGGGAGAGTACGGTGCAGATGAAGCCTCGGCTGCTGAAACGAGTTACCCTTGAACACTACAACACATTGAAGCAGGAGTTGATGACAGAATTACATGGGGATTTCAATCGAACCACCCATGTTTCGGAAAAAGGTGGAGTGACTGACCCCAGAATGTAAGCAATAAGACTGCGGTCTATGAAGCTGTAAAAGTTGTACATGAGGGTAATAATGAAGTTATTATAGTTCAATGAGAGTTCATGAAGGTAATGATGAAGTTATCATAGTAAAATGTGAGTACATATAGGTGATAATGAAGTGATGATATTTACATATGAGTATATGAGGGTGATACTGATGTTATGATAGTTACATAAGAGTATACGAGTATAAGGGTAATAATGAAGTTGTGATAGTCACATGAGAGTACATCAGGGTAATAATGAAGTTATGATAGTTACACGTGAGTACATGAATGGTAATAATGACGTTATGATAGTTGCATGAGAGTACATGAGGGGATATAATGGTGTTATAATAGTTACATGAGAGTACATGAGAGAAACAATGATGATATGATAGCTGCATGAGAGTACATGAGGGGTAATAATGGTGTTATGAAAGTTACATGTGAGTACATAAGGGTAATAAAGATGGAATTATAGTTCCATGAGAGTTCATGAGGGAGATAATGATGTTATGATAGTTACATGAGAATAGAGGAGGGAGATAATGACGTTATGATAGTTATATGAGAGTACATGGGGGTAATCATGATGTTATCATAGCTAAATGAGAGTACATGAGGGATCATAATGGTGTCATGATAGCTACATGTTACAACATGAGGGCAATAATGATGTTATGATATTTACATGAGAGAACATGAGGGAGATAATGATGTTATGATAGTTACCTGAGAGTACACGAGTGGTAATTATGGAGTTATGCTAGTTACATGAGAGTACATAAGGGTAATAAACTAATAATGGTGTTATGATAGTTGCATGAGAGTACATGACGGTAATAATGGTGTTATAATAGTTCCATGAGAGTACAGGAGGGAGATAATGATGTTATGATAGTTCCATATGAGTACACGAGTGGTAATAATGACGTTATGATAGTTGCATGAGAGAACATGAGGGTGATAATGGTGTTATGATAGTTACAAGTGAGTACATGAGGGGAATAATGGTGTAATAATAGTTACACGAGAGTACATGAGGGTGATAATGATGTTATGATAGTTACATCAGAGAACTTGAGAGTAATAATGATGTCATGATAATTACATGAGAATACATGAGGGTGATAATGATGTTATGATAGCTACATAAAAGTATATGAAGTTAATAATGATGTTATGATAGTTACATGTGAGTACACGAGGGGTAATTATTGTCTTATGATGGTTACATGTGAGTACATGAGTGGTGATAAATGTGTTATGATAGTTACATATTATTACATGAGTGGTAATAATGCCGTTATGATATTTGCTTGAGAGTACATGAGGGTGATAATGAAGTTATGACAGTTCCATATGAGTGGTAATAATGATGTGTTGATAGTTAAAAGTGAGTACATGAGGGGAATAACGAAATTATGATAGTAACATCAGAGTACATGAGGGTAATAATGATGTTATGATAGTTAAATGAGAGTACATGAGGGGTGCTAATGATGGTATGAGAGTTACATGAGAGTAAATGAGGGTAATAATGATCTTATGTTTGTTATATGAGAGTATATGAGGGTAATAATGGTGTTATGATAGTTACATGTGAGTACATGAGTGGTGATAATGATATATTATGATAGTTTCATATGAGTACATGAGTGGTAATAATGAAGTTATTATTGTTGCATGAGATAACATGAGGAAGATAATGATGTTATGATAGTTACAAGTGAGTACATGAGGGGAATAATGGTGTTATGATAGTTACATGAGAGTGCATGAGGGTGATAATGAAGTTATGATAGTTTCATGCGAGTATATGAGGGGGAATAAAAGTGTTATGATTGTTACATGAGATTACATGAGGAAGATAATGATGTTATGATAGTTACATGAGAGTACATAAGGGGAATAATGGTGTTATGATAGTTACATGAGAGTGCATGAAGGTGATAATGAAGTTATGATAGTTTCATGCGAGTATATGAGGGGGAATAAAAGTGTTATGATAGTTACATGAGAGTACATGAGGGGTACTTATGGTCTTATGATAGTTACATGAAAGTATATGAGGGGGAATAATGATGTTATGATAGTTACATGAAAGTATATGAGGGGGAATAATGATGTTATGATAGTTACATGTCAGTACACGATGGGTAATTATTGTCTTATGATAGTTATATGAGTGTGCATGAGAGTGATAATGGTGTTATGATAGTTACAATAGAGTACTTGAGGGTAAGTATGACGTTATGATAGTTACACATGTGAACATGAGGGTAATAAAGATGTTATTATAATTCCATGAAAGTTCATGAGGGAGATAAAGATGCTATGATAGTTACGTGAGAGTACATGAGGGGAATAATTAAATTATGATAGTTACATGAGAGTACATGAGGGTAATAATGATGGTATGATTGTTACATGAGAGTTCATGAGGGAGATAAAGATGCTATGATAGTTACGTGAGAGTACATGAGGGGAATAATTAAATTATGATAGTTACATGAGAGTAGATGAGGGTAATAATGATGGTATGATTGTTTCATGCGAGTTCATGAGGGAGATTAAGATGCTATGATAGTTACATGAGAGTACATGTGGGGAATAATGAAATTATGATAATTAAACGAGAGTATATGATGGTAATAATGATGTTATGTTAGTTATATGAGAGTGCATAAGGGTAATAATGATATTATGATAGTTACATGAGAGTACATGAGGGTGATAATGATGTTATGTTAGTTACATGAGAGTACATAAGGGTAATAATGATGTTATGTTAGTTATATGAGAGTACATGAGGGTGATAATGATATTATGATTGTTACATGAGAGTACATGAGAGAGATAATGATGTTATGATAGTTATATGTGAGTACATGAGGGAGATAATGATATTATGATCGTTACATGAGAGTACATGTGGGATATAATGATGTTATGATAGTTATATGAGTGTACATGAGGGTGATAATGATATTATGATAGTTATATGAGTGTACATGAGGGGAATAATGAAGTTATGCTATTTACATGTGAGGTCATGAGGGTGATAATGGTGTTATCACAGTTAAATGAGAGTACATGATGGTAATAATGAAGTTATGATAGTCACCTGTGAGTACATGAGGGTAATATTGGAATAGTAATGAAGTTATGATAGTCACCTGTGAGTACATGAGGGTAATATTGGAATAGTAATGAAGTTATGATAGTTACATGTGTGTAATAAAGATTTGAACTATATGCTGATGATATAACTGAATGATACTAAAGTGCAACATCTCAAATGCAACACCCTTTTGAAATATATAAAGTATGTTGTTGTTGAGAAGTTGTTGCTTTAGAGAGGTTAATTTATGATTATATAGTGAAGCCTCTGCGGGTGCGACTACTGGAAACGAGTTACCCTTGATCACTACGACACCCTGAAGCAGGAATTGATGACAGAATTGCATGGGGACTTCAAAAAGCATACTTTACAATCGAGCCACCCATGTTTCGGAAAATGGTAGACAGACTGACCCAAGAATGTAAGCAACAAGACTGCGGTCTATGAACCTGTGATAGTGGTACATGAGGGTAATAATGAAGTTATGAGAGTTACATGAGAGAACTTGATGGTAGTAATGATGTAATGACAGTTACATGTGAGTACATGAAGGTAATAATAATGTTATGATAGTTACATGTGAGTACTTGAGGAGTAATAATGAAGTTATGATAGTTACATGAGAGTACACGAGGGTAATAATGATGTTATGATAGTTACATGTGAGTACGTGAAGGTAATAATGATGTTCTGGTAATTACATGTGAGTATATGGGGGGTAATAATGAAGTTATGAGAGTTACATGTCAGTATATGAGGGTAATAATGAAGTTATGATATTTACATGAGAGTACATGAGGGTAATAATGATGTTATGATAGTTACATGAGAGTACATGAGAGTGATAATGAAGTTATGATGCTTACATGAGAGTGCATGAGGGTACTAGTAATAATGAAGTTATGATGGTTACATGAGAGTACATGAGGGTAATAATGAAGTTATGATTGTTATATGTGAGTACACGAGTGTAATAATGAAGTTATGATGGTTACATGAGAGTGCATGAGTGTAATAATGAAGTTATGATGGTTACATGAGAGTACATGAGTGTAATAATGAAGTTATGATAGTTACATGAGAGTGCATGAGGGTAATAATGAAGTTATGATGGTAACATGAGAGTACATGAGTGTAATAATGAAGTTATGATAGTTACATGTGAGTACACGCCAGTGATAATGATTTTCTGATAATTAGACGAGCGTACATGAGGGTAATAATGAAGCTATGATAGTTACATGAACGTACATGAAGTTAAGAATGAAGTTATGATAGTTTGCATGTGGGTACATAGAGTGTTAATGAAGCTGTGATAGTTACATGTGAGTACACGAAGGTAATAACGAAGATTTGATAGTTACATGTGATTACATAAGGATGTTAATAAAGTTAGGATAGTTACATGAGAGTACATGAGGGAGATACTGAAGTTATGATTGTTATATGTTAGTACATGAGGGGTAATAATTATGTAATGATAATTGCATGAGAGTACATGAGGGTAATAATGAAGTTATGATTAAATCATGCAGTGCGAAACTAATGATGTTGTTAAAGGGCTGTATAGTTATGTATTAGATGAAGAGAATATAACTTAATCATACTACATTTATAAATGAGATGAAGATAATATGACAGAATGATACTACATTTTTAACGAATCATAATAATTATAACAGATTTTGTTTATATCGAGTTTTACGCCCCTTTTCAACAGCCAGAGTCATATGAGGCGGACAGTTCACCTAAGCAACGTTCCTCATCAGACCCTCATCCTCCGTAAGCAACTGACTATTCCCCTCACATAAAGAGACATGGATTGTAGCGGGGCTCTAATCCATGACCCTCTATCGGCGAGAGGCCATTTGAAGTCAGCGACTTTAACCCCTCGACCACGGAGGTTGGTCGATAATATAACAGAATGATACTAAAGTTATAAATGAGATGATTAAATAATTTACTTACTGCGCTGGTCTATTAACATCGTATGGACAAAATAATTGCATTTTTACTAAACATTTACTCATAATTAAAACGATCTAATCAAATAATGACAGAGCTGAAAAATATGCGTCTGCTCATCTGTGTAAACGGCGACGTTGTCAAGCGATACGACGTTTTAACCTTTGGGCGGATGTGACGTCATAATGTAAAATGACGTTTGACCTTTAACCTCGGTCCATTACAGTTTGACCGGATCATGGTATACCGCATTGGTATAATTATTATTCATTCATACATGATTGTGCTTCAAAAATGCTGTACAAACAACGTATTAACGAAACATCAACAAATAAAAATATACTTATACAAACTCCAAATATAAAACAGAAACCAAAGGAAGACAAAAGTGTTGGGTGAAATATCAGGTAAAATATAATACATTTTAATTATAATCTACCTATCTGATTCACATTTAAAAATGTCAATTATTGTACAACTTTTATTTATCGTGAATTTATCCTGAAAGATAATGATGAATTCAACGGTGGATTGTTGAATATGGAAACTTCAAAAACATTAAAAATTAATGATTTGTTTGATTATTATTTCGGAGGGGCTACACAGAGGTGTTAATGTTATATTTATTATGGAAATGACTTCATACATTATACAGAGGTTGTTATGTTATATTTATTATGGAAATGAATTACAATGTATACAGATGTCGATATGATACATTATTATATGATCTATAAATAAACACATTTTGGATGGCTGATCCATCATATAAACATAAATGTCATAATCAATGGTGAAACTTGATATTTAATGGATTTTTCGGAATTTCCAATTCTAAAAAAAGAACCAGGTCAATATTCATCAAACAAAAGATAGACGCATTGCGTATTCTGTTCTTTCATCACTCCATGTCGGGAGATGGAAACAACCCGGGCAGTTTTTGTTCCCATCCCATTTTCCCGACCACCCGGGCATTTTCCCCGACCCCCGGGCAGTTTTTGTTCCAAATTTTGTACAACCCCTGGGCATTTTTTCTCAACCCCGGTCAATTTTTGTCCCGGTCCTTCGGACAAATTTTATCAAGACCCAAGGGCATTTCCCCCACCCCCGGGCATTTTCTCCCGACAGCCGGACAATTTTTGTCCCAACCCCCGGGAAATTTCTGAATTTCCAATTCTGAAAATAGAACCATGTCAATATTCATCAACCGGAATTATACGTCGTTATTTGTGATATATTCATCTTTCTTTGTTAAAGATCATAATTATGATACATATATTTTTCTGTTTATCAAATAATGCATTAAATTTCGACATGAATCGGTATACATTTGTATTATGCTCAATGGTTTCAAATCAATGTTTCATATAATAAAACAGTTGTTGACTAGTGAGTCACTAAATATGATGTGATATTCACCGGCAGAATACCATATTGACCTCGGCTACGTCAATATGGTATTCTGTCGGTGAATATCACATCATATTGTAACATGAGGCACCTCAGTTACTTATTAACATTAGGTCAGATTTATCCAGTAATTATAATTCGTGCATTGATTCATATGCAGGTACGAAAATCGTAAGTCCGTAAGGCATCTTTACATTTTGAGTCGCGGAAATATGTGACATGTCCGTTCGTCGCTATTGTTTCATGTTTTAATGCATATTTAATTATAATTAAGTTCATTCAACTCATTATTAACTGAAAATTGCTTGTACCTCATGATTGTTCGTGTAATTAAGTGAAAATCTGCATTTCGCTAATTCTGTCTCAATGTTATGATGTCATTTCTGCACGCGCCAATGTTTAAGTTCGTTACGTATGGGATGATTAAAATATTATCAAAGTACTGTATGGTCATATTTCAATCGATAAATTATGCTTTTACGACTTTTTATGTTGAATGTTAATATTTTCATGTTCCGTCTTAGAACTTATTTTTGGACGGGGTAGGAAGCCTTATTTTTCCGCCTTAATATTCATTGGTTCTGAACCATGCGGTGTTTTGATATTGTTATTTCATTGGATTACCAATATCACCCCATTCTTTTCGCCTTGTTAAGTATATAACGCGGGCGCAGTTTAAACCAACGGCTTTTTGGACATCGGATCTCTCGCGGGACACAAATATTTTCTTATGGGCTTTTTGGACATCGGATCTCTCGCGGGACACAAATACATTCTTATGGCTTTTTGGATACCGGAATTGTCAAAGAACGCTTGTGGATAGGAACTTCAAATACTTAAGAACTTCTGGAACTTCGGACACGAATTTAGGAATCACCGAACGTTATATACTTGGGACTGTTAGCTCTACTTATACAGAAGATATACAATGTAAATATTGTTTATTATTCTACTGTATTTGTATTTTGCATGTATTCGTGAATGAGTTTGTTGAATAAATATATTTCGTTTGAACTTTATATCTCGAATTGATTGTGGTATCTGCCCCCGTCTGCCGCTCTTTGGGAGCTTTCCTGACAGGTACTAACAAAGTTGTAGCATATTGTACTGTAATAATCTGTGTAGTTGACTTAAATAATCCGCACGTCTGGCGGTAATGATATAATTGTTCAAAAGAGTGACTATACAGGGATGGTTATGATGGGTAAGTTATGATGCAATGATTATTGAAAGCAGAAAAAAGTATCATTTGTGACAAAGTAGAGCTAGTAATAATGGTAGAAATCCATAAAATAATTATGTTTCAATAATAAAAAAAAAAATATTGTGGTAGCGTATCTCACATCGTAGTTATGATGTTATTATGATGAAGAATAAATTGTTAAAACGGATAAGATGATACGGCTATGAAGACGGGCCTCGAGTTCACGACCTTCCGAAAGCCAGTCAGATGCTCTACCAACTCAGCTAATCGGGCTGGTTAATATTTACTCTAATATTCCAGTACTACATACAATACTGCTACTGACAAGATTATAGATTATATAAACGATTCCAGTACACGTTATTTTACTTTAAGTCTTAATAATTTAATGTTCGCTTAGAGTGCTGGACCAATCTCGGAAAAGCTACCCAGTGTTATTACTTAACTTTAAATGTAAACCAAGATTGTATAATTCATGTTTAGTTCTAATTTAATTAAACAAGCATTGATCGATCTTAAGTCCGCTACATGAACAAAACAACCACAATCAAAATAAAAAGAAAATATACAGCGGACAAATACTCTATCAAATATTCTTTACTTGAATAGGAGTATGTGAGAGGTAATAATGAAGTTACGATAGTTACATGTTAGTACATGAGGGTAATAATGTTGGTATGATAGTTACATATGGATACATGAGGGGAATAATGGCGTTATGATGGTTGTACATGTGAGTACATGAGTATAATAATGAAGTTATGACAGTTACATGAGAATACATGAGGGTGATAATGAAGTTATGACAGTTACATGAGAATACATGAGGGTGATAATGATGTTAAGATAGATACATTTGAGTACATAAGGATACTAATGTTGGTATGATAGTTATACGAGAGTGCATGAGGAAAATCATGAAGTTATGATAGTTACATGAGAGTTCATGAGGGTAAGTACTAGTATAAAGCTAGGGTAGTTACATGAGGGTACATGAGGGTAATAATGATGGTATGATAGTTTCATGAGAGTACATGAGGGAGATAATGAAGTTATGATAATTACATGTGAGTACATGAAGGTAATAATGAAGTTATGCTAGTCACATGAGAGTACATGAGTATGATGATACTTATATAGATAGTTACATGTTAGAACATGAAGGTAATGATGAAGTTATGATAGTTACATGTGGGTATGTGAATGAGATAATGATGTTATGATAGTTTCATAAGAGTACATGAAAGTAATAATGAAGTTATGATAGTCACAAGTGAGTGAGTACATGAAAGCAATAATGAAGTTATGATAGTTACATGTGGGTATGTGAATGAGATAATGATGTTATGATAGTTTCATAAGAGTACATGAAAGTAATAATGATGTTATGATAGTTACATAAGAGTACATGAAAGTAATAATGAAGTTATGATAGTCACAAGTGAGTGAGTACATGAAAGTAATAATGAAGTTATGATAGTTACATGTGGGTATGTGAATGAGATAATGATGTTATGATAGTTTCATAAGAGTACATGAAAGTAATAATGATGTTATGATAGTTACATAAGAGTACATGAAAGTAATAATGAAGTTATGATAGTCACAAGTGAGTGAGTACATGAAAGTAATAATGAAGTTATGATAGTTATATGTTAGAACATGAAGGTAATAATGAAGTTATGATAGTTACAAGTGAGTGAGTACATGAAAGTAATAATGAAGTTATGATAGTCACAAGTGAGTGAGTACATGAAAGTAATAATGAAGTTATGATAGTTATATGTTAGAACATGAAGGTAATAATGAAGTTATGATAGTTATATGTTAGAACATGAAAGTAATAATGAAGTTATGATAGTTATATGTTAGAACATGAAAGTAATAATGAAGTTATGATAGTTATATGTTAGAACATGAAGGTAATAATGAAGTTATGATAGTTACATGTGTGTACATGAGGGTAATAACGGAATGATACTTAAGTTATACATACGATCGTTAGAATAATTTATTATAACAAAATGATACTGAACGGTTATAAATGAGAAGGTGATAATATGGCGAAATGGTCCACAATTAATTTTTGTTATAAATGTATAAATATAGTTACAGAGTCTACGTAAATAATGTAATTTACTTACTGTACTGGTCTATTAACATCGTATGAACAAAATAATTGCACTTTTTCTAAGCATTCATTCATAATTAAAACAATCTAATCAAATAATGTCAGAGCTGAAAAAATATGCGTCTGTTCATCTTTGTTAACGGCGACGTTGTCAAGCGATACGTCATTTTAACCTTTTGGCGGATGTGACGTCATAATGCAAAATGACGTTTGACCTTTTACCTCCGTCCATTACAGTTTTACTGTATCATTATTTACCGCATTGATATATCGCTCCTTCATACATGATTATATTTCTAAAGTGCTTTGCAAGGAATATATTAATGAAACAAAAATAATTAAATAAAAAATATACTTATACAAACTCCAAATATGAAACAGGAACCAAAAAGGAAGACAAAAGTGTTGGGGGAAATATCAGGAAAAATAAACATAAAAACAAAGTGCGTTTTAATCATCATCTACCTATCTGATCCACATTTAAAAAACGTCAATTATTGTAAAATTTTAATGGAAAACTTTTATTCATCCTGAATTAATCCTGAAAGATAATTATGAAGTCAACGATGGATTGTTGAATATTCAAACTTCAAAAACATTAAAAGTTGATAAAAAATGTTTGATTATTATGTCGGAAGGGCTACTCGGAGGTGTTAATGATGTACTTATTATGGAAATGAGTTAATACACAAAGGTTATTCTACTTAGGACTGTGGGTCGTTAAGTAAGTGCCATTCTAAGCCAATCTATGATTCAACACTTACGATTCGCATATTGAATAATCCATCTAAAACTTCAATATTGCAGTCCTGGGGACAGCTAACGTTAATTCTATTTTAGAAATAATAAAGTAAATCAATATAAATTGTTTTATAATTTAAAATTATGCGAACTCTCTTCCAAATAATGGATTTACCAGCATCATTTTCTGTGACTCATTATTTAAAGATCCGATTGGACCTCTTGGCAAACAAAGTAGTCCATGATGAGATATTATATATTCAGAGAAAAGTTTTTTAAGAACAATGAATACACTTTATGTTAAAAACACAAATCTCAGTAATGGCGATTATTCGTACTCGATTTTTCAATTTGATTTTGGAATACCCGAGTACTCGGATACTCGCAGCAGCCCTAGTTATGATTTACTTATCAATGGAAAAGAATTATACAAAGGTTGTAATGAAACAATGATATAATTGTTCAAAATAGTGACTATACAGGGGTGGTTAAGGTGGGTAAGTTATGATATAATGATCATGTATAACAGGCTAAGTATTGGAGGTAATGATATAATCGTTCAAAATAGTGACTATACAGGGGTGGTTAAGGTGGGTAAGTTATGATATAATGATCATGTATAACAGGCTAAGTATTGGAGGTAATGATATAATCGTTCAAAATAGTGACTATACAGGGGTGGTTAAGGTGGATAGTTTTTGATGTAATGATTATTGAAAGCAGAAAAAAGTATCATTTGAGACGAAGTAAAGCCAGTAATGAATTAATGATAGAAATCCATAAAATTATGCTTCAATAATAACAATAAAACATATTGTGGTAGCGTATCTCACGTCATAGTTATGATGGTATTATGATGAAGAATGAATTGTTGAGACGGATAAGATGATACGGCAATGAATGGGGGCCTCGAGTTCACGACCAAGTCAGATGCTCTACCAACTGAGCCTATCGGGCTGGTTAATATTTACTTTAATATTCCAGTACTATATATAACACTGCTACAGACATGTATATAGTCTACATTTTGTATTTATATAAATAATTCCAGCACACGTTCTGTTACTTTAAGTCTTACAGTCAGTATTCAACTATCCAAGAAGTTAAAATTTACCTGATGCAGTCTTGGAAAAGCTACCAAGTATTATTACTTAACTTTAAATGTAAATAAAGATTGTATAATTCATGTTTAGTTCTAATTTAATTAAACAAGCATTGATCTTAAGTCCGCTACATGAACAAAACAACCAACATATAAAATAAAAAGAAAATACACAGCGGACAAACACTCCGATGATTTCTTATTTATAATTAGTCCATCAAATATTCTTCACTTGACTTAACAAATACTGTTAATATAATTTTATATTTTACATATATCTGATACTGATCTGATATCTTACACTTAACTGATACTGAACAGGCGTGTGGCTGACCATAGTGCCGAGCATGTATAAAAATAAAATAAGATCTAGATTCTAGTTACCAAATCTACTTAAATAATAAAATTTACTTACTGGACTGGTCTATTAACATCGGATGGAAAAAATAAACGTATAAGTTCTCGGCTCTCGTTCATGATTAAAATAATCTAATTAATAAGACCAGAGCTAAAACGTATGCGTCTGCTCATTTGACTGAACAGCAGCGTTGTCAATCGTTACGGCGTTTTAACCTTTGGGCGGATGTGACGTCACAATGCATACTGACGTTTGACCTCTAACTTCTTTCATACGTTCCGACATTGGCTCCGATTATGGTTTGTTGAATGTTCTAAGCCTTGATTTGGGTCGATCATGGAAGTATAGTATAAAAATTATGTGTACAATCTACATGTAGATTCTAATGTAAATTCCCTCTGTCGATCTGTTGTCGCTTAAATATTATAGAAAATAGACTGTGGTAAGGAGGTTATGATGTAATTATTATCATAAAATATGGAATATTATAGAATGATTTAGGTGTGTTGAATAGTTGTGGCAGAGGCACTTTATACAGTTATATTTATGATATATACAATGTATAACTGTATTCATATAGTAACAGTTTGTATGATCCTTATATTATTCTATATATATTTTTTTATACAGTTGTAGTTATTATAGAAAGATATGCTTTGGTCAGCAAATGAACCCTACAGATTTTTGGGGTCACTGAATCAAAAGTCAAGATAACTGTGGCCTTGAGTGTGAAAATGGTTTTTGAACGATACCTCGTCAACGGAATGACCTTCGGCCGTCATACTTCTTCACAGGAACATATTATTCAACTTTCAGTCAGGCCTTAGAAATGGTTTTTCAACAGATACATGCTTAATTCATCTCACTGATTTCTATGGAAAGCCACAGTACATCCCCGAAGTAGTGCTATGATTTGCTATATAAATCCATATTTGTTCTTCTACCTCGGAATTATGCCAATTTCCGAAGTAGAAGAACTGTTCAATGTCGGGAGTTCATATCATCCTACATCGGGATAGATCATACTACAACTTCGGATTTTTATTTTCCGAGGTAGAAGTATACATACTTCTACCTCGACTTTTCGATTTTCCAACGAAGGAGAACAGTTTCCCCCGTATGATAATTCAATGTTCGGCGAAGTAAGAATTTAAGTTCGGAGTTCATAAATTATTATACTGCTTCGGCATTTTAAATTCCGACGGAGAAAAAAGTTTCCGAAACTATGTTCGTATTACTATATATCGGTATATAGTACAACTCCGCATTTTATACCGACGAAGCATAACTCCGAGGTATCGAAAGGGAGATTTGCTATACCGGAGTATCGTGAGTTACGTTATTTCGGGGTATTTAACGATATTTCGACTGCAAGCTTCCGGTGACCTAGATCAATAGATTATTGTACTTGGCATCCTCGAGGGCACAGGTGGCTGTATCAGTGTTCGGGCCACACACAAAAAATCCCGTCACTGAGCTTATATTACTATCAAGGTAAAAAGCCTACTATATGTCTATACGCCAAACAATGTGGAACATCGCAACTCGTTTGTCATATAGACATATAGTATGTAGGCTTTTTACCTTGATAGTATATATAAGCTCAGTGACGGGTTTTTTTTTGGTGAACCAAACACTGATACTGTGACGACTTTCCTGATCCTTAGATCAGCCTGGTAGCGTAATTCAAGTCGTGTCCACAAAGTTTGTATTCACTTAAATTAAATGATAGAAATAAGCAAGTCTGTATGTGCCTAAATATATCTGATTTATTTATACGTATACTAAAGTTAAATATATTCCTATTGACTAATTAAAACATCAATACAGACACATTAAATCTTAACAGACTATCATAAAATAAAAGAGAATGATTCCAGTCACAGACTTAAATAAATAAAAACCTACTAGTTTCGCCAACGGTCAAAAGTAATCTGAATTCAGATTGAAAATTCTAGCTATTTATAGTCAAGCCGTATTCCGCCAGCGCTTAGCGGAAAACTGCAGAAACCTGCGGAATACGGCAGGATAAATTATGACGTCACCAAGAACGGCGGAAAAAGATGCAAAATTTACGGCAGAATTCCTGCAGAATTTGGCAGAACAATAAAATTCCGAATAATCAAAATATTACGGAGAATAAGTGACTGGAAACATAAAATATCAAAAGTAAACAAATAATACCTGTATGATGACATACTTGCAGCAGATACTACTATTTACACAATTTCGTATGACGTCATACAAATATGTATACGTCATACGCACAAAAATGAATGGAGGGAAAATAATAAACATTGACTTAAACTTCAATAAATCTCGGTAGAGGGGAAAACTACGGACTAAATATCACGGATAAAGTATGAAACGTAAGTGCGAAACACGATATAACCTTAATGACGAACGATTATTAATGACAAACAAAAATAGAGTGGAAAACAGACTAAAAATAAGTCGACCACGTTACCCCACCCACATTGAAAGCTAACGGGAGTAAACTAATGTAAGCTAAAAATATGTAACAGTGGTCTCAAACCCCGAAGCCCCACAATACAGCCACCTGTGCTCGAGGGCAAAGTATTATTGATTAAACAAGGAAAGCTATTTGGAAGTTTGTTTGCGCTAAACGGTAATTATTTAAAAATAACGTTACTTATATTAATGTTCAGGTTTTACTTTCAAGATTCGTTTGTCAATTATTACGCTCAGTTCATAATTGGTAAATATGCAATTAAAGTATTAAACATTTAGTGTAACTGCGAAACTCATCCCAGTCACATTCTTTGCCGTTGATCAGCATAGTTTCAGATGTTTGAATGTACAGTTTTTAGCTCATCAGAGCACAAAGTGCTCATGGTGAGTTATTGTGATCGCGTGATGTCCGTCGTCCGTATGTGCGTGCGTATGTGTGTCAGTGCGTCAACAATTGCTTTAAACATCTCCCTTTTAACCAGTTGGCCAATTTCAACCAAACTTTACATGGATGTTCCTTGTATGACGCTCTACCATAGTTGTAAAAAGAATTAATTTCATTAAAAACTCTGTTTGCCATGGCAACCAATAGGAAAAACTTTAAAACTCTTCTTGTCCAAAAAGCACAGGGCCTAGAGCTTAGATATTTGGTGTGTAGCATTGTCTAGTGGACCTCTACCAACTTTGTTAATATTATTGTCCTAGGGTCAAAATTGGCCCCGCCCCAGGGGTCACTTGATTGTACATAGAATATAGAGGGACATTTTAAAAGTCTTGTCAGAAACTCCAATGCCTAGAGCTTAGATATTTCCTGTGTAGCATTGTCTAGTGAACCTCTACCAAGTTTGTTCAAATTATTGCCTTTGGGTCAAATTTGGCCCACCCCAGGGGTCACTTGATTCATACAGGCTTATAAAGAAAAAAAGAGGTCACTTTATTTTACATAGGCTCATGATAATTTTCTGTAAGAGTCTTTTTATCTGGTGAGTGATATAGGGCCATCATGGCCTTCTTGTTTAGTGTTCTACTGAATTGTTTTTAGTGTGTAAGTTAAACGATTTTTCAGAAGTTGCGTACTATTAACAAGAATTTAAATTCATATTAGTCCTTGCTAATTACAATTAAGTCTGACTGTGAATTCTTCATGTGTATAAAATTCCTCTATTTCATGATTCATCATGAAATTTGCAGGCACATAATGGTTTGGTGTGTAACTTGCGGTCAGGCACTTGAATCAGTTGTACAGTACTGTTGGCGCTGTGGAACTAAAGCTCATTCAGGTAAGTTTTGTTCTTAATGTTTTTTTTAAACTTAGGCCATACCAAATCGTTTCTCTGTTTAGCGTCTGCGGTCGGATAGGTTAGAGCCATTGGAGTAGAAATAACTAGAAAAACTTAATATTTGACTTACGATCTCGGGTGAAAACTTTTGCCAGTATTGTTATGCATACTTTATATTCTTATCTCCCTTTACACGCTTACGCCATTTTCAATCTAAACAGGTATAAATTTGAACTTAAGCTGTAGCTAGGTAAGTAATAAATTAATTATTTAAAAATCATACAAGATAATACATTAAATTGTATACTTTGTAAAGATTGGGTTTAATATTAAATATTGACACTCAATATAAGCTCATTTGTAGTTGTTCTTTTGCACAAACATGAACTTTTCAGTTATTTTAGTAAGTTAATATGATCAACAGAGCATGAAGGCTATATTTGACAGCCATATTCTTATGAGAATAGAAGTCAGAATGACTTGCTTTTTTCTCAGGATTATAAGCTGGATAGGTTTTCAAACTTAGGATGGACGCTAAACAAAAACTGGTCTGGTATTGCATTCGGCCATCCTTAAAAATGTTTGTTTGCAGTAACAGTTATAATTCCCAGAATGTTTTCTGTAAGTAGGTCTGAAGGAAATATCTTTTTACAATTTATGTTTATATTGAACGCAATTTAAAATACCTGACAGCTATTAAATATTGAAAGTAATCCTGAGAGGCAAAAAGTGAGGTGTGGGTTTTTTGGGGAAGAAGGTCACTTTACCATAAACATATTATTCTTTAAGGATGGTCCTATTGATGCCCATGTCTTTGTTTGTTATCAGGTTATGTTATTCTTGTACTTAAAATGTCAAATATTCTTTTATAAGAAAGACACAAATAAATCTGCTACAGGTAAACCATTATTAAATTCAAATAAAACTACATATCCAAATAATCATGATAGTAGTTCTGATGTCAAGATTGTTGCTAGCAGATTCAAGGGGATATCAGAGGAGTGTTCAACAATGCGAGCGACCGAGCGCTCGCTGTACGCAATATTGGTATTGTGAACGGTTACGAGCGCCCACTTCAATTTAAGTTCTCGCCGTATCAAGTAGAATGACTGGCTTCTTGTGTGTTACAGAAACCATCTCTAACACCCTGTCACTGTCGTTATCGTCGAGACTGCTCGGTATCTCAGAAAACACAATTATGTTATAACAGGGTGTTAGGGATGGTTTCTGTTACACACAAGAAGCCAGTCATTCTACTTGATACGGCGAGAACTGTGCCGACGAACAGTGATCCTGTGTTCAAGGCACTCTTTAGAGTTTCGCATGCCAAGAAAATCATTTCGGGTAAATATTTTCGTAAGTAAACATGTTTTACTTCAATACTTTCCTCGTTACTATCCAGGCCCGTAAGTAGGAATTCCAGATTTCGAGCTTATTTCATATAGATATTCTCAGACAGTGTGGGGGGTATAGCCTTGTCTATATATACGGTCTAATTACCAGTACAAGCAGAGATTCTAACGACCCTGCTATACTAATAATATTGCTTTGTTATTATTAATTGATAATTATACGTTTTCTGTTTGGTAAAACAATATTACTGGATATCTACAAAATCAAATAACTTGGTATAGAATCGATGTTAAGTAAATGAGTTTGAATTAAGGACGTACATGTATATCACAATAAAATCTAACGGACAGATATTTTTTAAACTTCGCATATATAAAAATTAGTCCTTTCCTACCACAAAAACAAAAGTATAGGTCTCCATGCTCGTTTGTGAGTTATGCCCGATTGTATGACCCCCCTATAAGACCATTTTGAGCGGATGATAAACAATCATGTACTTTTGAAAAATGGCTTGTACAACTGTATTTCTTCATCAACAACCAATTTATATACACCGTTTTGATTGGAATAGTGTGCAAATATTGTTTAAAGGACCAAATCTGTCTAATTTTAACCTAATTTGGGAAAAAATGTATTCATTTATCAAAATCCCTCTAAAAAGGAAGATGATTTAACGTATGATTGAAGAAAAAAACATCCATAATTTTTTTTTCAACGGACAGATTTTTTACAAACTTCACAGAATAACACATTATATAATACTAAACAACATACGAAGGAAAAAAAGAGGGGTATCCACGCTACTTTTTCTAATACACATGATTAAAGTTGACCGCATGAGTAAAAAGTACACAAAGAAATCAGGCATTTCAACAAACAACCCTTATAAAATATAAATCAAACACAGTTTTCTTGAATATTTCACTGTTATTTCACATCATACTATCTAATACATAGTTAAAAGATGTGAATTAATACATAAAAGGCATATTTTTCATAAATTTATTTAAACTAGCACCGAATACAAACTTGCGTAATCTAGGGCTGTCGAATACACATTCTTCGTGAGATTAACTAATCGGTATAGTGTACACCTGCGCAGTAGCGATGCGCACAAACAATTGTGATATACGTCTTTAAATTAATTATTGTACATGCTCTTTTGATAAAGATAAATCTAATCAATGTAAATGGTCTTCATTTTTCAGTCACTATTGGAAATGGTTGGTCTACTCACTGTGGTGCAGTCAATCAGTCTTGAAAGACCTTATGCTGGCGAGTGATTCGTCTGCAATCAGGAGATCTTTGGAGGTGTAGCTGATCAGTTTTGACTATGTAAAGGTTCCCTTTATTAATTACCTTGGTAACTTTTGTTGGGTAATATGAGGGGAAAGTATTCTTCCCTAAATGATACGTTGGCCAGACTGGATTGTATATGAAGATATATAACCAATGGGTTTTCTCACAGAAGGTGCTTTCCTGTCTGATTGTTGCTATAGACGGAAGCTATATACAGATTATTCCCATTACAAGACATGCAGAATGTAGTGACTCATTATCATATAATATGCAGGCAAAGATACCCTGTATTCTTTCTGCAGGGTGTTTGTGACAGCACATTGCAATTCAGAGATTTTTTATGTATACATGATTCCAGGGAATTAAGATACTGTCTGCTATATATTGCAATCATTTGAAAACTGAGTGCACTAATAGGTGATTCTACCTACTGTCTGTTTAGATATTCGTTTGTTCCCTTTATGATAATGGGCATCTCACTCCAAAGCAAATGTTTTGCAATTTTGTTCACTGTTAGTTCCACCAGAGTATGTATATATAGTAAGATACTTTGTGTTGTTGAAGCACACATTAAGAAAACTGGATGTGAACAAAGTGTCTATCATTACACATTATCTTTTTTCATGCTGTACTTTACATAATTATATGCTTGAATAACCAATTTATTAGCAAATTATCACCACTTGATAATGAAAAATGCTATCTAGTTGCCTGTGATAAGATCACTGAATTAGCTGCATGGTCATTTTGTCAAATAATTTATCTCATTTTTATCATTTACTCATGTTACCACTTTGGCTCAGGCTTCCTAGTAAATACTAGTACTTCAATGAACAAACTTAATCATACTTAACTGAAGCTTTGTTAGAAATTGCTTTGTAAATATTGATCTATTGTAAATTCTGCTAAATGTTAATTAACTGACAAATCAAATTACTTATTTTCTACACTTCTAGACTAAAACTCAAAAATCAACAGATTATTGGAGGTCACAATTCAGTTGACTGCTAATAGTACTTTGTAAATAGAGCTAGTTTTACAACTATTTGGATATTTATCTATATGTATGTGCAAATTTTATTTTCAATTGCAATTATGTTAAATAATTATTTTATAGTATATTTTTAAAGCTCTTGTTATGGTCTAACAAGTATTTAGTTAGGTAAATACATGTATACAAATGTAGATAGATTTATTTCAATATACAATGTGTTAAAATATTGTACATAAATAAAACATCTATATAACTTGAAACAACATGTATGAATTCATTAATAGCCATATCAGACATTTTATATCAAAGATAACACAAAAAAGAGTTAAAATAAACCCTTATTTCCATTGCAGTCAATTATAAGCTGTACAAAGCTAATGTTTACTTATTTGTATACTGACTAGAAATGAATTCTGTATCTGTACATGTGGTCATTGAAATAAAATATTGAGTGATACAGAAAGATATTTAGATAACATATAGTACATCCTCTCCAAAGCAACTCCCACTGGGAGAATCAAAATTATGTTGTTGTTTAGAGGCTGTTGCTCTATAGAGGTTAGTAGTAACAATGTACAGTGGGGAAAATCATGCTGTCACTGGAGGGAGGCAATGTTGCTAAATAGTAGGTCGCACTGGAGAGGTTGTACTGTATAACACAAGTTACCAATCATATAAAATACATAGTATAATATTTAAAGATATTTTAAGACTAAGCAAATTAAAGTTGAAACTGTATATATAATTATGTAATTTTCTAAGAAGTTGACTTATTTGGTGTAAATGCAACATTTAATCTTTTGTGTCAATCAGTCTATGTCAATGTAATTACTAAATTGTAAAATGTATTTTTGTATATGAATTGTTCAATATTCCAGCTCTTCATGTTAATTATCACTTCATAATAAATGCAAACTTTCAGTCAGTTTAATCAATGGTATAAATGTTATTATATCTAGACAGTTCAAAATACATGTGATGACTAATTAGTTTACCTCACTTCTATTTTTCAGAGTATTTAGATTTCATTAAGTCTCATTTTTTAACTGTGTGAAGCATTGGAAGACATATAAGTATATAGTTACAGGTAGTCATTTATCATATTTCAATTAGTTATATTAATAAACAAACAGAGAATGACTATGTCTTTAACATTATAATTATGTATTTGTTTAATGAACACTTATTATGAATTAAGTTCATGCATGTTTTATAATGGCTAAACTTGAGACATGATTCAAATGACTGCTGAAATTACTTTGTTAGTAAAACTATGTTTACAATTATCTAGAATTTGTTGTTTAAATAAATATTAAAGAGGTGTATACATAAATAAATAGTATAATAAATAGACAAATGAAAAAAAATGCCTTGAGAGATTTATACAAACTTTGTATTCATTTAGTTTAGTTACATAAAACTTTAAAAAAATGTGATTGTTTTATATTTATCCTTTGATTCAAGTATGATGACTAGTCTTTTAAAGGTAGACACATGCCTTAATAAATTGTGTCTAAAGCTATCCTCACATTGTACACATGTCTCTGTTCCTCTTGGTATATATCGAACCATCTAGGAGTTTCATCATCAAAGCTATCTACAGGAGCGGTGCTTTCATTTAACATGATAACAGTAATGAAGGAACTTATAATTGGCTTCTCACACTCTAATGTATCTTCCTCATTGATTTGAAGAGTCAACAATGGAGTGGAAACCCACAATAAGTTGCCATAGCATATCCTCCATCGCAACCAAAGTACCTCCATATATGTCGCCTATTACAGTACTATGATCAGTTTCAACAGTTTTTCCTTAATGTTTTATGCCTGCAATATAAATTAAACAATCAGACATTAATACCTATATACATACATTTTATCCATACTGCAATTTCATTGTCTTTGTAATTATTGTTATTATTTAGATTATTATTGTACTACCACAGAAACACAATATCTTAATATTATATGTCAAAGGTATTTCCCAATGTAGAATGATCAGACATCTAAATACATTCATAGAAACTAACTACTCTTAGAAAGTCTCTTAAGTCACAGTCAGAACAATTGTGAAGTAAAAAATCCTATTAAATCAACTAAAAATATCATTCAAGCCACATGCCCCAGATATATTCTTCAGACATAATAAAAAAATATTCACATGAAAGTAATGACTAGTTCAAGATTTGAAGATACTAGTATACATAATACAATTTGTTGGATAACCACATGATTTGCCTAGGTCAGGGAGCAAGACAGAAGCATGATCGTTGTGTGATATACAGTCACATCTACCCAACTGTAGATAAATGTGAATAACAGAAATAAATGAACACCTTGACACAAACGAACAATTTTAAACTTTTCTACTCATGAAGATATTTTAAATATTAAGTCTTACAATTTGCCATAAAAGACACTATAAACTCTTCTATTATCGAATGTATAGTATGTAGAATATTATGATAAAATCTTAAACAACAACAACATAAATTATAATTATAATAATACAATGAAATTCAATCAATCAATATCTTTATTTCCTCCTATCAACAGGAGATATTTGAGCATATATAAACACAAAGTGTGTACCTCGCTGCAATCATCAAGGTTGTATATTATATTCTTTGTCATGCAAATCTTTCACAAGTTCCCCCATGGCTTGTTGCTAGGTGATGGTGTCTCTATCAAAAACGTGCTGTAACTAAGGTCATCTGTCAAGTAGCAGTTAAATTGCTCATTGTGTCCATGTACAATTCCTAAGAAACAAAAATGAAAGAAATTACAATTCTATGTACACTACTGTGCTATAAACAGGATAATAGGAGTCCTCCTTTGAAAACATAAAATATAGTTTGAACTATGCTCAAGTACAGTCAAACCTGTTATCAGCCACCTCATAATAAAGGCCAACCTGTGAATATAGCTCATTATTTCAAAAAATTAATTTTTTAGATCAAGATGACATCCAAATAAAGGCAACCAGTCACTATAAAGACCACATTGTCTTTCCCAATGATGGCCTTTGTTCACATGTTTGACTGCATATAAATAAAATTCTACACAATAGTGATATCTTAAACATCATTTTAACTTACGGAAGGTCACAATAAATGTCATGATAGGATAAAACTAACTCTTGGTTCGAAGAAAAAAAGATAATAGCTTTATGATTTTACCTTGCTTTTATTCACCGCCACCATTAATTTTGTATCTGCTGCTGTTGAGATGTTGTTGACATTGACAACTTTAGCTATGCTTGATGTCATTGTAAGTGGTGATGATTTTTCTGTAAAAAAGACAGGATATTATAAGTTGCACCCTGGAAATAAGTCGACTGAATTTAATTAATTTTAATAAATTTCATATCTAAAAAAAAGATCACTTATTTCCAATCAGGGATTATTGTTCACAATAATTTTAAAAAATACGTTGTATAATTCATAATATTGTATAATGGTGTAACAAAAATAAAATCAATGAAAATGTTTATCAGTCGGTAACAATTTGAAGTACAAGATTTCCGATAATTTTACTAGATTTTCGATCTATATGTCATTTTAATGTAATAAGAAAAATACACACATATACTTATCGTTTGACATCTATGATAAACACAATCTGTGACTATAATAACAAATGTCTGTCCAGTGTCTTGGTTTTTAAAATTCAGCTCATTCATCGGCCGCCATCTTGGAAATCAGAGCGATTCACCAAAAATAGGTGTATCGCGAGTGCTTACCGAGCGTCCGTGTTTATAAACCGTTCAGAAGGCGGGCGATCGATTGCAGTTTGAGCGCTCGCATTGTTGAACACGCCACAGGTCTCCCTAACCTGGATCCACCTCTGTTAGCTGTATTATAAGTGTAACATTATATATTTATGGAATATATCTACTTTTTATCAGATTTGGATAAGAGTAAGAGAAGAAACTCAGAGTCAACTTCTGGTTCTAAAAGTGCAACAGTAACTTGTTCAGGTATGTTTAAAACTAAATCATAAGATATAATGAACAGTGTTTAGTGTGTCATTGTTTAATCATTGATAAGCCTGGCTTTTTTTCACAGTAGTATTTAACATTGTGTTTATTGCAAAAAAGGAAGGATATTTCAGGCAAAATTAAAGTTTAAAAGAGGGACATCAAATCCACATTTGGACAAACTTTCAGAGATTGTAAGTATATGACCAACTTCCATTTTTTCAGAACTCAGGACAGGGTAGATGACTGAGGTTACCTATGATTGTACTAAGCATAGATTCATACATAAATAACTTTTTAACTGTATCTACCTATGTGATAAAACAATCATTCCCTTCTAATATGATATGAACATGGTAAATACATGGATACATTTTAAATGTATTGTATTATAGTTTATACTTCAAAAAGTAACAGGTGAAATACACAAAGTAGTTTCTAAACTTACAACTGCATTTGTTCTGTATTTATTAGAGCCATTAGAGGTGCAGTTTGAAAGTACTTGATGTGAAAGAGATGCCCAGATTCAGCTGTCACCGGGTATGCTTTTTGGTACTTCTTGTTACAGATAACCTCTAAACAACCCATTGACTTACTATATATTTGAGTGGGACTAGACTCAATGAGTAGTTAATATTCAGTACAGGACCAAGTTTATGGATTCAAAAACAACACATATTCTAAAATATATCATGTCTTTTTTTATTAGAGAAGGCTTAACATTGGTAAGAAATCAGAAGTAGTCAGTATCTAAGTTGTTTTGTGGTCTTTAGGTTGTGATGCATTTGATTGAATAAACAAAATGAAGGTATAAAATTGTCCTGTTTTTAACTCACTGAGCTTTTGTGATCATCGTGCATGACATGTTGACAATATTGATATCGACAAAATCTCTGACAAGTCTGATAATGGGCCATTTGGTGAAAAAAGTAGGCCTCCAGGGCCAAATAAGGGAAAACCTTGTGAACACTCTATGAGTCACTGTTTTGATTGGATCATCATGAAATCCTGTCAGAATGTTTGTCCTTATAATATCTTGGACAAGTTCGAAGATGGGTCATCTGGGGTCCCTATGTCAAATCTTATGAAAAACCATTTAAACACTGTAGATTTCACAGTTATTATTGGATCTTCACCAAACTTTGTCAAATTGTTTATTTAAATGATATAACAGTCAAGTACAAGTATGGGCCATCTGGGGTCAAAAACTAGGTCAAGAGGTCAAATCTTAAGAAAACTTTGTCTATGCTGTAGTTGTCATGGTTTTGATTGGATCTTCACCAAACCTTGTCAGAATGTTTGTCTTATTTATATGTAGAACAACTTATAACATGGGTCATCTGGGGTCAAAAACTAGGTTACATGTTCAAAACAATATTTCAGTGAGTAAACAATGATTGTCATGTGAGCGATATAGGGCCCTCTTGTTTTCATCTTGTAATACCCTATTATTTTTTTAGGAGCGTTGCAAAGCTTCATGAGCTTAAACCGGAAGTATGAAAACCCTGGGCCCATAAAAGCTAGGAAAAGCAGCAAGAAGGCAAAAACAACCAGCGAGGAGTATATTGTAAGTTATTTTCACTTTCAAGCACTGAAATGTATTCATTTTTTCAGTTATGTAATTCTTTTTATACATAGATACACAATAATAACATTGCATTTCGTTAAAACAAATTAACACAGGTCAGTGCTGCTCTGAAAGTAAAATTTATTACATTTTGTAGTTGTTATGAAATAAATGTATTTATTTTTTAACACAAATACCACTGGCATATTTTTACTGATTAAGTATAAGGTATGTGTATAACTAGAAATGATGTTAGACAATGTATATTGTTCACTCTCTTTGTACCTGCTGAAACTGCTAAGTATTACAAGTCAGACAGTCTCTGTATAACTGTTTGTAGCAGTGTGCAGAAAAAATTGCTGGTAAATAAGTCTTTCTACCATTACAAGATGGAATTACAACTTGCAAGTGTAAACATATATGCTACAGACAGGGATGTCTCCTGCGTTTGTATTTCTTTCCTCTGTTTGAGGAGGATTTCGATAATGTGTAAGGTAAAAAAGACCTTCTAAGTGAGAGTATGCAACAAAGCACATCTGACATGCTGAACATTGTTATTTATTTTTCAGACCATAGGTGTCTAGATCCTTGATTAGGATTTGAAGATAGTGAGAAAAGCATTTGTCAACCCACTTGGTTTACTAAGTATCTTAAAAATACGTGCAAAACGTACATCAAGTGAAGATGACTGGATAGGTGAACTAGAGACCAATTGTTCTCGCAACAAGGTTACCCACAACTGAAGGTTTTGTAAAACCTTGTAAAAAATGATGATCAAGGATTTGGAGAAGTACAGAAGACAGAAGAAGATCACACAACTACGAGTGTTTGTTGTTGCCGAAGGAAAAGGTATTTATCATCCTATATGCTTATGATAATTTGCATGTGCCGCATGTATAGTAACGCACTGTAGTACCTTTAGTCCACATCAGCCATATCTAATTTTACATAAGAATTGTTTGCATAAAGAAATTTCATCATTACTAATAAGCGGTATTTCGGAAACACTATTACTTCTGATCTAAATACTGTATACGTCATTATTTCTGTGCAAAAGATGTTTCATTTCCAACCACCAAAATAAAACCATGTCCTGTCTCCTGTGTCAAAATCAAAATGCTTGTCTTAAGAAAATAAGTTGTAGAACTGTTGTAACTTTGTCATCTATCTGTGTTTTTCTGAAATATTTGGCAAAAAATGTTAACCAAGATGTTCTGTTGTGTCTTTTAAAAGCCCAAAGGTCAATGTCATAAGTATTAGTTAAAGTTAGTCAGTATGTTTTTGTGTCTAGTTTTTTGTCATCCACGAGTGGATTTCGGAATACTTGGCAAAAATGTTTACTACTATGTGGCAAGTTGTCATGTGAAAAAGAAAACACGTCTGTACCCCCAAGGTCAAGGTTAATGGTTATATGTAAAGATTTGGTCTATTTTTTGTGTCTGGTCAGTAACTTTTCATCTATTGATAGTTTTTGGTCTTGGCAGAAATATTCAAAGCAAATAAGCTTTATACATAAGATTTTAAACAGTATGTGATGAAGCGTTGTGTGGGGGTATGATGATTGGGCAGAACTGTTTAATGATGGCTTGCCACCCAACCCTGTTATTTAATTGAAATTATGCGTTGCATACAGTTGGAGCATGTCTTCAAAATTTTGTTTAGTTTGTTATATAAATATTGCTTCATGTACAACCCCCATGGCAGCTACCAATCAACTTCATTTACTTCTCTCAACCAAAATCACTGTGATAATGTGTCTTAATGTCGTATGCAACCTTTCCTTGACATCATGAGTCAAAAAGTCGATTTCCCCTGATTCTTCTGAAATATTGTACAATGATAGTGTAGCATTTTGTTCGTTTTTTGTTTGTTTTATTTTTTCTGCTTTCTGACCCGTTTCCTAGCAATGTCATGTCGAATGTCTTAGGTGTAATACCAACATTTTTACATGCTTAATTGGTTCAAACATAATGCTATTGTAATTTCAAATACACCAACTTCAAGCTCTTATCTGTGGAATAAGCTCATATAAGGTTTAATGGGGTTTTGCTGTCTTTATTTTCTTGGCGGAACGTTAAGCACTAAACGTAATTATATTCAATCAAATAATGAATCAATGCATTACCGATGCATGACGTCAAGGAAAAGTTGCATACTACCTTAATATGCCTACAGTCAAGTAATTTTCTTTGTGTAGTTTATTTGATCCTTTATTTACTTGATCCATTATAGATAGTTTGTAGCGATATGTTCCACTCCATGTAATTGATTGCTAGCTGTCAGGATACTTAATTTCTTGGCTATTCTAACTTGCTTGTATTGAGTAAGTTGTCAATTTATGCATGCTTTATGCTTCATCATGTCCTTGCCCAGCTTTTTACATGTTGTTAGTTTAGATGCCTTGGCCACTCCAAGTATATCTATCTTAATACAGTCAACAGTTATTGTTCTGTTTCAGTTACAGTTATAGTTGACCATAGTACACTACTCAGATGACTTTTTTTGATTGCGAGATATCCATTCTTAATCTCTTGTGTACATAAATGCTTTATATAGAGCTTATACACATGTATCAAATATTTAGTTAGGAGGTTAGTCATTAAAGTAGAATACATGACCACTATTGATTTTGAGGACAAGGGCTTACTATCCAGCTGGACTTTAGGTGCATCAGTGTTTCACAAACACTTCTTGTTTATCCTTATTGTGAAAAAAAAATCCTTAGATTTAGATTTATTGGAAATGATGGGTTTATTAGTCCCCAGAATAAGTTAAATTTGTTTTTCATGTATGATTTCCTGATGAGTGTATGATTACTAAACGTGTCATTTATTATATTATACTATACTGTTAAGTGTTCTGTATTTATTACTGTCATACAGTTGAAGACAATGGGTGAAACTGATTTTAAAAAACATCTGAATGAAATGAGGGAGCCTGGTCTGCAGTTTTTGTGTTTCCCAATCTCCAGAAGCTTGTTAATTGTTTCATAAGCGCTGCTAAGGATCATACAGCTCTTTCACCAGGACTAATTTGATTTAAGTTTGAATATAAATTACACATGTATTACCATTCATGGCAGAGGGGTAATACCTTATCAGTTCACATTGTCTATCCAACAGTCAGTCAATCCATTCAAGTCCAAGATTATTAGTCAACATCGACAAGTGACACTGGAGTTATTTATTGGTTTATTTTCTGTAATTCATTTTCTAGTTTATATATAGGTTATTAGCAGTTATAATTTTTAGTTTTAAAAATCTACTTGACCCTAGCATAATAATATTTACTTAGAAGAATTAAAAGGAATAGTTTTTTGTAATGGGATTTAAAATCATGGAGTTCACTTGTTAATTTTTATACTTTTCTAGTAGGTTGAGGAGACCAGCACAGAAAAGCAATATGAAAATACATTAGAAGAGAGTTGTTGTTCGGTAAGAAATGACATTTACTTACAAAACATACCTTGAAAGTGCTAAGTTAAGAAACTGTCATAAATTACATGGGTCTGATAGAGCTTCTTTATAAAGTTAAACATGTGCAAAAGACCACCTTCACTTACAGTCAACCTTGGATGAAATGCCTTGTTATATGAGTCACAATGATGATTGATGATTATCGTTAAGTTTTGATAACATTTTACCTATTAACATGTGATCACATGATTACAACAATACTGTCGTTTTAGTACCAGTATTTAGAAATCAATTGATATTTATAGCGATGACAATGACAAAAACTTGGTTCTAACTTCTTCTCAAGATTTCCTTTGTTGAAATAATTCTGACTTATCTAGGATAAAAGATAAGACTTTGTAGAACAATGAAAAAAAAGAAGAAATGAATGATATAATAATTTATGTCACCAGGTACAAAGTAATGTTATATAAATTGATCCTAAAGACAAAAATAATGCCAGTCTAGACATTCCAGCTATAATAAGTTTGCTCTGACTTCTGCTTTATCATTAAAGCATTAATGAGGTCATAAGAATTCGCATGCACACATTTTAAAATTAAGTTAAGCACATACTAAATGTTAGAAATTTATAATTTTGTTGCATTTAACAGGATATCATGAGGGAACCAGTTGAGAAAAAAGACCGACGTCAGATGGGTCCGAATTATTGGAGATTAAGGAAAAAAATCACACCTCCAGCTTGTGATAGTTTGGTGAGGTGTATTTCTTAATTTACATTAGACTTGTTCATATGAAGTTTGCTGGTGAGCGAATATAGGGTCATCATGGTCCTCTATTGTTTTAAAATTGTTTTCTTCTCATGTACTTGAAAAGATGTTGATATTTCACATACTGATAAGAGTATTATGCTGGAACCATAACATTGTATTGCCTCTATTTGTTAATGAGTTCATGAGAATTTGCATGCACACATTTTAAAATTAAGTTAAGCACATACGACGTGATAGAGCTTGACTAGAATGAAGACCTGCTACATCAACTAGCTGATGTCTATCAGATAGATATGATTTGAACCAAAGGACAGCATCTGAACTGAGGCTAATCTCAGTCAGTTTCATTAATAAAATACTATGATTGACCGTATCGAATGTCTTCTGTAAGTCAAGAAGAACAATTCCAACCATGTTACCTTGATCCATTTGAAATTAAATGAAATCAGATAGATGGATAAGACAGGTATCCGTTGAAAATCCGCGTCTAAAACCAGACTAAAAACTGTATAAAATCTTTTTCTCATTCAAATAACCTTCCATTTGATTATATATTACCCTTTCAAAAACCTTAGAAATTATACACAAAATAGTAATGTCGACTAAAAAGCTCATAGATAGCTTGTTTGTCTTACCGACTTGAAATAAATCTTATAATTAATATAGGTACATCTATTGAAAAATGACTATCAATTTGAAAATACTCTCCGTGGACATGGCAATACATGCGCATCGGTCCGTTGACTTGGCTTCTAGATTATATTTAACATCGATTGGTGGGATATTTTCAGCATACGGTAGTACATACATATTCTTGTACAGGATATGGGAGCACAATCCAGTAAGCATGAAATTATTGCATACCAACCCACTTAACGTCTGACAAGTTTGGTCCCCTTTCTATCTTGATTTTCATTCCGCCAGGTCCCCTTCGTTGTCACAAGTATCTACCTCTGTGTGTTTTTTATGTTCCAAAGATATGCATGGGATGAAACTGGAGACTTGGAGAGTGATATTTAATAGTTGTCTGATGATATTGTTCTTGTATATAGGAAAATCCTATTTGATCAAATGACATTAATTGCTCGTCTGAATTAGCTTTAGTTTTTCTTTAACTTGTCTTCAATATATCGTAACTGTTGGCACAAACTGTCTTAGCTTCGGATAAACACTAAGATACAAAGAATTTAACAAAACAAATATTTCTTTTTAACATTATATTAAATGTTTGAAAACAAAGCATGGATCATGAAAAACAATATTGATACCACAATAAAAGCCAAACCATGCCTTATTTAACAATGCTTGAAAATATTTTACAGTATAACGATGTCAAAAAAAAACATAACCTTTTTTTCAAACTTCACTTAAAATAACATCATCTTTTGGTTTGCTCATCCTGAAGTTGTGCATGCAATTTACATATTTGCGAGACATTCCTCCTCGTCTAACATCTTCCTCTTCTTAACATTCCATTATTTCAACTGAATCTGTTTCAGATTGACGTGAATCTGATATAGTTGAGCTTTGTGATGATAATGGTCGGGATGTCTTGTCCCCACGCTGAAATGGTTGAACATTTTAATAGCATACATGTACATGTTACGTATATTAAATACATATATAAGAATTTCACATCTTAGGGATGTAATAAATCATTTTTAATAAAATAGTAATAAAGTATATGCAACTTTTATTTTCCAGAAAGACAGTAACTGGACATTGACTAAAGTGATGCAGATCAACTTTAAACGTAAACAATATTTTGTACATCAATACATAGTAGTATTCAGACTATACTATTTAAACTATGATGCTATTTACCTTTACTTTCTTTATTGTTTTCTGAATTTTGTGGGCAAGTTTCAGTTTCTTTTTGTTATTATCGTCATCTTCTTCATCATTTAGCGTGAGGACAAGCTCGGTGTGGTCCACGGGGTAAAATCCTTTTTTCTTTTTATTCAGAACTCCGTGCTTTACTTGACCGAAAGCCATTCCATTTTTGTTTGCAGGAAGCAACTGCTTTACTCGTTCACCTTAAGTAGTAATATTATTTTATGATTGAATACCAACATCAAATGTAAAATAATTATTTTTCTGTAATTAATAGTGCAATTCATGTGTAAGATAAATCTTAAACTTAAATTAGTGTTTTAGTCCGTCCGTATTTTTAACTCCGAAACAATCAGTTAGCTGTCAATAAGAAGAAATACAGAAACGAGTCTTCATCCTCCGTTAATAAAATTAATGATCTATGTGTAGCGACCCCCTGTATGTGTGGGTTATAGGTCGTGTTCAACCCCCGACAGAACGCTACTTGGGTTCGCCTGGTCCCGTCTTTTGGTATATAACATCTGTGTATTTATGTGAAAAATGACGGAGGCAAATTAACTTCATTTCTAGAACTTTTATTTATGAACAATAAACAAGAAAAGTGAAATATGCATATGATAATGAAATTTATACGACTAAATGCTGTGCACCGAGATTGATACCAATAATAATTATCAATAACTTATGAAGTTCTGTACTTAACACAACGCGAGATGACGCAGAGCACATCTATAATAACTCATTGGTATAATATACCAAGTTTACCACAGAAACGCGTAATACTTAAACATAATCACCAAGAATAATTTGTGTTGGTATAACTACCAATATTGGTATAACCAAACCACTCAGATATACTTAAACTTTGAAATACAGGTATTTTAAAAGAAGATGAAATATAGTGGGCATACCACAAGTATCACTAAAATCGGCCATATTGTTTTGGTATAACTAAGTCAACTAGGTCACTGGTATATGATACCAATTGGTATAAAACTTTTATTATTTATTTAACACCGAATAATTGGAATTACCTCTTCATTGTCCATGATTGGTATATGATACCAATATGGTATTTATTTAAATTTATCACTGGATGGTATAATTTAAAACACTTAAGATTTAAGCAATGGCACTAGAAACTTGGATACCAAGTTCGGCATCCATCGAAATTTCGCGCTGCCGCAGTATATTTAGTACGTCCTGATGACGTCACCACTAATAGTAAGAGCGCGTGCTAATGGCGGATCAAAACCAGGAAGTAATTTCTCAGTCAACTTTAAATCGTAATTTAAGGATCGCAGCTCAATATAAAAGGATTCTAAGGTAAAACTATCTAAGTTTGATACATATTATATTAATAAGATCACTTAATATACGAATTGATTCACATATGATACGGAAAAACAACAATAAACATGAAAATACACAATATGACATTCAAACCTCTCGCGTAACGTTTTCAATGAAATATCTCGCATAACGGTGCACAGCTCAACATTACAAATACAAACAATGCAATTTAAACATTAAGTACATTAATGAATTATTAATGAATAATTACTCGTATATATTAAATATCATGAAATATTCAATGTACGTTCATAAATACATAGTAAAACCAAGTGGGTGGGTAATGTGACATAAACAAAGAGTATCGTGGACGCACCGGTTTTCGAACCCCTGAGTCTTTAACTGGACGTTTCTCTATCAACTGTATAAATATTGACCATCAATTCTAATGGTCAGGTAAAATAATCTATTACGTACATACCTGCTTGAAAATAATCATCGCATCCATCAATCAACCATCTTTATACTCCAATATTTCCCACCACCCTCAGATAAAAAAAACAAAATGGCGGCCATTAAAGAGCACCTGCTTTCGAACCCTTCTCAAGAAACTACAGAACAGTTCACGAACGTTGTTCCACGAGAGTCAAAACGTTAACAGTAATTAACACAAACATTAAACAACTAAATATAACGGTAATTAAGTCTTATGTTTTTATTCTTCGGTGTTTGTTTGATCATGGCAAGGACAGAGGAACGCATCATGACGTCTAACTACTCTCTGTTTGCAACAATATATCAAATGTGTCCAATGCCCACAGTCTGGAAAATCACATTGGGCCCATTTTGTTATTACAAGTGATACGCAATTTTTCAGCTGTGCTGGCTGAAACATTTTACAGACACAACATTTGTCTTCTTCAGATATATCATCTGATTCATCAGAATCAGTATCTGGAATAAGATTAACATGTGATGGACCAGGTTCTGGGTGGTGGGAACGACTTGGTGGTGCAGAAGATTGTTGTTGAAAATGTCACTTGGGTATTCAAAAGGCGTTTTCCTGATACAATGGTTTTCAATGGTTGAGATTCTGTTATGTTTTCTGGAATATCAGATATGGTTATTTCTTGTCCAGAAACAGTGTTATTGAATCTTTTCTTGAAGGTATCCTGATGAAATTCTTTTTTCATTTGGATTACAGATTTGGCACTTTTAAAGAAGTCATCTGGGTTTACATCAGGTGTACAGGGTGAAGACGGACAAGCTAGATGATCATGATGCACAGGAACAGCAAAAGGCTCTGAAGGCTTGAAGTTGTCTGTGCTTATGACATTTTTATCCAGAGGATAAATCCCGGTCTTTCTAAAGGCTGATTGAATATATTTGAGAAAGTGGCTATCCAAATACTCGTAAAATGTGGCGGAATTTGACCAGCCAGTTTTGGACATGGCTCCTGCAGACCCAGGTGAAACCCCTTTAAGCAAATCAACATTCTTTCTTAGCCCTTAAATACGAATTTGCGTTTCCAGCACCAATGATTGTGGTTATGGCAGCTCGAGATGAGGTGATGAGAGGCAGACTTCCCTTACTGCCAACTATGTATGGAGGGGAATGTTCTGTCTGGATTCCCTTCTCATCAATGTTGTATATACATTCGGGTTTGTTATGGAGGTTGTTGATCGTAATGGTGTTTTCTAAGATATGAAAGTAACTGTCAATAACAGGTTTGGACGTACCAGCAGCTCGACATTTTGACAAAGCCCTTGGTTTAGTGACCCTAAGCTCAGGCCAACGTGATCTAAACCCATTAAACCACTTAACAGAAAGAGGTTTATCGGCTGATCTTTTTTTTTTTTAAAAAAACAGCATAGTCACTGGCTTTGGACACAACTTCTGTAATCGTAAAACCATAACCAAGGTCAGCCATGTATCTAACGAATTCTTCTAGCTTAGCTTCCTCTTCTTGAGAGAATAATGGTCCAGGCCCAGTACTGACAGTTTCAGGATCAACCCGGTCACGAAGAGTGTTGTGTGGAAGCAGTTTTAATAGCCATACCAGTCTCCTTCACTAACTTAAATGCATTAATTAAAGCAGACGGTGAATAATCTCTGTGTCTCTTTAATCTCTTCACTGGATTCAACTGAAATACAAAAACATGTTAAATTATTTAGTGAGAGAAACAATAAAAGGGACTTAAGGGCTACGCATTTCGAATATACTTCAATACAGTAATAACATTTTTATTGTTTTTGTTGTTGTTGTTGAAGAAAAATGAGCTTTATTTACCTGTTTATGGAGCATTTTTCACTCGAGTGTTGAGAGAGCGTTGTTTATAAACAAAACATTAGTGCACGTGTAGAGATGACGTCACACGATCTCGCGCGTACGAACGAGCGTAAACAAAAAGGTTCGAAAGGAGGTGGGGTTCGAGAATAGGTGCGTAGACGATACTATATTAAAGTGAGTCAATACCATGAAGACATAAATATAGTCAATAATAATTGAGATAAATATGTATTATGTCTGTATATTATACATGTTAGGCCAAATCGTTACATATGTTTAATGTAAAATGAAAATAATAAATTATGCACTGAAATTATAACCAAGATGCTAGAAATGTTTCCATAGGACACGGATGTCCCCGCTAAATCACACTGGACACAGAAATTAGTGTTGTGTGGCAGACACTATGTGAATACAACATATAACATATTCCTTGGGAATGCAGTCCCAAAGTGGGTGATAAACTCCACCTGATAGTGGTTCACACAGCATATATTTCACTATGACAACAAGATAAGGAATGCACGAAAAAATTCAAGTGTCCACTGTGACCTTGACCATTGAGCAAGTTACACAGTTTTTTGCGCATGACACGTTGTCTTGGTATGGTGATCATATGTGCCAATTATTTCATAATCCAATCATGCACGACAAAGTGATGAGCCGGAAAATGCCAATGGACAGGGAAAACACAATATACCGTCCGCAATTTCATGGCGAGTGCATATAAAGCGTTGACAATGCATTTCTCGTGTGTCATTAGGCAAAATATTAGTAGAATAACTTTAATTTTCAAATGTTAACGTTATACCTGCATTAAGATTTATTTCTGTGGAATCCCTTTTCTTGTATTCGGTATTAACAACGTAGTAGTTACATTTCTTATGTTTATCCAGTATTTTGTTCAACTCTTCATCTGTTATACAGTGTTCTTCTCTGTCTTTTTTATCAATCTGTGTATCTACATACATATACAAGCATTAAATGTAAGTTGAACAAACTGTTTTACAGATAATAGCAGTACATAAGTATAGTAAAATATTAAAAGACTGAAGAATATTTCGACGTGTAAAGATTTGCTCATTCAAGTATTATAACAAAAAGAAAGCAAAACAATTTTACCCGAGTCCAAGTCTGCATGTTCATTCTTCTGGTCACCATCACGCGACAGTTCCATTCTAGCGTCTTCATACATTTGTGCAAGGTTTTTGGACGGGTCATAATCCTGTATTGAAATGTGAGTAGACCATTTTAGAATTAGAAATCAGTTATGGTTTTCATGGGCCTTTTTGTGTGCTTTCTTAAGTAAAAATAATTTATCAATCTTAGGAAGTTCAAAATCGTAAATAAAAATGATCAATTAGTATTTGGAATATAAGTGAAGGGCACATGAGTGAAAACATGCGAATGAATTCCAAATTACTGTTTGTGTTAACACTAATTGAGCAACCTGTAGCATCGGTTAATGACAGACTTATAAATACAATGTCTTATTCCAAATGTCATTGTGAATGTTAGAAGAAATCGCTTGTGGTTCGTTGAAATGAAAACCAATCGGGACAATATCATAATGAACCGTTGAAATATTTAATCAACTGCTAGTATATACATCACCATTCCGTAATGGGTCGTATTAGAATATGATTATCTTCAGGAAGGATAGATTTTTTAATTCTAGTATGTTTGAAATAATTCTATCTAATACAGTCATATTGTTGATTATCCGCACCACATGCATCAGCATTTTATCAATTCAAGGGTGTAAAATTCTAAATTGCTAAACACAAGTGCTAAATACATTGCGAATATTGACTAAATGATTACATACGAACCAGTGCTAGTACTGGCGTTCACCAGTTGAGCCAATGGCTCAAAATAATAAAAAAGGGCTCATTTTGATAAAATCTCGATAAAGTATTACTTATGCATTTCGGAATCCCGTTTCCGAAAATAAAACACAATTCAATTATTAACCTTTAAAACATGATACCAAAAGTAGTCCTGATTAAATCAGAAGTAAATATAAACCAACCGCCTGGGCAGTCGGTTGTCGATGATGACCCGATTGATGATCACAAAACGTAACAGCGTCGCCATCTTCGCATCTCTAACAATGAGATTTGTTCGAAACAGATGCGAACTAAAGAATCAATTAGTATAAACATATGCAAGAACAATTCCATAGTAGCAATTTATTTGAAAACGTGTGGATATGTAACCGTAACAAACATGTGTCAAACAGATCGAGCATAATATCATCTGTAGTATTACCTGAAGCTTTGGTCGTACAATCTCTGATATAAAATCCATCCCTGAAACATGCTGTTCAATCGTGTGTCTTGGATCTGAGTCGAAACATGCAAACTCACTGAAACATATAAGAAGTTCAGCATCTTAAAATGCATCAACACATTTGTTGAGGTACAAGTTCTTGTATCAGAAACGTGTGAATTTACAATTTGTATATTATGCTAGTCACAGAAATATAATGTAAGAGAATATATCATGGTGTATGTACATGATTGTACAATTCTTTACTGTTTGAATTTAATAACCATACATGTATAACATTCCTAATCAATGCGTTGTTATATATCCGCACACATTATTACATTTGTACAAAAGTGCGTCGATACTTAGATGACTTTTTTTATGTAAGAACGTTTTAAAAACACACTCTGTTTAGGTTATCTACCAATTCAAAAAGTTTTACCGGTATATTTTAGTTGTGTTTGATTGATTCTTGGATATGTTCAATTCTTCCAATGTTGCTCTAATTAATTCTACTCTGTCTAGTTCTCTTTCAATATAGGGAGTCTTGAATTCATCCGAGAGCTATAACATGAGAGAAAATAAATGTGGATGAAAGAAAGACAGATGTCCAGTGTGAAGTCAAAACTTTTTGTGTTGGGCTATACCACAAATAAGCATGAAGGAAATTGAATTGCGACTTGTACATGTTAATAGTATACATTTGTATCAGACTGGCCTGCAGCTAACTGCACTCTTCACAGCTTCAAGCATAAAAAAGAAGTACTGTGGGATCTTTTCGTTGGGGATTTAATTTCGTGGATTTCGTGGGTCGGCTCGGGTCATCCACGAAATCAAATCCCCACGAATTTAAATGCAGAGATAAGGCATTTCTTTTCCAAAATCCACGAATTTATGTCCCCACGAAATAGCCATTTTAGTAAAAATCACGAAAATTGAGCCCAACGAAAATAAATGAAAATACAGTAATTGATAGAAATGCTAGTAGCTGTTCTGACACATACTCATTTCAGAAATAAGTTCTAGTATTCGATTTTAGTGGCACGCCAATTTTGTTATATTTTTGTCGTGTTACTTAGATAAATGTGCTTTTTCATACTTAAGAGTATTAAAACATGTCTATATCTTACTTTCCTGGCCTCGGAAGCCTTTTGATTCCAAGTCTGTATCAGTTTCTCATATTTGGTGTAGATGATACTGGATTTGTCAGTTGCCTCATTCCCTTTATTTCTATATTTGTGCTCCATATTGGATGTTCGTGCTAATCTGGCTTTCATTGCTTCCTTTTCCGCCGTGAAACAGGCTTTGTGATACATCTAAGTTCGAATAAATTAAATTTGAAAATTACAACGTTTGAATTCCATTTAATTTCTACATGTATATATTATCTTAATTGTTCGTGTAGTATGATGTAAAGTACATGTGATCAGTCTGAAAGTAAGATATACATGTACGTATTTATATATTTGGATTATATATTTATAAGGTTATCCTAATTCGTTAAGAAATTAAGAAACCAACCAATTAATGGTTAATACCTTTCTGACTGCGTCTATACGTGTAGCTTTCTTCCTCAGCTTCTTCACTAAGTATGTCATCTGTTCATCAAATCGATCCATCTGCTTTTTCCATTTATCATCGTACCTGAACATATTGCTCAATTTTTTATAATGAATTTAGTAATATTAAAGCCCCATGAGCTTTTTGCAATAAAAATATATGTAAAAAACAAACATTTGCTGATATTATCCCAAGATCATTATTACCGAAGAAACAAGCCCTTTTTCTTCTAAAACACTAATTTCGCTGTGTATTTTGCTTTTGTTAACTTGAAATATATAGGTCGCGTGACGTCACTTAATGCTGTGTGCTTAATATGACTGCGGGAAAATACAGCCGTTCTATAAATAGTATCTTTTTCAATGATATTGAAAAAAATACGATAGTGGGAGGAAAACACACCGGATTCCTCTGTTATAGAATAAACAGAAACTGTTAGAACAGATAAATGTATATGCTTATTGGACTTTAAGGGGTTTCGGGAAATGGAAATTAGATATCAAGAGGTGTGGGGTGGCGGTTACAATGGTTAGTAATACGATGAGATGTTGGGAAACAGTAAATAATATTAAGAGGTTTGAAGAAATGGTTAGTAATACAAAGATGTTTCGGGAAATGGAAATTAGATATTAAGACGTTAGGGGAAGGTTTTAAAATGGTTAGTAATACAAAGAGGTGTGGGGAAAATGGGTAGTTGGTAAAAATGGCGGTAGATGAATCATGTTCAGTCAAATCATCCAAACAAACTTTACATCTCGTCTGTTTCACGACATCCGGGGAGATTAACCATAAATTAGCAACTATAAGATTAACTTGGCTTATAAATATTTACATAACTGACTACACAGAGATCACGTGACAAAGTGGACACAGTAAAACATGGTTCGGTTTTTAAGACCACCAATAATTTTCTTGAATGGGCATGTTCTCCAGAAGTGTAGGATGTATAAATCAATGTTCGCGTGATACATGCACATATGGACATGGTAGTACTTACTTTATAAGGGTCTTCTCCATAGTAACAAAGTCACTGGCATATTTGCTGTATTCATTCTTCTCACCTTTCAGTCTATCCAGGAACACGTCCATGCTTTCTATTAAACGTGTAACTCCTGAAATATTTATTTTTATAAATGTTTAGAGACATATTTTAGAATACGAGTAAACTCTGTCTGACTGTAACATTTAACTGAGCTACAATAACGTAGGTTTCAACAGATAGGATAGTTGTTTATGGCCACCAGCAAGTGTTTTCTTGGTGCAACCTGCATGAGGACGCATGAAGATATCATATATTTTGTTACTGTCTCACGCTAATATACAAACAATACTATTAATGTTTGACAAACAAAGACATTGATGAACCGTTCGAATCACAAACACAAATGATAAACAAATGGTTAAGAGAAGGAACACTTGTACCTATATAGTTGTTGGTAGACAAAGTTTATGGCCTTTTCAATGCTTCTTCAGTGTCTTGTATTAGTTTTGATACGGCACGTTCGTTTTTCTTATTCGATTCAGCTTCAATGCGGAACATTTTCTTCCAATGTTTCAGATCTGATATCCAGCTAAAACATCAATATAATTAGTAAAATTGGATACTTCGATATAGAATCACGGTAATACAATTTATATTTGTACACATGTCGCACATGGCACTGTACTATCATCATGAGGAAGACATGCACTGATCGTGTAGACAAGTGCACGATTTTCCTTGGAAATAATTTCAAAAATAATTAGTTTGGAAATTGTAGAATCGTAGAACCATCGCATGACTCTCGTATAGATATCGCAACACTCGCTGCCGGTTAAGTGCACGTGAAATCAAACGAATATTGACCAATCATCGCGCGGCGACAATACAGCGGCATACCTGCGGTCGAAATTATGGCCGGTCAGGAAACGAGAACAGGCAACAGTTGCAACTCATGCCATCCTTGAGGAGCAGCAGGCCCGACAGAGGCACAGGGAGAGTACGGTGCGGGTGAAGCCTCGGCTGCTGGAAACGAGTTACCCTTGATCACTACGACACCCTGAAGCAGGAATTGATGACAGAATTGCATGGGGACTTCAAAAAGCATACTTTAGAATCGAGCCACCCTTGTTTCGAAAATGGTGGACAGACTGAGCAACAAGACTGCGGTCTATGGACCTGTGATAGTGATAAATGAGGGTAATAATGAAGTAATGATAGTTATAAGTGATTAATAATGAAGTTATGATAGTTACATGTGAGTACATGAGGGTAATAATGAAGTTATAATAGTACATGAGGGTAATAATGATGTTATGATAGTTACATGAGAGTACATGGGGTAATAATCAAGTTATGATAGTTACCGAGAGAACATGAGGGTGATAATGAACTTATAATAGTTACATGTGAGTACATGAGGGGTAATAATGAACTTATGATAGTTACAAGTGATTAATAATGAAGTTATGATAGTTACATGTGTGCACATTACACGTGAGTACATGAGGGTAATAAGGAAGTTATGATAGTTACAAGTGATTAATAATGAAGTTATGATAGTTACATGTGAGTACATGGGGTAATAATCAAGTTATGATAGTTACCGAAAGAACATGAGGGTGATAATGAACTTATGATAGTTACATGTGAGTACATGAGGGGTAATAATGAACTTATGATAGTTACACGAGAGAACATGAGGGTAATAATAAAGTTATGACAGTTACATGTGTGCACATTACACGTGAGTACATAATGGTAATAATGAAGTCATAATAGTAACATGTGAATACATGAGGGTGATAATGAAGTTATGATAGTTACATGTGAATACATGAGGGTAGTAATGAAGTTATGATAGTTACATGAGAGTACATGAGAGGTAATAATGATGTTATGATAATTACATGAGAGTACATGAGGGTAGTAATGAAGTTATGATAGTTACATGAGAGTACATGAGAGGTAATAATGATGTTATGATAATTACATGAGAGTACATGAGGGTAATAATGATGTTCTGATATTTACATGAGAGTACATGGGGGTAATAATGAAGTTATGATAGTTACATGAGAGTACATGAGGGTAATATTGAAGTTACGATAGTTACATGTGAGTACATGAGAGGTTATAATGATGTTATGATAATTACATGAGAGTACATGAGGGTAATAATGCAGTGATGATAGTTACATGATAGTACATGAGGGGTAATAATGATGTTATGATAATTACATGAGAGTACATGGGGGTAATAATGAAGTTATGATAGTTACATGAGAGTACATGAGGGTAATAATGAAGTCATGATAGTTAGATGTGAGTACATGAGGGTAATAATGAAGTTATGATAGTTACATGAGAGTACATGAGGGTAATAATGAAGTCATGATAGTTACATTAGAGTACATGAGGGTAATAATGCAGTGATGATAGTTACATGATAGTACATGAGGGGTAATAATGATGTTATGATAATTACATGAGAGTACATGAGGGTAATAATGCAGTGATGATAGTTACATGATAGTACATGAGGGGTAATAATGATGTTATGATAATTACATGAGAGTACATGGGGGTAATAATGAAGTTATGATAGTTTCATGAGAGTACATGAAGGTGATAATGGAGTTATGATAGTCACCTGTGAGTACATGAGGGTAATAATGAAGTCATGATAGTTACATGTGAGTACATGAGGGTGTAAATGGAGTTATGATAGTTACATGAGAGTACATGAGGGTGTACATGGAGTTATGATAGTTACATGAGAGTACATGAAGGTGATAATGGAGTTATGATAGTCACCTGTGAGTACATGAGGGTAATAATGAAGTTATGATAGTTACATGAGAGTACATGAGGGTAATAATGAAGTTATGATAGTCACCTGTGAGTACATGAGGGTAATAATGAAGTCATGATAGTTACATGTTAGTTCATGAGGGTAATATTGGAATAGTAATGCAGTTATGATAGTTACATGTGAGTACATGTGTGTAATAAAGATCTGAACTATATGGTAATGATATAACTGAATGATACTGCAGTGTAACCTCTCCAATGCAACACCATTTTGAAGTAGATAAAGTATATTGTTGGTGAGAAGTTGTTGCTTTAGAGAGGTTAAAGTTATGATGATATAATGCAATGCGAAACCAGTGATATTTCTAAAGGTATGTATAGTTATGTATTAGATGAAGCGAATATAACTTAATCACACTACATCTATTAATGAGATGATGATAATTATGACATATGATACTACAGTTTTTAACGAATCTTGATAATAATTATAACAGATTTTGTTTATATCGAGCCCCTTTTCAACAGTCAGAGTCATTTGAGGCGGACACTTCATCTAACCATCGTTCCTGGGTAGAACCAGTACTAGACGCCCATTCTCCGAAAGCAACTGCCTACTTTCTCACATAAAGTCACATGGATGGTAGCGGGTCTCGAATCCACGACCCTCTATCGGCGAGAGGCGATTTGTTGTCAGCGACTTTAACCCCTCGACCATGGAGGCTGGTCGATAATATAACAGAATGATACTAAAGTTATAAATGAAGAGAACATATCAGAATGATACTTAAGTTATAAATGAGATGATGAAAATATAACAGAATAAAACTATAGTTATTAATGAATAGGCAATAATATGGCCGAATGGTTCAGATTTAGTGATTGTTAACAGTTATATATGTATGAATATAATATCTAGTTACAGAAACAACGTTGATTAAATAATTTACTTACTGCGCTGGTCTATTAACATCGTATGGACAAAATAATTGCATTTTTTCTAAGCATTTACTCATAATTAAAACGATCTAATCAAATAAGGACAGAGCTGAAAAATATGCGTCTGCTCATCTGTGTAAACGGCGACGTTGTCAAGCGATACGACGTTTTAACCTTTGGGCGGATGTGACGTCATAATGTAAAATGACGTTTGACCTTTAACCTCGGTCCATTACAGTTTGACCGGATCATGGTATACCGCATTGGTATAATTATTATACATCCATACATGATTGTGCTTCAAAAGTGCTGTACAAAGAACGTATTAACGAAACATCAACAAATAAAAATATACTTATAAATACTCCAAATATATAACAGGAACCAAAAGGAAGACAAAAGTGTTGGGTAAAATATCAGGTAAAATATAATCATAAAAACAAAGTACATTTTAATTATCATCTACCTATCTGATCCACATTAAAAAATGTCAATTATTGTAAATTATATAAATAATAATGTACAACTTTTATTTATCCTGAATTTATCATGAAAGATAATGATGAAGTCAACGGTGGATTGTTGAATATGGAAACTTCAAAAACATTAAAAATTAATGATTTGTTTGATTATTATTTCGGAGGGGCTACACAGAGGTGTTAATGTTATATTTATTATGGAAATGATATATACAGAGGTTGCTATGTTATATTTATTATGGAAATGAATTATACAGATGTCGTTATGATACATTATTATATGATCTATAAATAAACACATTTTGATTGGCTGATCCATCATATAAACATAAATGATTATGTCATAATCAATGGTGAAACTTGATATTTAATGGATTTTTCGGAATTTCCAATTCTAAAAATAGAACCATGTCAATATTCATCAGACAAAAGATAGACGCATTGCGCATTTTGTTCTTTTGTCCTTTCGTGTCGGGGGATGGAAACAACCCGGGCAGTTTTTGTTCCCACCCCATTTTCCCGACCACCCGGGCATTTTCCCCGATCCCCGCGAAGTTTTTGTTCCAAATTTTGTACAACTCCTGGGCATTTTCTTCCGACCAATTTTTGTCCCGGTCCTTCGGACAAATTTTATCCTGACCCCAGGGCATTTCCCCCGACCCCCGGGCATTTTCTCCCGACAGCCGGGCAATTTTTGTCCCAACCCCCGGGAAATTTCTGAATTTCCAATTCTGAAAATAGAACCATGTCAATATTCATCAACCGAAATTATAAGTCGTTATTTGTGATATGTTCATCTTTCTTTGTTATTGATATGATACATATATTTTTCTGTTTATCAAATAATGCATTAAATTTCGACATGAATCGGTATACATTTGTATTATGCTCAATGGTTTCAAATCAATGTTTCATATAATAAAACAGTTGTTGACTAGTGAGTCACTAAATATGATGTGATATTCACCGGCAGAATACCATATTGACCTCGGCTACGTCAATATGGTATTCTGTCGGTGAATATCACATCATATTGTAACATGAGGCACCTCAGTTACTTATTGACATTATGTCAGATTTATCCAGTAATTATAATTCGTGCATTGATTCATATGCAGGTACGAAAATCGTAAGTCATCTTTACATTTTGAGTCGCGGAAATAAGTGACATTTCCGTTCGTCGCTATTGTTTCATGTTTTGATGCATATTTTAGTTATAATTAAGTTCATTCAACTCATTATTAACTGAAACTTGCTTTTACCTCATGATTGTTCGTGTAATTAAGTGAAAATCTGCATTTCGCTAATTCCGTTTCAATGTTATGATGTCATTTCTGCACGCGCCAATGTTTAAGTTCGTTACGTATTGTGACCTTTTGTGAGATGATTAAGATATTTATCAAAGTACTGTATGGTCATATTTTAATCGAGAAATGATGCTTTTATGACTTTTTATGTTGAATGTTAATATTTTCATGTTCCGTCTTAGAACTTATTTTAGGACGGCGTAGGAAGCCTGTTTGCTCATCAGACTTAATATTCATTGGTTCTGAACCATGCGGTGTTTGGATATTATTTTATTATTGGATTAGCAATATCACCCCATTCTTTTTTAGATTATTTCGCCTTGTTAGCTCACCTGATTCATCAGGTGAGCTTTTAGGATCGGTGAATGTCCGGCGTCCGTCCACAATTAGTTTGTTTACACTCTAGCAACCGCAACTCTTTACGAATCTTGATTAAACTTTCTCACAATGTATATGGCCACAATGTCTCGGCTAAGTTCGATTATGGGCAAAATCTGATTATAACTTCTAGAGTTATGGGCCCTTGAATTACAAAATTTGCTATATTTAGCTTGTTTACACTCTAGCGCCTTCATTTATTCACCAATCCTGATAATATTTTCAGTAAATGTGTATAACCAAAAGATCTTGGACAAGTTCGATTCTGGGCAATATCGGAACATATTAATGAAACAAAAAAATATACTTACAGAAACTCCAAATATAAAGCAAGAACCAAAAAGGCAGACAAAAGTGTTGGGTAAAATACTTAGTATCAGCTAAAATATGATCATAAAAACGTACATTTTAACTATCATCTACCTATCTGATCCACATTAAAAAATGTCAATTATTGTAAAATAATAATGGACAATTTTTATTTATCCTGAATAAATCCCGAAATATATGAAGTCAACATTGGGTAGCTGAAAATTCAAACTTTAAAAACATTTAAAATTGATGAAAATTGTTTGATTATTATTTCGAAGGGGCTACACGGAGGTGTTAATGATGTACTTGTTATGGAAATGAGTTAATACACAAAGGTTATTATGATTAGGACTGTGGATCGTTGGATAGTGGCATTCTAAGCCAATCTATGATTCAACACTTACGATCCACATATCGAATAACCCATCTAAAACTTCAATACATGTATTGTAGTTCTGAATACAGCTAATGTTAATTTTATTTTAGGAATAGTGAAGTAATTCAATATAAGTTGTTCTATGGCTTAAATGTATGCGAACTCCCTTCCAATTAATGGATTTACCAGCATCATTTTCTGTGTTCTGGTTCAAGCCAGTGACTCATTATTTAAAGATCCAATTAGACATCTTGGCAAACAAAGTAGTCCATGATGAGATAATATATATTCCGAGAAAATGCGTTTTTAAGAACAAAGAATACAATTATGTTAAAAAAAGAGATCGTGAACCACGAATCTAAGTAATGATGATTTTTCGTACTCGTTTTTTTTTTCAATTTGATTTGGGATTACCCGAGTACTCGGATACTCGCAGCAGCCCTAGTTATGATTTACTTATCAATGGAAATGAATCATACAAAGGTTGTTATGATACAATGATTGACGTAGAGGTTCTATATAGAGCTACATCGGTTTTGATACAACAGTTATGGAAAAAGGGTTGTACAGAAATTATGATATCACCACGAACAAAACAACCAACAATTAAAATAAAATATACAGCGCACAAACACTGCATTTCTTATTAATAATTAGTCAATCAAATATTCTTCACTTGACTAAACAAATACTGTTAATATAATTTTATATTTTACATATATCTGCACTTAACTGATACTGAACAGGCGTGTGGCTGACCATAGTGCCGAGCATGTATAAAAATAAAATAAGATCTAGATTCTAGTTACAAAATCTACTTAAATAATAAAATTTACTTACTGGACTGGTCTATTTACATCGGATGGAAAAAATAAACGTATAAGTTCTCGGCTCTCGTTCATAATTAAAATAATCTAATTAAATAAGATCAGAGCTAAAACGTATGCGTCTGCTCATTTGACTGAAAAGCAGCGTTGTCAAGCGTTACGTCGTTTTAACCTTTGGGCGGATGTGACGTCATAATGCAAAATGACGTTTGACCTCTAACCTCTATCATACGTTGCGACATTGACATCGATTGTGTTTTGTTGAATGTTCTAAGCCTTGATTTGGGTCGATTGTGGAAGTACAGTATCAAAAAATGATATAAGACAAGGTCAAGTGTGCTTATGCAATTCCAAAGGTTGAAGGTTTCTGGTCAAGGTCTTTTACAGCTTATACCATCAGGCTGCCTGTTAGATTTTTTGCGTTATTATGTTGCTTAAATGGTATAAGTAGTAGTAGTAGTAGTTTTTATTCAGGTAAAATGAGTACATGTCACAAGAACAATACAAATTCAAATGTCGACATATAATAAACATGTGAACAGTAAAGTGCATAGAAGATGACACATAATCAAAACCAGGGATGACACAAAAAGAAGGCATTAAAGCCGACTTATTTCCATTGTGGTCCTTAGAATTTGATCATGTGACACCGGAAAGGCAAATTAATTTTTCAATAAATTATTGTATATAATTTTAAGTTACATTTTCATAGCACATTGAATAGGTAAAACTAAAATCTATAATACTGAAAGATAAAATAAAATTTTAAAAAAATTAAAAATGACCAGAATAAAAGTACTAGACTGTAACAGACTGCATGAAATGATTCTTTACAGTTTTTTTAAAATGACTTGGACTTTTTATAGATCTGAAAAGTGGTGGTAACCTGTTCCAAAACTGACAGCCATTAAACGCAAACGATTTTTTCCCAAAACCCTTGGAATAGAATAACTATTACTATCTCTAAGACGAGTGGAATAAGAGTGTACCTCATTAGTCAATTCAAAATTTTCATTTAAGTAGCTTGGTGCATTATTATAGTGAATCTTATGTACATGACCAAGGATAAGGGAATCAATTCTTAAATGAACCGGTAACCAGCCAACTTCTTCGAAGTGGACCCTCCCAATATGAGTACGAGGTCTGAGATTAAGTATGAGTCTCAACATTTTATTCTGGGTAGCCTGGGTCATTTTATTATTCATAGTATTTTTGTTTGATTTTGTATAGTTACTTTTTTACTTCATTTTATTTTACGGTAATATTCTGTGATCTTCGTCCTTTCACTTAATATACCTGTAAGTACAGACTTTTCTCTGGAATGACTGTCATTGTTTGATAAAAAAAAATGTTATATTATTATGATTAACAATCAAGTGACATTAAACATTGAAATTTATAGTGTTTAAATATGTATACATGTTTAAGATTTTTCTTCTTTTTAACTTATAGTTATTATGTTTTTGTTATAAATATTTTGTTCATGTTTGTATGCCTTTTAATTCTGCTTTTATTATGCCCCCCTTCGAAGAAGAGGGGGTATATTGTTTTGCTAGCCTGTCGGTCTGTCTGTCGGTAGACCAGTTAGTTTCCGATCGATAACTCGTCAACGGATTGAACGATGGGTCTGATACTTAACAGGTACATTCGCCTTGGACAGTAGATGGCCCCTATTGAAATTGGGGTCACTGTGACATTGAGTGTGAAAACCGTTTCCGATCGATAACTCGTCAACGGATTGACCGATAGGCCTGATACTTCGCTGGTGCATTGGCCTTGGACAGTAGATGACTCCTATTGAAACTGGGGTCACTAGGTCAAAGGTCACTGTGACATTGAGTGTGAAAACCGTTTCCGATCGATAACTCGTCAACGGATTGACCGATGGACCTGATACTTGGCTGGTGCAATGGCCTTGGACAGTAGATGACCCCTATTGAAACTGGGGTCACTAGGTCACTGTGACATTGAGTGTGAAAATCGTTTCCGATCGATAACTCGTCAATGGATTGACCGATGGGCCTGATACTTTGCAGGTGCATTGGCCATGGACACTATGTGACCCCTATTGAAACTGGGGTCACTAGGTCAAGTTCACTGTGACATGGAGTGTGAAAATCGTTTCCGATCGATAACTCGTCAACCGATTGATTGATGGGCCTGATACTTTGCAGGTGCATTGGCCTTGGACAGTAGATGACTTCTTTTGAAATTGGGGTCACTAGGCCAAAGATCAAGGTCACTGTGTCATGGAGTTTGAAAATCGTTTGAGCGATAACTGTGTCAAGGCCCTGTTTGGGGGGGGGGGGGGCATATGTCTCCGACCGCGGAGCTCTTGTTAAGTTATTAAATTACATGTATTTTTACTGAAGGCCATATTGTAAATAAGTTTTATACTTTATATGTTACCTTTCAAAAATAAAGATTTTATTATTAGTAGTACATACACATTGAACTCATCTGTATTGGCCCTTTGTTACTTTTTATATCATAGTGCCGAGCATGTATAAAAATAAAATAAGATCTAGATTTCAATACTCCCTACCATTTTTAAAGTTTTTGAAGAACATATTATAACTCAACTTCTTAATTATATAAATGTCTTCAAACTTTTACATCCAGCTCAATCTGGATTTCGTAAAAAAAATTCCAGTCATACCGCTCTAATTCATTTGATTGACAATTGGTCGAAAGAAATTGATAATGGGAACTATGTGGGTGCTATTTATCTTGATTTGCGTAAAGCTTTTGACCTAGTTGACCATAGAATTCTCTAACACATTCATGTTGACTGACTGGGCGAAGCAGAACAACGTCATTTTGTTTGTTCTTCCTCCCCATACGAGCCATATTACTCAACTCCTGGATGTTGGAGTCTTCGGACCTTTCAAATCCATGTACTATTCAGAATGTCAAAATTTCATGCAACGTAATCCTGGCAGGAATATTTCAAAATATGACATCGCTGTTCTCACTAATAAACCATATCTCAAAGCTTTATCAGCAGAAAAGTTAACGGCATCATTCCTAAGACAGGAATTCATCCTTTTAACGATCAGGCTATTGTAGAGTCTCACATTGCACCATCCATACTGAGATAAGTGAGTGTTCTGAAGAAGAACCCCAGTTACCTGATCGTGTAAGCTGTAACAACTCTCCTGACATTCCTTCAGAGAAAGCTGAAGATTTTTTTCAATCCAGAACTATAACATAAGTTGCACCAAAACCTAAAAGGAAGTTTGTTCCTCATTTCATTGCAGGAACTTTGCATAAACAATCTATACAAGATGTCCTAGTTGCTCAGTCAGTAAAAAATCAACAAACTACTAATTTGAATAAGTCAAAAATATCTAATGAATCACAATCCACCCCACAACCAAGACCCAGCACCTCAGGAACTTCAAGAGTTGGTGGGTCAATACCACTTTTGTCAGAGGATTCGGCATCAGACTCTGAATTAGAAGTTGAAATTGCTGAAAAGGACAAATGTGTATGTCAAAAATTTGAACCTGACCTCAAGTGCATTTATTTGTTTCGTGAACTCGGGCCAATGTGATGATTGTGGTCACTGGACACACTTAAAAACATGCTCAGCTGTGAGAGTCCTTCGCAGAAATTATGTGTTTAAGTGTCCTCACTGTGAGCAAAAACAGTAAAATGTCATAAAAACCAATTTTCAGTTAAGTTTCGTTTTTTTTGTTGTTGAAATTCCTGTTTTCTGTGTTAAAAAATCCCATTAAACTGCATTTTTTTTTATTTATATGACTGTAACGATTTGTCACTTTTAATGGAACTTTCTGACGCATACGTGCCATATTTGAACATTTTACTATTACACCGGCTGCATGGAGTTGCCTCCCATTCCTATGGAAATTAGGTCATCTTGTGTTGACACTTTGTACGCTTCATTGGCGGCTCTTATTATATTGAAAGATGCGTAATTATTAGAAAAAGATGTCAATAAAGAACACATTTAGTTAAGGTAAGAACTTGTTTTTATTAAAATCGTGATGTTTCGTTAAGTACACCGGCTGCGTGGGGTTCCTGGCTATAAGCATTTGATAAAGTTTCAATATCATTACAGGATGTACGAGACATGGGGAGGCACCACAAAAGCATTCAGATGCTCTGGACAAGTTTCGATGCACCGGAAGTGACGTTAACGGACCACGCCGAACATTGCATGGAAGACTACTATTGTTTCGGCTGTGGTTCCATTATGGTTTGGGTTGGCATATCCATGCACACAAAAACCCCTTTGGTACATGTTCAAGGCAACTTGAACGGCCTGCGATATCAGGACGAATGGGGAATGACCTTGGCACAATACAACGCCACCTGTCGCACAGCAAGGGCAATCAGGAACTTGTTAGCGGCTAAAAATGTGATTGTGATGCCATGGCCAGCGAAAAGCCCGGACCTCAATCCCAAAGAGGAGAATCAGAGACCTCCAACAACAGAATAACATGGCTGGTCTGTTACGGGAGATTCTTTAGCATCATGGGCAAATGTGACCCAGAATAATCTCAGACGTAACATAATTTCGACGAGATCGCGCTGTCAGACCGTTATTCAGACAAACGGAGGTCATACCCTCTATTGGATGTTTGACTGTTTGTATTAGGATAACTCTGTGACTTTCATCTTTTGGGGTGTTGTGTTAACAGCCCGACTTGTTTTATTGTTAAATTTTGTTTAATTCTACTAAAATGTCACATGATGTTTGACAATGAACTAAAACTTAATAGAAATAAAAATATTGTTTGATTTATACTTTCAACAATGAATTTATATCCAATATTATCAGGTGGCGGTTTATAAGTTGGTTTGAGTGTAGTACCTTACTTGTCTTTTAGACATACATTGTAATAAGTTCATTGACATTAGCCTTTTGATGTTTATATACGAAAACATAATTTATAGCTATATAGACCATGAGTTTTGAGCCGTGACGAAATTATTCAGAAGAATCCACTGAGTGAAATAGGGAATATGGACTTTCGGAACATATCTGACTAAAACATATTGATAAGATAAATTTAACCTGTTCGATAATTGTCAGTAATGCTGGCGCAATAGGTAGAGCGCATTAGCTCATAGTGTTGTATTACATTAGGTCCGAGTTCAATTCCCGTCATCAGCCCTCTTTTTATGCTTGTTTTTTTTCTTAAGTGTTTTTTTTTTATTAAGTATCTATGATCAATATGTTTTATAAAAATAATTTCATAATAAATTCTGACTTTATGGAGTTAAAAAGGCTTGATATTCTAAAAAACGTGTTCGATTATTGATTTGTTTTATAGATTCTATTCCCTTTTAACGTACATTTTATTCAATACACGTTGCACGAAAAACTCGTACATTCCATTGAACAGGGTTATACTTTTTGGCAATAGAGTTATAAGGAAAACAATTAACATTATGTATGTTCAGCCGAAGCTTCTTCCTAGTTTGAGGAATGTACAGAAAGCTCTTCGACACAGCATCGACTATTTTGGTGGATGGGAAAATTTGAGGAAACATCTCCACCGTTTATGTGTATTTAGGCTACTGTGTAGTACATAGTGTAAACACATGTGTGGAGGATTTTTGTGAAATGTGAATATTGAGGACTGTGTTTAGAATTGAAAATAAACATGGAAGAACATTTAATAGTGAAAATTTGAAATATGGAAACCCTCAATGACATGTTGAAGTTATTGTTGGACATTGTAGGTTAAATTAATTTTGATATTATGATACATTATTTTGGCTAATGGAATTAGCATAAGTTCAGGTGAGAATTATAGATACTTGTTAATCATCAAATATTATTTTACTGACGCAGAAATGTACATTAAATCATTAGCTATTGATAAAAACTCATTTCAGTTATGTACTTTCTGTTATTATTGAACAACGCCACTTTTTAGGATGCATAGCAAAAATGTCAGGTGGCTATTTTTTCACAAATTTGTGCTGTGACGATTCACCTTAACGATCATTTAAATAAGATAAGGGATGTCATTCTTTATAGAAATGAAAACATGAGTTATCTAAAATAAGAAAACGTATGAAACAGGTTTATATACCAGCAGTCTAATAAACAATGTATGTACACATGATCAAGTTACTGATCAAAAATCAAACCAGTCACATCACAACCTCAATTTAACCCCATACTTGTCTAGAAAATCCGTGATCTTGTCTGTATCCGCCCACCTATCCCTTTAGATAATACTCCCAAGATTATCGAGTCTCTGTGCCGCGCGGCTAAACAGTTATATGACGATGCATTGCGAACATTCAACTTAATGAAAAACGATGCAACTCGTTTTGAATTTTGTTTAAAAAAATCACGCTATAAATCCCTGATTAAGAAGAAAAAGCGGTCGTATGAATATATGAAATGTCGTGAAATCGAGCGTTTACGTCACGCTAAACTAAAGGATTTTTGGAAACTTTTTACTAAGCAAAAATCTAAAAATAGTATTTCAGATGACGATTTTATCAGGATTTCTCTCAGATTATGCGGATGCTGCACAGTTTGCAAATAACGATGACTTTGATTCTTCCTCTTGTAACTTTAAAGAACTTGATCGGCCTATTTCGGCTGAGGAAATTCAACTTGTCATTCATATTTTAAAAAGAAATAAATCATTTTGGGGCGACTGCTTGCTTTACGAATATTTTATCGAATCTTTCGACATTTTATCTGGTCATTTAGTGGATATTTTTAACGCCATATTAAATTATGGTCGTTTTCCTGAGCAGTGGTCACATGGAAATATTGTGCCTTTACATAAGAAAAACAATCCTGCCGATGTTAACAATTTCAGGGGTATAACGTTAGTTAGTTGTTTTTCAAAAATATTTACAGGTGTGCTAAATAAAAGACTTAGTTCATGGGTGGAAAACAATAATATTTTAAATGATGGGAATTGGGAAGATACCCATTATATATTAATAGTTGTACGAAAGTGATTAAATATTGGTGTCGAATTGTTCAGTCTAATAATATTATAATTAGATATCTGTATACTGACATAGAAACTAGTCGCAATCGTGGTAAGAAATTAAGACATTGCTTGACCAATTTGGCTTTACATTTGTGTTTCACAACCCACATAGAGTATGTATTGATACATTCCATGTACAATTCAAGTCACGTGTGATAGATATGTTCTTACAAACATGGCGAACTAGTATTGCAAATAGTCAATCATTACTGCCTACAAATCATTTAAGCTTTCCTTTACCTTTGAATTTTACCTCAATGCTATGCCACACAAATTATGTATTGCTCTGTCGCGTTTTAGACTTGGTTCTCATGATATTCGTATTGTTACCGGTAGATATGCAGCAAATAGACACGAGCGTGTGTGTACTTCATGTGATGGAAGAGATTTAGAAGACGAATATCATTTCTTAATCATCTGTCCAGTTTAAATTGAATTACGTAAGAAATACTTAAAACAATATTTTTACCATAGGCCAAGTGTTTACAAGTTTTTAGATTTAATGCAGTCTATAAATAAGTATATTTTAAATAACCTAGGACATTATATTTTGGAAGCGTCTGCTGTTAGAAAATCCTTAGCTAGCAACATTGCTTATGCATAGTATAGAAAACTGTTTTTTTAAATGTTTTTAATTGTGTGCTTGTGTGTGAGTCCGTGTTTGTTTATTTTGGTTCAACCTCGAAATATATATGTTTCAGTATAATACTTGCTTTGCATAATTAAAACATTATCCTATTGCTTTTTCAGTGACTCTTGTACTTGTTTAATATTAACTTTTTTTCCTTTTCTTCCAACTCTCATAATTATTCTCTTCACCTTTCCCGTTTATTTATGTATGTATTCATTATTAAGATGATGGGCTGTATAGCTCAAGTCAAAGAAATAAAATGTTCTGTTCTGTTCTGTAATTTCCCCTTAAGGTAATTTGAATTGTACATTTTAGCAATGCATCCTAAAGAAGTGGCATTGTTCAGTAATTACTGAAAGTAAATAACTGAAATGAGTTTGTATCAATAGCTAATGATTAAATGTACATTTCTGGATCAGTAAAATAATATTTGATGATTAATAAATATCTATAATTCTCACCTGAACTTATGCTAATTCCAGTTTTCAAAAAGAAAGTATCATAATATCCAAATTAATTTGAACTACAATGTCCACAATAACTTCAATATGTCATTGAGGGTTTCCATAGTTTACATTTTCGTTATTTTATGTTTTTCAATGTTTATTTTCAATTCTTAACACAGTCCTCAACTTTCACACAGTGATTTTTCTTCAATGTTTGTTTAGGCTATTGTATGGTACATAGTGTAAACACATGTGTGGAGGAATTTTGTACAATGTGAAAATCGAGGACTGTGTTTAAAAATTCCACTTCTTTAGGATGCATAGCTAAAATTTCAGACAGTCATTTTGTCACATATTCGAATTACCTTAACAGTACTTTTAAGATATGTAACATTAACCACTAGGCATGTGGCTTAGATATTTCGGATGTAGCATTTACTTGTGGAGCTCGACCACGTTTGTTCAAATCATGGGCCAGTGTCAATATTGGACCAGCTCAGGGGGTCAGTTGATCAACAACTACTTGACAGTCGGGGTGGATAACATTTTTACCATGACAAATAACTTCCATTGATAAAGTATCGCTTAGTGTTACGATACTCAGGTGAGCGAAATAGGGCAATGATGGCCCTCCTGTATGTATTTCTTGTATGTGTGTGTACATATACACATTTCGTAATATTGCATCACAGACACAATGTATATTATGATGTCACAGACACCAAGTGTATGGTGTTGTATAATGATCTTCAAAAGACATGTCAGCCAGACATTCACAGGGAAATAAATAGTTGTTTACAAAAAATAACAAGGAGTTATACTTCATTTGACCCACTGCATGGACCTACCATCCGGCCGGAAACATTGCCCTCCCTCTGACCCTAGTCCGGATTACCAAATGCATCATAGATGGATCTGAGAATGCCGTAACTTATGTATTTTTTTTCAGGGAAAACTTTTGGTTATGCGAGGCAATGTACCACTCACGGACAAGGCTCAAGAAGCACTTAGTATCGACTGAGCATCGTCGCTTAACAATACTATGTCCGTGGTGCCATGGTAAGAATAGAAGTTTTACCAGGATAAGCATATTGGAAGTCCACTTGAAGACGAATCATCCAGATGTGAAACTACCAAGGAACCGTTTTAGTAGATCCAACGACTTTTACTTTGTGATGTACCCAGAAGACTACACCAAGATTGTGGAGTGCATAACACCATACAACAGCGATGCTGCGTTTCATGCGCGAAGGGTTGTTAGAAAGTGGGCGGAAGGATTTTCTGACAGTAAGGAGAATATTGACAAGTGGAACCGTGGATGGAAGGCAGGGACAGTGATAGCGGAGGGAAAGGGAAATACACTCAGGAACTAACTGACAGTAGAAGGGTAGTTGGGAAGGATAGAAGTTTTAGAGGAGGGAGTGACAGGAACAGATGTGAAAATAGGAGCGTAAATGAAAGTGTTAGGTTCAGTGACAAGAAAAGAAGTGAAGACAGGAGTGTAGGTGTAGGAAATGAATCATTAACTGATTCTTCACTTTAATAAAAGACATGTTTTTGAAGTGAAACTTATAAACTGTGTCTTTGTACCAACTGATTTATTGTTTATATGCTATGATTTGTACATCTTGAAATCCTTGCTATCTAGCCTTATATATGAGTACTGCAGCACAAAGTATTGTCTGTGCATATTGTTGAACAATCATTACATATGTGTATTTTGATCAACTATATTTACTTTTTGAACCTATCATCATTTTTACTATCTTATTAATTTATATCTTCAATGGATTACTATGTTGATTGAAATGAATGAGTTATTAATACATTGTCTGTGTCATATTGTCCATTGTGTGTTACTTTTCAGTTAAGCTACTTTGCTTATTATAACTTTGAAAACTTTGTTGTTCCGTCTACTTCATTTATTTGAACACTTCAGTATTTACTGAAGAAAAAGATTGTTTTTGACAAAATTAAGCATTTGATTTCAATACATGCATTGTTTTATTTCATTGATTGTTGTCGTGTGAATTTTAAATCAAGGTTATAACTTTTGAAATAGCATGTTGTATTAATCCATTGAAGCTGGATTTTAGATTGTATGGAAACTACAATTTATAACCCTTTTATTTCAATGTTTATGTATGATTTGTTTTTTGGAAAACATTTAATTGAATTCAACCAGCTATGGATGATAAATTAGTCTTTTAAATGTAACAAAACATTAAATATACATCTAATATTATTATGTTGTGTTCATTCAATATTCATTGGCATCATGAATGATGGTACCATTTATTTTTTGCAAAAATAGTCAAAGAAGATAAAACACCACAAATATTGACTCAACACATATGATATCATAACCAAACACACATTATTACCATCATCCGTCAACTAGCTTACTGTGTGATACAATGTTATGAATAGTTACCAGCATTACTTGAAAATGTAATTATTACAGTATACTATTCAGTTACAGCAATAATGTTTTTTTTTACATTTACCTGCTTGGTGTCATTTCTTCTTCTACTGAGGAAATTCGGGCAGTTCCTTCGTAATAATTGTTTTCTGAACTAGAAGATGGCTCTTTCTGTCTGAAATATGTTACGTTAGAATGTGTTAATTATTGAAGACACGCACCTCTATTATTAAATAATTTAATTATCATTTTGTTATGTTATATTAGAATATACAAAGAATATAACAGCAAAATTCGACTTATTATGAGCTGATGCAGACGTGAACAAAGTTTACTGATGTAATGATGTTCATAATAAACCAAAATTAATATTCATTGATAATATGATACATTGAAGTATCTAGCAGTAACATTACAACACTTCAATTACCTTCCTGATATATGGTACATCAACATGCTTGAATCCAAACATGATGACGAAGCTGTCCCTTTCAACTACATTCATTACAGCTTCTGTCAGGAAGTCCAGTGATTTGGAACATGGCCCACCACCTTGAACAGAAAGAGTGGATTCAGAAGTGTACTAATTATGATATGATTGAATCAATATTCAACTTACAAATAAAATATGCATGAACTGAAACACTGCATTAACAGTGTAAACTATAATAAAGTATTAAGAATCAATTCAACTTACCAGTTAAATTCAGACTCCTTTTATGATCTGAATAAAGAGTCGGTGCTTCGCCGTCATGTTTAGCCATTTCTTCTCTATTTTATCCTGACTTCTAGGTCTTGTAACAGAGGAATTGAATCACTCTGCTACTAACCTCCACATTTCTTTTTTGGTTTGTGTTGTTATTCCTAAAAATACGAACAGTTCAATTATAATTAGTCAATACGTAATACAAGCAATTTCCCATACAAAATGTAGCCAGTATGCATGCATATGTCTTTATTACACAACCAAATTTTAAATATGCATTTAGCACCGAATACTATAAAAGAATTAATGACATGGAAAAAGTAAATTCTAATAACTGCATGATCAATGTTCACTGAGGTAGAAACTACTGAAAATTCATGAACTCCAATAAAACTGTACAAATATCATAACATATATCATTCGCAAATTATAAATGAAGCAGTAGCTTGTGTATAAACAACCTTCTTCGTGATGCTTACAATACAAATATCATACCTGCATTTAGTTTATGCTCACACAGTTGATGGTTAGTGGAGCAGCTGTACAAGGGGCATTTTTTACCCATAAGCCGAAAAGATTGCTCCTCTCTCATTTTTGTCCGTTTCGGCCATTTTTGTCCACGAAATCGCAATTAAAGCATGATATACTTACATGTGCATTTCTATATTTAGCCATGGGAAAATCCAAAATATGCCTGCTGCTATGATGGGTTCTCACAAAGGCACGAGAAAGAAACGAACAAAATATAACAACTCATTTCTATCTATGACATTATGCAACCCGATCTGTATTAAAGTTTCGGCTGATTAACTGCATGTATCCCCAAAATAACAATTGTACGTATAAAACTCATGCGAAACAAACAACTGAACATTACAGTTATTTCTTCAATTTAATTCGCTATTTTAGCACTAATCAAGCTCGACCATGTTACATGCAGGTAGATTTGATGGTATTCCACAAATATGTCCAAAATCTTCGTTAAGATACGCAACATCAAGCTCAGATTTGGTGATATAAACCGAAAAATAATCCAGTGTACCCGTATCGTTTTCAGCCCTGACAACGGTGAATTTTCACGACTAAGATTTTTTTTGGAACTAAGATTAATTTCATCTTAGTTTATACTTAGAATAAATCTAAGATGAAGACTATGAAATTTCTTATATCTTAGTCAAAATTTAAGATAAAGAAAAATTTCAACTCGAAAAAAGAACGTTTGTGAATACGGGCCCTGAGGTCAGGAAGTACAGAGATGGTAGCAGTGGAAGATTGTACAAAAATGATCTACAAAATAACATGACTTGGAATCATCAAATCAATTTCAATATCAGTTTTAAAATATGATGATTAATATATATTAAATGGTGTAATAATGGATAGTTTTTATAACATTTGTATTTACTTTGAATAATGATTGATACACATAATTAACAAATATTGTCCTATAACATGTCATAATCATTATTGGGGATCTACGTCATCCTCGTAATCCCATTCAAGCAATTTGTCGAAGTAGAAATCCAAAAACTTGCATTCGACATTTTCTCGTCTTGACTTCTGGTCTGCTTCCTCTCTTCTGTTTTTCTCATGGACTTCCTTTTCTTCCTTCGTGGGCATTCTTGGCTTTTAACCGGCCGATAGTATGCATTGACGACTCACTTCATCTCGCAAAGATGCTGGTTTTCCCGTCACAAACAAACATGACATGCATTTGTAATTCAATATGGGGCATGTGTATCTTATGCCAATGGTCATTGAGTTTGCTGTTTTTCTTAAATACTTCCGTCTGGCATCCAAGGACTGGACATTCCATTCTCTCAGAATACAAACAAGAGGACCATGATGGCCCTATAAATGCTCACCAGGAGAAAAGGTCATTTGGAGATTAACATTGTTGAAGTTTTCTTTACGAGTCCAAGTAAGATCAAGTGACCCATCTGGGCCGTTTTTTATCCCATGGCTATTAAACGAACAGATTTTAAAGAGGTCCATTAGACAAAGCTAGATACCAAATATCTTAGCTCTAGGCCTTGTGGTTTCGGAGATTTTTTAAAAATTTCCTATATAAAATAGAATAAACCCCAGGGCAGGGCCAATTTTGAGCCCGGGGCCATACTTTCAACAAACTTGGTAGATGTCCACTAGACAATGCCACATACAAAATATCTAAGCTCTAGGCCTTGCGTTTTCGGAGAAGATTTTGTAAATTTTCCTATATAAGTCGAAATTCATATTTCATTTGGCATTTCCATAAGCTACAATTTGGTATAAAATTTATCACTAAATATCCACTAGTTCCATAAGATTTTGTGAAAAACTGCAGAGCAACTTTTTAGCAAAACATCACAACTAGTACCCTAAGGCTTTTCCCCCCTAAAATACTTAGAATTAATTTCCAAGAAGACAATTAACTTTTTACAATATTGTAACATGAGGCATCTCAGTCACTTATTGACATTATGTCAGATTTATCCAGTAATTATAATTCGTGCAATGATTGATATGCAGGTACGAAAATCGTAAGTCCGTAAGTCATCGTTACATTTGAGTCGCGGAAATATGTGACATTTCCATTCGTCGCTATTGTTTCATGTTTTGATGCATATTTTAGTCATAATTAAGTTTATTCAACTCATTATTAACTGAAACTGGCTTGTACCTCATGCTTGTTCGTGTATTTAAGTGAAACACTGCATTCCGCTAATTCCGCCTCAATGTTATGATGTCATTTCTGCACGCGCCAATGTTTAAGTTCGTTACTTACTATGACCTTGTGTGAGATGATTAAAATATTTATCAAAGTACTGTATGGTAATATTTTAATCGATAAATGATGCTTTTCCGACTTTTTATGTTGAATGTTAATATTTTCATGTTCCGTCTTAGAACTTCTTTTTGGACGGCGTAGGAAGCCTGTTTGCTCATCAGACGGAATTTTCCGCCTTAATATTCATTGGTTCTGAACCATGCGGTGTTTGGATATTGTTATTTCATTGGATTAGCAATATCACCCCATTCTTTTTCAGATTATTTCGCCGTGTTAAGTATATAACGAGGGCGCATTTTAAATCAACGGCTTTTTGGACATCGGATCTCTCGGGGGACACAACTATTTTCTTATGGGCTTTTTGGACATCGGATCTCAGGCTAACGGAACTCATAATCTTCTTTAATACGGGCTTATTGAAAACTTGTCACCGTTTAAGAACGTTTACTTAGGAAACTTCTCGAAGGATCCATATATACAGTATAATGTAAATATTGTTTATGATTTTACTATATTTGTATTGCGCATACATGTACTCTTGAATTGTTTCATGAATTGTGTTAAATAAATATATTTAGTTTGAACTTTAATCTTGAATTGCTTGTGATATTTGCCTCCGTCCGCCGCTCTTCGGTAGCTATCCTGACAAGTACTAACGAAGTTGTAGCATATTGTATTGTACTTAATAATCTGTATCTATTGACTTTAATAATCCGCACGTCTGAGGGACGGAAGTTCGCCGCTGGGGTGCGGTAGGCCCGTTACAATATAAATGTTCGGTGGAATAATAGCTCACACGTGCCTTAGAAAACACCTCGTGTTTTATTCTATTTCAAACATTTTCACATAATCCTTGTCAGTCGATGCAATACACATTATTCTTCACGATTATTGTCAAGTTTAATTTTCAACTTAAACATTAACACCAAAATATCCAAAAAGAAACGCAAAATTTTGAATATTTTGCTGCAGCTACATTTACTTTCGACACGGTTCTCGGCTTCGTTGTATTCGAATGCATCGCGCATTGAATGTTAGAACCAGCATGACAAAAAAACGAGAACTAGTCTATTACTCGAATTTGACGGTCAAGCCAAACGGAATATTGTTCTCGTCTTTAGACAGCAAAATAAATTTATACAATTTTCACAAAATAACTTATCAAACGAAGAAGTTAAGTGACAACGTTTAAGATGTCGAATGCTAAATTCTGCGTGTCTTGGTGAGTGATTACTTTATAAATGTGAATTGTGTGTTTTTATTTTGTAATGACAGGTAGTACTTTTTTTGGATTGGGCTAACCGCTGTGAAAGTTTTATATTTTTAATATATTTTTTTATAATCTTTAATAAAGTTCCAGTTATTAAAGGCCCTTAACTTGAATTTCACTTAATTCTTTTATTTCTTATCAAAATGCCCCTTTATTTGAAACGTCATTCCGACTATGTATACGGAATAGATAACAGACTATTACGAATGTATAAGCTGACATTAAACTAAATATTATTTCTTCAATGAAATAAAACTATTACAAGACCCCGAAAGTGAAAGCTTTCTCATAAGGGGTATGGTGGCCAAGAGGTAAAGGTGTCTGTCTAGAAAGCCGGAACACAATTGGGTAATTGCCAAGTTTTCTCATATGACACCTAGTGATCGAATTAAGTTGTCATAACTTGCTACACATTAGAACTAAATTAATATGTTGAAATAATCTATATTCATGCTGTACTTAGCGGTATTTACTAGACAGGATGACTTAAACTATAATTAAACAAAAGTCTAGTTTACTCATTTTATTTCGATGCACTATATATGTTCGTGTAAAAGAAAAAAAATGTTTCAGTGTAAGATTTAAACGTATTTCACCGAGTGAACACCTGATGTAATACTCTTTTTGACTGACGTGACCATGAGTTAAAATATAAAAGCTGGTGTTCATAAGTGAAATACGTTTAATCTGTAAAACAAAGATATTTTTATACATTTATGCTAAATTTTGCTGCATATCGTCATGGGCTTATTTTCATACAGTCACTATTTTAAATCACGACGTAACAATGTTGAATAAAAAATATAATCCACAGCAATTTCATATATAACTTAGTCATATTTTATCATAAAAGTTGTAAATGTTTATGAACTCGCATTTATCATGTTTATTTTTTACAATAATAATTTTAATAAAATTATCAGACTACATTCTATATACATAATAAACGGTTCTATTTATCAATCTACTGCAGAGCATGTAATAAAATTCCATTAAGTAAAAAGTCATAAACTAATTTCATAACGCACTTAAATTATACATTGCCACTTCTGATTATGTGGTATGATCATTAACGACAGGTTGCAAGAAAATTATGAGAGTAATAAAGAATTTTCTTGCAAGTAAAAAACAAAAAGTATACATTTATACTGAAATTTGATGAATATCTTCATGCGCTTATTTTCATAACGTCACTAAATCACGACGTAACAATGTTGAATGAAAAGAAAATTTCTCAATTTTATTGATAAGTCAGAAATATTTTAGCATAAAAGTTGTACATGTAAATTTTTAATAATACTTTTACTGAAATTATCAGAATGCATATCTAATTAACCATTTTATTCATCAATCTACTGCAAAGCATGTAATAAAATGCCATTAAGTATCAAGTAATGAACTAATTTCATAACGCGCTTAAATGACACATTGCCACTTCTGATTATGTGGTAATATAAACAATATGTTTCTACTGAATTTTGCTGCATATCTTCATTCGATTATTTTCATAACGTCATTAATTCACGACGTAACAATATTTAATAAAAAGAAAATTTTACAACAATTTATATAACTCAAGTCATATTTTAGCATAAAAGTCGTAAATGTTTATGAACTTGCAGTTACCATGTACATTTTTACGATGATAATTTCACTACGGGTTGCAAAGAAATTACGAGGATAATGATACTGAAGATCCCCGCCACAAAAGAAGCACATCTGAAGCACAAATGAAGCTTCCCCCTGGAATTTTAAAGAAGTACTTTTAAAGTCTCCTGCTTCAATAGTACTTTACAGATACAGACGTTGCCCTCCTAACGGAACCTATGGTATCCGAGGGTGTTGTTTGTGGGTTTAACTCAGAGATACTGAAAGAATGAAGTAACACGCAATGAATGTAAAAGTTTATTCAACGCCTCGTGTGTCTGCACACCACGAAGGCTAAACGGCAAGTGCCTGGCCACAAGTACAAAACAAAATGATACGAAACATGACAGTCAACAACAAATGGCACATAGAACACAATGCAAATATTACCTGAAAGAATGAAGTGTATTATAACACGCAATGAATGTAAAAGTTTACTCAACGCCTCGTGTTTCTCCACATCACAAGGCTGAACTGCAAGTGCGTGCTTGTGCAGTGAACTATGGCAGGGACGGATCAAGAATGTTTGACTGGGTGGCTTGGGTTAAGGTACGGAAGGGGGTGTCCCTCTTCCATTAGAGGGTTTTGGGGGACCCCCCCCCCCCTAAGATTTTTTTTCTAAAAAGTGGCAAAAATGGCTTTTTTAGGTGCATTTTTGGCATAAAAAGCATCTAAAAACTTCCAACAAAGTTAACAATAATTATAAAACTTAAAAAACACTACTGTATAGTGTTTTAATTGTTTATCATATATAATTATATAATATATTTAAAATAAATAATCAATTAATGAACAGGAATAGCAAATAATATATTATCATAATCTCATTTATCAACATTATCATTTAAATCATATTCATTATAGTCCTAATCACTTAACTGTTATACATTATCATAATTCCAAGAATAATCATCAAAATTATATATTTACTTAATAACACCATCACAAGTTCTATCATCATCCCTATCAGTAGATCACTGTCAAACCTAATCACTGTTAAAAATGTCAGGCAGCTGCAACCTTTGTGGTTGAATCTGGGCAAATGTCTTCACAACCTTTTGAATATCTATGTCTATATCCCGATGGACTGACATGAGACAAAGGCCTGTTAGTCTTGATTGCCCCATTGTCGATCTAAGGCTTGTTTTTAGAAGTCCAAGTTTAGAAATGCTTCATTCACATTCACAAGATGTGACAGGAAATGTTGCTGCTATCTGAAGAATTGTGTAAATGATGGAATAGATTGACTTATTACATATTCGTAATGCAGCTAAAATGTATTTAGGTGTTAATACTTCTCTCTTCTACGAATGTCTCCAACACTCAATGTCTGCCTGTAGGGTCATAGGAGAAGGCTAGCCTGAATGGTAAAATTCTAAGCTGGCAGCAGTTAAATCTTCAGGGACAGGTGGTACTAGATGGAGAGCCCTCTCTTGTAGGGTTGTAAATCTCTCTTGCATCTGTTGAATAAGATGGTCCAGGAAAGGGATTGTAATAGTTATTTTAAAATATTCCTCCACACTTGTACTGGGTATATTCGACCGCTGTGTTTGACGGCCACAGCGTCGAGTGATTGATGGGGGTAATTCCAACCTTCTCCGCCAAGTTACAGCCTCATTGTACGTATCGTGATGAAACACATCAATATTTGCTCTTTTCTCTTCCAAGATAGCCTTGACCACTTGAATATCCTTGAAGGCAGTTACAACCTCAAGGGCTCTGTCTGAATTCAAATTAACAGAATTATATTACACAAGTGCAATAATTTCTAAACATTTAAGGCACTTACAGTTTTGACATGTGTTGTTTTTTAATTGAATATTATATAATAATGATGCCTCGCTATGCTTTGAATTACATTAATCTTGATTTACTTCTAGGAGAATGCATGTATGGATCAGTATGATTTGAAACACTTTTGAACTATTAAACAATTACATAACAAGAAAACTATAACAGAACGTTATAGGTAGATTAATTACAAGAAGCATTGGTTTAGGTTTTTTTGTATGAAGTTTCTTTTTCCATAAAGGATACTGACAGGATATTTTATTCAATCCTCCATTGTAGAGAGTATAACATATTTACAAGTTATAAATAATACACATATTGACAACCATGAGTATTTAACAAATGAATAAATTCATGTATTTAGTTCACAAGTATATCAATCAAATAGAATATACCCTAAATACTACAAAATTTACCATACTCTGCTATGATACGACCACATTGAACTTTAAATAGAATATCCGACATTATGCCACAACAACTTATCTAGGTCAACATCACAGAGCAATCAATGCCTGCATGACTATCTTACCTATCAACTATTAACAAAATAGACCGATATCACTATTAGTCAATCAAATGTCCAGGATTACTCGAAGTAATAGACACTACACAATATACTCGCAAAAAACTCTAATAAACTAGTACCCATGACTAAAATTTGTATAGAAAAAGTGTTTTTACCTAACAAAGTAATGCTGACTGCTTTCGAATAGCCCATGCACCTGTGAGAAAAGTCAACATACTTAATGGACAACCCTCGTACTCATCTGATTGGCTCATGGACAAACTTGTGTGTGACGTCAGAGGTCTGTGTATGATTCGTCCTCAAAGCCGTACACTTCACCCAATCTCGCCCAATGTTACCCTCCTTACGGAATATATGGTATCCGAGGGCTACCTCCGGTTCAGAATTTTGTCACTGAAGCCCTCTACCTTTTTACTTTTCTTGTCCAAACCGTTTTCTAAAATTTTCTTGTAAAATAACACTGTCAAACGGTTTGGACAAGAAAAGCAAAAAGTAGAGGGCCTACAGTGACACAAAACTCTGAACCGGAGGTAGCCCTTGATGTAAGGAGTTGCAACAGTTATGTGGCTTTAGAAGAAAACGAAAAAGAATGCACTTACGTGATGTTTTCCTAGTTTAATTGACAGAAAACGCGCTTGTAACAATAACATTGTGACATCACTAGGTCACATGGATTCCCCACACTGATCAACAGGGAATGGCAACTGCATGAAAGTGGTATTGAAAATAATTTTCAAATAACAAAATCTATAAATGATATATCTTCAATAGTGTCAAAATTAAATTTATGTACCGGAAAAGAAAAAGGTATTTGTAATATAAAAAACCAGAGGGCCAGATGGCCCTATATCGCTCACATGACCATCACTGTTCACTCATTAAAACATTGGTTTGAACCGGTGACCTAGTTTATGACCCGTCTTAGAACTTGCCCTACATATAAATAAGACAAACATTCTGACAAAATTTGGTGAAGATCCAATCAAAACCATGAAAACTACAGCATAGACAAGGTTTTCCTAAGATTTGACTTTGTGACCTAGTTTTTGACTCCATATGTCTTCCATATCATTAAGACAAACATTCTGACTAGGTTTGGTGAAGATACAATCAAAACTTGACATCTACAGTATTATTAACATTTTCCTAAGATTTGATTTCGTGACCTAGTTTTTGACCCTAGACGACCCATATTCGAACTTATCCTTAATATCATTAATCAGACAAGGTTTGGCCAAGATCCAATTAAAACCATGCAATTTAGAGCTTTTACAAGATTTGACCTGGTGACCCAGTTTCTGACCCCTGTTCATCCTTGGCCCACATATCATTAAGGCAAACATTTTGACAAGGTTTGGTAAAGATCCAATCAAAGCTGTGACATCTACAGTGTTAACAAAGTTTACCCAAGATTTGACCTGATGACCTAGTTATTGACCCCAGATGACCCATATTTGTACTTTACCTTTATATTATTAAAACGAACAATTTGACAAAGTTTGGTGAAAATCCAATTATAACTGTGAAATCTTTAAAGTTATCATGGTTTGTCATAAGATTTGACCTAGCGACTGAGTTTTTACCCAAGATGACCCATGTTCAATCTCGTCCAAGATATTATGAAGACAAACATTCTGACAATGTTTCATGATGATCAATCAAAACAGGACTTCTAGAGTGTTCACAAGGTTTTCCAGCAATTTGCCCTAGTGACCTAATTTTACTACAGAAATTACCCATTTTCAAACTTGACCTACATATTATTAAAATAAACATTCTGACAAAGTTTCATGAAGATAAATTCAAAACAGTGATTTCTAAAGTGTTCACAAGGTTTTCCCTTATTTGGCCCTGGTGACCTAGTTTTTGACCCAAGATGACCCATGTTTGAACTCGTCCAAGATATTATAAAGACAAACATTCTGACAAGGTTTCATGATCATCCAATCAAAACAGTGACTTCTAGAGTGTTCACAAGGTTTGCCAGCAATTTGCCCTAGTGACCTAGTTTTACTACAGAAATGACCCACATATTATAGAAAAGAAAATTCTGACAAAGTTTCATGGAGATCCAATCAAAACAGTGATTTCTAAAGTGTTCACAATGTTTTCCCTTATTTGGCCCTGGTGACCTAGTTTTTGACCCCAAATTGCCAAATATCGAACTCATCCGAGATTTTATCGATATTAACAAAGTTTTGCTAAAATTGGGCTAAAAATGTGGCCCCTAGTGTGTTCACAACATAAAGTTTGACGACGCCGGACGGAGACTGATCCTAAAAGCCCACCCTGTCACTTTGACATGTGAGCTAAAAAGGGATTATATCGGAATTTTATGGTAAAGAAAACAAAGAAATATACAGATACATACATTATGAAAGAATAATACCTTTCTCGGCCTATGCAACCAATTGTCTCATATGTCAATATATGATAACATTCAACGGAAACCCGATATGAGAGCATATTGAATCTAAACCAACAACTTCTGATGACAGCAATTTAACAGTAAATAAAACCAACCACACTGATATATGAGACACATTCTAGAACCGATTCTTCCAGAAGCCACTCGAGAATTGCTTGACATTTTGCTTATTCAGAAACAAAATTTAAGTAGAAATCCAAAGGGTAGAAGATGGGATAAGAAAGCATTGGGTCTTTGTCAATGCGGTGCAGAAGCAAAAAGAACTACCAGCAACTTGGGGACAGTAAGGTGCTAATTATGACATCTGGAATTACCCTTGGTCTTTATAAGAAATCCGTAGATCAACACTCGGGAGTTTTTAAATGATGTCATTCTTTGGATGAAAGAAGAAGCTGATAAATATAAAGTTCATGATAACCATATGCTTGATGAAATGAGCATACATGAGGATTTATGTATGGTGAAATCAAATGGAGAAATCCGATTGGTTGGTTTCTAAGACATGGGCATGATTGATGACGTCAAGTCCGGTCGGACAGAACAAAATAAATTTTAAAGCGTAATGGAAATATAGTAAAATTAATTAAATAAACATATACGGGAAATTTTTTCTTGAAACTAATGTGGTGTTTAACATGCTACAGCCGATGTTTGATGTTTTTGAGACGTAAAGATCGAGATGTTCAGAATCTACTTCAGGATAGAAAAGCTAATTTATTAGACTCGTCGCTTTTAAAACCATAACATGCGATGGTGTGATTCCGGTGATCCCCAACAGTGAACGATGAAGCTATTTTGGACATTTTATTGGTATTCTCTTTATAATATCTTTTTCCAACTTTGAAAATGCCGATTATTATACAAGAACAAATGCGTACGAACATAATGGATGCAAATTCCTCCCACCATAAAATCGTCGCACTGATACACTAATTGGCTTATCCGAGGGCTACACCTTTTGTAACTACAACGATAACTATGACCTTTGGTCAATTTTCCACCAGAGGACACAATCCGCATCTATTCCCATACAATGCAGGCAAAAGCATCGCTGAATCGTCTTGACACATCTTATCAGTGGTGATTCTTCATTAAGCCCATGTCCAAATAAATATTCATGTGGTAAATGTATGAAACCGGTGGCAAAAACTCACCGAGCTGTTATGTGTGAATGTTGCTATGAAAAGTGGCACATAAAATGTGCAGAGATCTCTCCAGATTTCCAGATGTGTCTATGACGGCTTCAACTGAACCATGGCTGTATAGAAACTGCATTTTTCTACAGTTTAGTGACACATTCTTTGAAGAGGACCATACTAATGTTAGCTTTCAACTGGATAACGATACAAGCGTTAACTCAACCACAATAGCACGTAGTATGAAGGATTAAAATTTCTCCAATATTTTTACCAAGCTTTTAGACAAATGTATTACTTTTTCAGACCACAGTATGATTATTGGAGATCTAAATTATGATATAAGTTGTGATAAGAAGGATAAACCTTTATTTGATTTGATTGAACTGTTTAACATTGAAAATATTGTACATGATCATACCTGCTTCATGACAGGCTATGGACCGTCTTTACTTGACGTTATTTTAACCAACTAAAAAAGGTTGTGTATAAGAACTATACATTTTTGTACTGGTATTAGTGATTGCCACATCATGATATCAACAGTGATAAATAATACTATCCCTAAGTTTGAGAAACAAAAAGTTTAATTTAGAAGTTTTAAAAATGTTGATATACATAAACTGAATAGTGACCTTTCTAAAGTTAAACTGCCAATATAGACCAGACTACAGACATTGATACTAGTTATGATAATTTTGAATCAGAAATTGTTAACATTTATCACAAACATACGCCAGTAAAAGAAATATTCTTGATGTAGCTGTCATTTGATGTCACATGGTACCATGTAGGATATTCGGGATCATTCAGTGTTGTATATGTAGTGTCGGTAGATACTGGAAAAATCATATAGACTACGAACCAAGCATAAATTGTGCAAAGTTTGTGACTTCAAAACTGGAAATGTTAATTGATGATGGAGAATATATCCAATGGAAAGAACAGCATAAGCCCCCCTGTACTTAGTCACATGATGGTTCATCCAGTTCTATGGAAACGGCATACATTGTTGAACTTTACAAACGATCTGTACAAAAACATGGATTACGTTACACCGTGTTCGTAGGAGATGGCAATAGTACATCATACAGGACTGTGAGTAAGATGAACATATATGGGGATGTACAAATAATTAAAGAGAACTGTATAGACATACAAAAAAGAATGGGAACTAAATTGAGGAAGTTATTGGCGGAAAATAAGGGTCAAAAGTTAGAGGATGGCAAAGGACTATGTGGCCTTCAAGGGCAATCTTGAAAAATACAGGAATCAACTCAAGCCATTTTGCTTCATTATTCATCAACCCCTGAGAAGCCAAACCATCATTTGTGCCCATCAGGTGACGATTCATGGTGTAAATTTCAATTGGACGAATTGTTTGATTCAAAAACGTATCGCTTTCCTAAATATCCATTACCTGAAGCAATTATTAAGAAGATAGGTCCGGTGTTTTGTGAACTTTCTACGGAGTCACTTTTGAAAACTTGTCAACGTGGCTTGAATCAGAATGAAAGACTTCATTCCATGCAATGGAAATTAGTTTCAAAGAAACAGTTCCAAGGAAAATCAGCTTATCAACTTGCAGCAGGACTGGTGTGTGGCCATTGGAACGAAGGACAGTTCAAATTTAACAGTCGTTTCTGCGAAAGACTAGGTATTAATTCAATATCAGATTCTTCTAAATGTATTTGGATATCAGTGGACAAGAAGCGTGTGAATGATGGTGAATATCAGTGCACAGAAAAAGTCAAACATAGACGAAAAGAATTGAGAAAAAATAAATTAAAAATGGACGATGCTTTTCAAAAACACGAGTACATAACGTACTCTGCTAGAGAGTTCCAGTGTGAAAAGATACATCACTTAAGAAAATCAAGTTTAAATCAATGACGACAGACAAACTTCAATTCTTGGGCCCAGTGTCTGTACACCTGATAACGGAGCTCGCTGTTTTTCTTCCCAGTAGTTTTCGCCATATCTATTGTCATCCGAAGACCATACACAAAACCATTGGGATCATATCTGCAATATAAAGTAATTGACATTCATTTGTTTTAAACAAGAGGGCCACTATGGCCCTATATCGCTCACTAGATAAAAAGACTCTTAGAGAAAATTAGCCTTTGTAAAATATAGCAACCCAGGGGTGGGGCCAATTTTGTTCCTACGGCAATAATTGAAATACACCAGAGAATTCTACATACAAAATATGTAAGCTCTAGGCCTTGAGGTTTCGGCCAAGAAGATTTTCTTGCTTTCCCATATTAGCCTAAATGTGTCATGTGAACCCAGGGTCGAGGCTAATTTCACCCTTGGGCCATACCTTTAACAGACTTGGTAGAGGTCCACAAGACAATGCTACATACCAAATATCTTAACTCTAGGTCTTGTGGTTTTGGACAAGAAGATTAATTTATTCAATTTTCCTAAATAGATTAGAGCAAGACCTAGGGTAGGGCCAATTCTGACCCCAGGACAATAATTTGAACAAACTTGGTAGAGGTCCACTAGATAATGCTACATACAAAATATCTAGGCTCTAGGCATTGTGGTTTCGACCAAGGAGATTTTTTAAATTTTCCTTTGTAAGCCTACGGTATATGAATCAAGTGACCCCTGGGGCGGGGCAAATTTTTACCCTAAATCTTTAATTTATAGCCAATAGTACACTAGTCGATATGTTATGAAGAAGGCTAAAATCTCATTTAGATAAGACGTTTCATGAAACCAACACTTCTGTAAAAGAGAGGTCTCATGAGGGTAATTGCACTTTGGTCTGCATCAAAATTCATGCGCATCAAGCTAGTGATGGCTATGGAAAGCTTAACTATTGTTCAGTTTCAAAAAGTGAGATCATTCTCTAAGTTCAAATCTCATTCATTGTCTCCTAACGTTTCTAAGAGAATAATGATAAAAATGTAAAATATATTACACATGCATTGTTCTTAGGTAGGTATGTCCAAGTATATACTTGTACATTAACCAGACATCTTTGAAATCCAAATACATGCTGAAAATGGAATTGAAAGTCGAGCTTGGAGACTGATCTCAAGGGTAATGTATACCCTTAAGTCTCGGTTTAAATAAGTTCATCAATTTTGTAATTTAAAAGCAAATTCAGACAAAATGAATTGACAAAGCATAAACATTGGAAGAAATGCAAAAAAAGATAAGAAAAACAAAATGTTCTTTTAATGACAGGAAAATGCTGAGACACAATGTCTACAATGAACCTTAAAATTGTCATTCATTTACATTTAAATACTCTGAATGAATAAAAAAAAGCATCTACATAAAATACAATGCAACAATCTTGAAGATTGGTTTTGATTGGATGAGTCAAAGACATTAACCAATCAGAGGAACTGTTATGTATATAAGTTTATTTCTATTTACCTTTATTTCCAGTACCAAAGAATGCTCCAATCACAACAAGATCAGCAGAATCTGCCATCTGTCCTTCATTCAAATAATCCTTCTTTACTTTCAACCAATGTCTTTTACCAGGTTAATAAATACTCTAAAAACATGCAAAACTTAATATATATCACGCTGCATAAAAATCCAAAAAAAGTTATTTACATACATGAATCTAAAAATTATACCATTTGCTTTCTGATCAGTATCAAGCAAACAACTACTCCAAACAGGGGTTATACTACATAATTATAACAAATGTCTACCAAGGGTGAGTGAAGTCAAGGTTATCACTTTCAGTTTACCTTATGAGGTAGAACAGGTTTCAGACTTCGACTAAAGTACTGGAACTCGGAGCCTTTCTTGTGTAGCTGTACTCTTTCACCATCATATTTTATTTCTGCATAGAAACCATTTGGACATTTCTTCATTGCGTACTCTACTGAACTACAAGCTTCAGCCTGAAATGTTTCCTTTTATTTAACAACAAAAAAACTTCACTTAGTGGCCATCTCCATATTGCAAACAAGTTAGTTTCAAGGATAGTCTTACCGATTGGTTTTTAATAATTCTTCTACGTTTCAACCTCTATTTTAAGACCAATTTTTCTGTCACAAAGGTCATCTAAATATTGAGGTTTCACAGTAACTGTTAAAAGGAAAAATATCATATTCCTGTTTGCCATGTTCAGCAATATAAAATAACAAGAGAGCCATGATGGCCCTATAAATGCTCACCAGGAGAAAAGGTCATTGGGAGATGAACATTGTTGAAGTTTTCTATACGAGTCCAAATAATATCAAGTGACCCATCTGGGCCGTTTTTTATCCCATGGCCATTATATGAACAGATTTATAAGCCTATTAAACAAACCTAGATATCAAATATCTATTGGGTGGGGCCAATTTTTACCCTAAATCTTTAATTTATAGCCAATAGTACACTAGTCGATATGTTATGAAGAAGATTAAAATCTCATTTAGATAAGACGTTTCATGAAACCAACACTTCTGTAAAAGAGAGGTCTCATGATGATAATTGCACTTTGGTTGGTATTCGAACCTAACGGACCCGACGTATGTAAATATACCTATTAAAAACCATCAAAAGTGCTACATATCTCTAGAGCATCCTTAGTCTTCAATAAAATTCAGAATAAGCAATGCGCGTTTGGACTGTCCAGACAGCTGATTATCATATATTTAAATCATAATCATCCTTAATTCATCCTAACTAAGTAAATGGAAGTAAATGTCCTTCAATTCCAATTATCAATTGACATCAGTCCACTATTTTGTTATACTATAAAAAAAGAGAATCATATAACATACCTAATATTTATCAAAAGATTTTTTCAAAATAAAATAAATGTCCAAATAACTTTTTTTTTTCCCTATATAAGCCTAAATTTTGTATATGAATCAATTGACCACTGGGGCGGGGCCAATTTTAACCCCGGGCCATAATTTGAACTAACTTGGTAGAAATCCACTAGACTATGCTACATACCAAATACCTTAGCTCTAGGCCTCGTGGTTTTGATGAAGAAGATTTTTAAATTTTCCAATATAAAATAGAGTAAACTCCGGGGCGGGTCTAATTTTGACCCCGGTGCAAAACTTAGTAGAGGACCACAAGACAATACTACATACAAAATATCTAAGCTCTAGGCCTTGTGGCTTTGGAGAAGAATTTTTAAATTTTCCTATATAAGCCTAAATAAATCAAGTGACAAGCGGGGCATATTTTGACCAAGCAGCCGAAATTGAACAAACTAAGAGATCCACTAGACAATGCTACATACCAAATATCTTAGCTCTAGGCAAAGTGGTTTTTGGACAAAAGATTTTTAAAATTTTCTAAAATAAAATAAGAGTAAACCCCGGGGTGGAAATTTTTACCCTTTTGTCTCCGCGGCCAAAATTTGAACAATGTTGGTAGAAGTCCCCAAGACAATGCTACATACAAAATATCTAAGCTCTAGGCCTTGTGGTTTTCGAGAAGATTTTTTTAATTTTCCAATATAAGCCTATATAAATCAAGTGACGCCTGGGGCGGGGCCTATTTTGACCCTAGGGTAATAGTTTGAACAAACTTGGTTAAGGTCCACAAGTCAAGATGTTGTTGAAAGAAATTGTCATGGTACAAACAAAGAACTCACGCCATAACCATTTATTGCGCTGGTTGTATGTACTTTTGACTGCAATAATACTTCGCTTATTCATCCCACGTGTTTGGATCATGTGTTCTGCGACTTTTATGTTCTCCATGCCCTGGTCTGTTTTAATTCTAAGAGGAGTTCCAAACTTTCAATGGCATCTAGAAAACATTTCAGCACTGTATTTGCTATTGTTATTTTTAGCTCACCAGAGCACGAATGTGCTCAGGGTGAGCTTTTGTGATCGCCCTGCATCCATCGTGCGTCGTTACGTGGCGTCCATGTTTACTTAAAACAACATCTCCTCCTACACCGCTATGCCGATTGCAACCAAACTTTGCTTGAATGATCCTTGGGTGGTCCCCTTTCAAAGTTGTTAAAAAAATTAAATTTCATTAAAAACTCTGGTTGCTATGGCAACAAATAGAAAAAAACTTAAAAAATCTTCCTGTCCGAAACCATAGGGCCTAGAGCTGAGATATTTGGTATGTAGCATTTTCTAATGAAACTCTACAAAGTTTGTTCAAATTATTCCCCTGGGGTCAAAATTGGCTCCGCCCCGGGGGTAACTTGATTTTACATCGACTTATATAGGAAATTAAAAAAATCTTCTTGTCAAAAACTACAATGCCTAGAGCTTTGATATTTGGTGTGTAGCATAGTCTAGTGGACCTCTACCAAGTTTGTTCAAATTATTGCCCTAGGGTCAAAATTGGCCCCGCCCCGGGGGTCACTTGATTTACATAGACTTTTATAGGAAAATTTAAAAAATCTTCTCCGAAACCACAAGGCCTAGAGCTAAGATATTTAGTATGTAGCATTATCTAGTGGACCTCTACCAAGTTTGTTCAATTTATAGCCCTAGGGTCAAAATTGGCCCTGCCCTGGGGTTTATTCTATTTTATATAGGAAAATTTAAAAAATCTCCGAAACCACTAGGCCTCGAGGTAAGATATTTGGTAGCAGGGAAAAAACTTCAAATACGAGTCGTGTTAACCGTACATGAGATAATAAGTGATTCTTGGACTCTTAAATGTACAAGACATAACTTTATACCGCGTTGGTGAAGAACTTGTCATATAATCGTTTCCCCAATTCTTGGAAATTCTCCGTTAATTCTCACCACATCGCTCCGTAGACAAAATCCATCTACGTCAGTAAATTTATGAACAACAAGGTCGAATTCTGCCATTCTCCTGTACACTGTTCCCTTCGATATAGACAGCATCTTTTGAGATTTCGTGAATTTTAAATCCAGATTCGATTAAATTCTGGAGTATCTCCTTGGAAATTGAATACCTTGGGCCCTTGGAAAACTTGATACAAGTTCAAACATAAGTTAAGCATGCAACTCACAACTTCATAATGTCGCTACTGTTACAAATCCCTAAGCATCGCATTTCGGACATTGATAACTTGCACACAATGTCCGGGGTGATCTTGTCATTTAAAAAGAATGAGCAAATGTTGGAATCTTATCCTAATTTTTGCAACATATCTTCAATATCTGTTCCCAATTTAACATTTCATGCCACGTTCAGAAACTTTCATGAAATCATGATGAATATACTGTGATACACAACAAATTTGACTTCGGAACAAAACGAACTGACTTTGACAAGGAAAGAAAATTTTAGTTCGTATAACAAAATAACTTTGCACAAGACAAACTAACAAATGCGCGATACGAACTTAGAAGTGTACATAACATATTGATATAAATGATACGTAGCAAACGTATTTTTCTACTTAACAAATTGTATATCCTTTTAATAACGATTTGATTTTTGCGCAGAACGAAACAAAAAATGAACATGACAAAGTATTAAAACCGCACAACGCATCGATGTTACCATATAACGAATTGACTTTTTCACTCAGCGAAATGACATTTGTACAAAAGGAAATGAATTTTGTGCTCAACAAAATAAAAATGAACATCACAGATTGTTAAAACTACACGACGAATTGATGTTGCCATATAACAATTTGACTTTTGCACACGACGAAATGACTTTTACGCAGAACGAAATTATTTTTACGCAGAACGAAATAACTTTGGGCAGAACAAAATGGAAGTGAACATAACAAACTGATTTTGCACATGACGTATTGATATTTCCACACGACGAATTGCATTTTGCACAGAACGAATGACCATTATGCATTACAAACTTAGTTTCATACATAACGAAGTAAAAATGCACGATAAAAGTCAGTAGAGGTGTTCCATGAAAATGTGCTGTAAACAATTTAGCGGGAGATGATTATTAAAGGCGGAATCAATTAGCATCGGAAAAATATGAACAAAAAATAACTGCATGAGGTACTTATACAACATTTGAAAACATGAACTTACTCTACTGACTACATCACAATACAATCTAAAAATGTTATATTTGCTTACGAAAAGTGCACACTTTGCGACAACAATCTTGATCTAGGTAAACGAGTTTTCGTCCATTCAGGTTCCGTCGGATTTCAACATAAGTAAATGGATTTTATCCCAAGAAATGCATCAATTTAGAAGATACTTACCATCTAACTTTTCGAGAGCGTTCTTTACCGCTTTACAATAGCGGTCTTGAAACGTGATCACGTGATCAATACCCGACGCTTTAATTTACTGAGCCCAGACCATTCATTTGAATTGACCCTGCACTGACTAAACTGACTTCGCACCTAATGTATGATGTAGTCATTGCACTTATCTGTAATAACAAATACATAAGTTTAGTCAAATCATGTTTAAAATGATGAATAAATGTGTATTGCATGCCGAAATCAGTATACTATTTCTTTTTCATATTCGTATAATATACGAAAGGGTAGAAGTAATACAACAATGTATGTATATACATGTACATTTATATCAAATTTAGATAAGAAATAAATACATCTCATCAGTATACTGGATATCACACATGCAACAGAATTACTAATATCAGAAAAGTATTTAAAGATCAATCATAGTGTGAGTAAAAACCAATTGAAATTATTAAATGCAGTTGCCATGGCAATGAAAATCAAAACATTAGTGAATTACGACTGAAATACACGTGAAAGTTAACATCAATGTTTAACAAAATCAGTTAAAGAAATATTAATCAAGAATTGGTATGAGAACGGTGTCGATAGATTAAAAAAAGATCTACGTGTGCTTAGAAGACATGAATTTTGGCGAAGGTGTTTTATTTAACAAAAGGGCCAAGATGGCCCTAGATCGCTCATCTAAGAACAAAGGCACTATAATTAAGAACCAGGTAATAATATAGTTTTCATCTCGTATAACCAATTCTATGTAGATTTTGAGATCAAAACCAACAATGAAGGTTTAATACTGTTAAACAAGCTAAAACATAGCAAATTTTCTAATCCGAGGGCCCTTAACTCTTGAAGTTGTGATTTGATTTCACCCATAACTGAACTTGTCCAAGACCGTAAGGTGGTATACATTCATTCTAAATATGTTTAGGATTGGTGAATAAATGAAGGCGCTAGAAGCTAAAATAGAGCAAATTTTCTTTGTTAAGGGCACATAACTCTTGAAGTTTTGGTCCTATTCCGCCCAAAACCGAACTTGTCCAAGATCTTTTGGTTATACACATTTACTGAAAATATTATTAGGATTGGTGAATAAATGAAGGCGATAGAGTGTAAACAAACTCGAACGTAGCAAATCTTTCATGACAAGGAGGGCCCATATCTCTTTAAGTTCTTGTGCGATTCCGCCGATAATCGAACTTGTCCAAGATCTTTTGGTGATACACATTTACTAAAGATATGACCAGCTTTGTGAATGAATGAAGGCGCTAGAGTGTAAACAAGCTAAATATAGTAATTTTTCCAAGTCAAGGACACATAACTCTTGGAAGTTATTGTCCAATTTTGCCTTTAATCAAACTTAGCCGAGAAATTGTGGCCATGCACATTGTGACCAAGTTTAATTGCGATTGGTTAAGTGTTGTGGATGCTAGAGTGTAAACAAACTAATTGTGGACGGACGATGTACATTCATCGATCCTATATGCATCAGGTGAGCTACAAAACCTGAAAATATGTTCTACTTTCGTTTTCGAAGTTTACTTTTCTGTATGCATAGCGACCGTGATGGGTGGGGTAATTTGTTCTAAACAAGTGTCTGTGGTTGTGTTAGTATGATTTAGTCGACTAAAGTGACTCTAAATGGATTAAATCTAAAAGTGTCTGCTAGCCGACCATGTATCCTTACTGTACATAATATTTAAATGGTTTTTCGGTATTTTTACCTTTTTTTACATGTGCGCAGCGGTCAATATTTCTTTTCTGGAGTTGGCATAGCACGTTGACCTATTTGTATACTTGGTAAGATTTGACAAATATTTCATAACACTTTTTCATGCATATAAGTATTAGATACAATACGAGTTTTTCTTCAAAAGTGTCTTCTTACAGACGTAAGAGGACGGTTCGCTTAGACAAACAACCAATTTGTCCGAGGCGAAGCCGAGGATAAAATGGTTGTTTATCTAAGCTAACCGTCTTCTTAGCGTCTGTAAGGAGACATTTTTGAAGAAAATATGAGTACGTGTATCTGACTTATACGACGATAAAGGATTATGTCCACGTGAAAGTTGAGTTATTGACAAGTGTCTTCTTACAAACGTAAGAAGACACTTTTTGAATAGCTCTGCTGGGGGTATAGTCGTATAAGTGCGATTTTATTTACACGGTCGCTGGATGTGATTATTTTTAGCTTCGTGCCACAGTCGATAGTTTTCGTTTATTTTACCGTTATCTCATTCCACGTGTTTATATAGTACATCGAAGATTACGAAATAAATCGAAGCTAAAAATAAGTGAAATCATTTACCCTGAAATTATGCGGCTTTGACAGGTTAATAAAATCGCACTATGCTAAAACACATCTGAAAACGTAGGGTTTTTAGGGATTTTACTGACATGCTTCACAAGTCCATTTTCGTGTATACAATGACTCGTAAAAAAACTATGAAAACACGTTTCTCGAATGTAAACATAGTAAATGGTGTAATATAAGTAGATCCTAAACAAGTCAGTTTTATTTTAATCTGTACATGTTTGCTATGTGATATGAATGGAGTAAAGTTTTAATCTACTCATTCATATTATCTCAGACAATTATTTAATTACTTTTTATTACATGCATGTATATTATCTGATGTGAACCATGTAATCATAGTACAGTATGTAGAGTTAGTGACTTCTTATACAGATGATTATAGTATGACATGTATTTATGTTCTGAATACATAATGTTTTATTATGTTTCAGTCTTTTCATAGGTTTTTTTAATTCCTGCACTTGAAAACAGGCAATTGTGAACAAAGTTTGGTTGAACGTGGAAAAAAGGCGCAGCCAATATAAAATCTTTTCTGGAGCTTGTTTGGAAAGTTCATCTTATTCGTGTAAATGGTAAGAATTGACAGAAGTAAACTGTCAAATGTATATAGACCATAAACAAGTCAGTTAATTTGAATCTGTATATGTTTACTGTGAGTTATGAATGGAGTAGATGCTTTATGCACATTGTTTATACACAAAATAAACATTAATGGCGTAATACTGTGAGATATGAATGTAGTAAAAGTTTTATACTCGTTATCTCCATACAAAAATATACATACAATGTACATTCTTTTCTAATGGTGATATGAATGGAGTGTATGTTTCATAAACAAAAAAAATACTGTGTGACGTAGACGGCTTGAAATTTGTACACAAATGTTCTTTTACTAGCTCACATGAGCACTCACTTAGTGCTCGGAGAATTATTAGTATCAATCGATGCGCGGCATCCTCGTCTGACAAATGGGCTTTATAATAAAACACTCTAACGGTCACAGTTTAGATCGAATCTTCATCAAACCTTTTTTTAAACTGTTCGTCTTAATGCTAGTTTGGACAAGTTTGACATTAGGTCAAAGGAAAAAAATCCCAATCTTGTGCAGAATTTTCTTTTTCATGAAAAAATACCGTTTTTTTATATTAAGTTCATTGCAATATTCAGTGCAGAAATGAAAACACAAAGGAGCAGTTGATAATGTAAGTCTTCTTTTTAAAAAAAATCCCAATTAGTATTAGTAACCTCTTCCACAAAGCTCTAGTTCACGGTGCGAATACCACGTGACTTTTTGCTAAGGTTGGGTGCTCCAACAATGGCGGATTCCGTCGATTCAGGTAAGATTTTTCATCCTTGTAGTCTTATATGTACTTTATATTAAAAAAGCTCTTCGCTAGAGCCCGGCCATTTTAAAAACTCACCCTCGGTTGTAGATTTTTTAGCATAATATCCTCTAGTTAAATCGTTAATCGTCACCGCGCATTTTTCATATACGCAATGTAAGTAGCTAATGTGGGGTGAATATTCTATATTTTAAGGAATTATCCATTTTGGGCGGATTTACATGGTTATTAATTTGGCGCATGATAACAAAACGCCTTTCTAACACGTTACAATCAAATATTGTCGGTTAATTTTCCAATTTGAGATGTTTTGGTCAGGGAGATGACAATGCTAATGATGGGTGACAAAAATATTATGCTAATGTTGGGTGAAAATGCTAAGGATGGGTGTCCTAAAAATGTAAGAAATTTCATCCTTGTTTTTTTTTCACAAATTTTAGTTTTATCGGTCGGCATTTTACCAGAAGCCATTGTCGAAGAATACGGATATCTTGTTTATAACATACAGTGATCAGTGATTATTTGCAATGTTTTCTGATTTCAGGTGTAAAGTGTGTCAAAAAGAGGTAAACTTGTCACTTCACGCTCCGAACCGACGTCGAGAAAGACTTTCAATACAAAAAAACTGACAACGTCATCTACACAGTCACAAAACCCTATAATGGCATAATGTCAACAGTTGGTCTGCAAGAAAGTGAACATAACGAAGTATGGAAGAAAATGCAGTTATTGCTCGTCAACAAAACGAGATCAGTTCGTTTAGTGACACTTTCATAATTATAAAGTTATCATAATCAGGTTAAAACAGGTTTTGATATGAACGGATCATTGACTAGGTTTAATTGAGTTCCTTCAATGACAATACTGATATGTGCAATAGTGTCCACACTCTCCAAAAGAGATACATGTATATACATGTTGTTTATTTAATTGAAAATTTCATGTTTTGTGTATCATTGTCTTTTGGTTTATGTTAAGAATCTGTTGTGTCCACCATGCAAATTGAAAACAAGTAAATATTATTCGAAGTAATTTTAATTAATCATAATGATAATAAAGAGCATATCTAATGTGTAATTGTGTTATTTATATTGGCATTTCGTAACAATGAACACCTTAGCTTTTCGTAGCAGCTGGCATGGCATGTACTTTTAAACACCGGAGACGAGTGGTATTAAATCGAATAAATACACACATGTATGGCTTCTAAATACACACATGTATGGCTTAAAAACAGACATATATATAATACACCATTTAATAGAATATTAACAACATCGGGAACACTAAATATTGCTCATCATTTTTTAACCACAGTTTTAAAACGAATTAACAGTTCGTGATGACGAATTAGTCATGAAAAAAAGAAAAGCGAATGTAACTATAAGGGTTCTGTAACAAGTGACGGGTTATTGCAACAAATACAAAAGTCCCTGCCGGACTAATAAAAGTCAAAGAGGTTATATACAGCGTAAGGTGATTCTTTTGTCAAAATTTATTTGCCGAACCCCTTTGCTCCGATGAAACCAGTAGGGGACTAAACATAATGTCATACAGATAACTAAATGATTTAATTTTCCATTGGTAGATCTTATCATTGAATATTACTGAAAATAGAGCAATGCTCTGAATACATTATACTTATACTCAGAACTAGGAATGCTTGTATTTAGCAAGAAAACGCTATTTTGACAGTATAAAATTTGAAAATCTCAATAATATATTGATCTAGAAATACGATAAGAACAGATTGCTTGTCTGTTAAATTCAGTTTGCTAGCAACATCTCATTTAGATAATGATGGCGAGTATGAATGTGTAATTTATTATGGAAACAGGCAAACAGAAAAAGCGAATGTAGAAGAATGTAAAACGTGATAGTCATTGTTGTTATCGAGGAAAATGTTCATATTTCATTTAACACTGAGTTGTAAAGTTCTTGTTTACTTTGGTAATACAATACACTCGAATCTACTTCCGGTCTACAGGAAGCAACATGTTCCGGATATTTCTGTCACTGGATATATAAAATGAGCCAGTCCGTGCGATTTCCAACACATTGCGGTCATTCTGGCCTCAAGTTTTAAAACGACGTCAACACAATAATAAAACAACAAAGTTGCTTCGTTTTTGTGAAGATATCAGTTTACCTAAGTTTGACAATATATATTTCCACTTGCTATGGATTAAGCCACATTGTCAAGTATCACGGAACGAATTATTGATACGCAAGAACTTCGTCGTTTACTTTCATACTTTGTTCATGTTGCTTTCTTAAACACTAAGCTACTATTTCTGCAGCATGTTTTGCATCAGCTATAATAAGGTTTACACCCGTTTCGCCATCCTCATGGATACATCTTAATTAAGTCACTATCGAGCTTTTCGGCATGTTTAACCGAGTGTTCCTGTATCTTTGTCACTGCAAACTCCGCAAGTCTTTCACATACTGTTACATTTTAATGGCTTAGTCGTTGTGTATTAAGGATTGGATACCCTTGGACTGTGTAGAGAAATGCGATGTGATTTTAAGTCGTTTCCGGTACGCTGATGACTGCGTGCATAAGTACTTCTTATGGGTTTGTCAGTTTGTGGAAATATCAAGTTTTTTCTGCATTGAAAGTCTCTTTTGGGGTCTGTTCGCAGCGTGCAGTGACAGGTTTACCTCTTTTCGACACACTTTACACCTGGAATCAGAAAACATATATTGCAAATAATCGCAGATGCACTGTATGTTATAAACAAGATGTCAATATTCTTCGACAATGTCTTCTGGTTAAGTGCCGACCGATAAAACTATAATTTGTGAAAAAAGCATATCTGGAGCCATTTAACAAGGATGAAAGTTCTGACATTTCATGACACCCATCCTTAGCATTTTCACCCAACATTAGCATACCATTTTTGTCACCCATCATTAGCATTGTCGTCTCCCTGACCATAACATCTCAAATTGGAGAATTAACCGACACTATTTGATTGTAACGTGTTAGAAAGGCGTTTTGTTATCATGCGCCAAATTAACAACCATGTAAATCCGCCCAAAATGGATAATTCCTTAAAATATAGAATATTCACCCCACATTAGCTACTTACATTGTGTATATGAAAAATGCGCGGTGACGATTTACGATTTAACTAGTGGATATTATGCTAAATAATCTACAGCCGAGGGTGAGTTATTGAAATGGCCGGGCTCTAGCGAAGAGCTTTTTTAATATAAAGTACATATAAGACTACAAGGATGAAAAATCTTACCTGAATCGACGGAATCCGCCATTGTTGGAGCACCCAACCTTAGCAAAAAGTCACGTGGTATTCGCACCGTGTAGTTTTCTACCTAAAATGTCTGCAACATAATATAATATCAAAGTAGGTTTTGTACTTTTAGAGGTGATAGCTACACTCCAAATTCATATGTCCTGTTTTAACGTTTTCTAGGATTTGTTCAGCATCGATATGAGGTTGATGAACCTAAACTTAATTTAAAAGTGGTTAATGACAAGTGTAGCACTACAGGCGCCCAAAGAGAACAACAGGGCTCTATAGCTCCGAGAAATACAGGGATTCAAAAAGGATGCAACAAAAACAAAAATACTTCATATAATGAACAGCATCATGTTAAGATAATTATCCTACCAACGGCTGAGGGATCATGTTATGGCGTTGTCTGTCTGGCTATTAGTCTGTCCGTCCTTCGAAGTTGGCAGACTTTTTAGCTCACCAGAGCACGAATGTGCTCAGGGTGAGCTTTTGTGATCGCCCTGCGTCCATCGTGCGTCGTTACGATTACGCGGCGTCCATGTTTAATTAAAACAACATCTCCTCCTACACCACTATGCCGATTGCAACCAAACTTGGCTGGAATGATCCTTGGGTGATCCCCTTTCAAAGCTGTTCAAAAAATTAAATTTCAATGAAAATTCTGGTTGCTATGGCAACAAATAGAAAAAACTTAAAAAATCTTCTTGTCTGAAACCACAGGGCCTAGAGCTGAGATATTTGGTATGTAGCATTGTCTAATTGAACTTTACAAAGTTTGTTCAAATTATTTCCCTAGGGTCAAAATTGGCTCCGCCCCGGGAGTAACTTGATTTTACATAGACTTATATAGGAAATTTAAAAAATCTTCTTGTCAAAAACTACAATGCCTAGAGCTTTGATATTTGGTGTGTAGCATAGTCTAGTGGACGTCTACTAAGTTTGTTCAAATTATTGCCCTAGGGTCAAAATTGGCCCCGCCCCGGGGGTCACTTGATTTATAAAAACTTATATAGGAAAATTTAAAAAATCTTCTCCGAAACCGCAAGGCCTAGAGCTTAGATATTTTGTATGTGACATTGTCTACTGGACCTCTACCAAGTGTGTTCAAATTATTGCCCTAGGGTCAAAATTGGCCCTGCCCTGTGGTTTATTCTATTTTATATAGGAAATTTTTTAAAAATCTCCGAAACCACAAGGCCTACAGCTAAGATATTTGGTATCTAGCTTTGTCTAATGGACCTCTTAAATCTGTTCATATAATGGCCATGGGATAAAAAACGGCCCTGATGGGTCACTTGATCTTACTTAGACTCGTATAGAAAACTTCAACAATGTTAATCTCCAAATGACCTTTTCTCCTGGTGAGCATTTATAGGGCCATCATGGTCCTCTTTTTATAGTATCTATCAAATTCCTCTGCAGGGTCTATGGATATACTACGGCAGTTACAATGCTGCTTAGGAAAATTGTTGACTGGAGCCTGGAACATGTGCTACATGAAACACTCGAAACATTTTAAACTTTCATAAAAAGTAAACTTCTAACTTGTAGGTGCGGCCATTTTTCTACACTTGAGGAATATAACTTTTTGAAAAATTTCAATGACGTTTGTTTCCTGATTTGGATAGGGATAATGATCCAACAGTCAATCCTTGGCTTTGGATTATTAAGTTGACTCTTTCACTAAATTTCATTAATTTAAGATTAAACAGCCAACAATTCAGCATACCGCGCATATAATGGTTTATCAAGTATGATACGAGCTGCTCTTATTTGAAACTTCAAAATGCTATTTTGAAGGCTGTCACTGCAATTTACCCAAATTTAACAACAATATCAGGCAAATTGTATGCATTAAACAATAATTTTCTAGAATGTAAATTTTAATACCAGCCCTTTAAATTCTTAACAAAAGATATAAGAGGGAAGTAGACTTTTAAGTACTTGCTCAACCTGTTTTTTTTTCAGTTCAATTTTTGGTCAACAAAAAAACTGAACAGCTTTTCTTGTGTGGAAAGTTCAAGAGCATAGTTACTCTAGGTAAACTCGGCTAGATTTGTCTGATAAACTATTTAGTGATGATTCGTAGCAGACATGTACATGACTTCTTTTATTTAGCTCACATATACACTAGTGCTCAGACTGAGCATTTGGGATAAGTTTTTGTTCGGCAATATGCGTCGTGCAGCGTCAACTTTACTAGTTACCATGAAGTTCTTATTATACCATTTCTCTATTATATTAAGTTGAAATTAAAGAACTACATGTAGACATGTTTACCAATGGCTGTGACAGTAGCAGTTGGGACAATATTTTATCAGTTATTTATATCGAGATCCTGTGCAGTTGTAATTCGCTCATATTGAGAATTTATCTGTGTGTTTGTATATTTTTTTCAAACATATTTTGTTTTATTAAAAAGTAAACAGAAGGCGACATATTCTGGCATCATCGGTCTTTTTGATTACAGCGTCAAGTTAAATCCGACACACCCAGCCAAGAATTGAAAATTACGTGCAATAGGTCATGCCAAGATACAATATTGAACTTTAAAGATAGATGTCGTTAAAACAGGATATCATTCGAGTAGTTGGTTGCAGAGATATCTCCAGCACTGGAAATCAGAATCAAGATTGTAAAAATTGGACCAGAAAAACAAATACTAATTTTCTTGAAGTACATATCATCACTTCATACTCTGCAGGAAATTGCTGATATGATTTGGTGTGAGCGAAAGTTCTGCTCATACTCATATAATTATAAAAGATGTTATCAGTAAGATTAGGAAGCACCTTCTTCCAACTTGATAAAATGGCCGACCAACAAACAGAACATTACTGAGATTGTTGAAGGTTTTAAACAGCTTAAGGGATTTCCATCAGTATTTGGACTATTGATTGCAGTCATACTCCGATCAGAACCCCCAAAGAGTATCCAGAAAATTATATTAATAGACAAAGTTTCCCATCAGTCATACTACAAGCAGTATGTGACAGAAACTTGAATTTTACAGATGTATATTGTGGATGGCCTGGATCAGTTCATGATAGAAGAGTTCTGTAAATTCGCCATTATACAATGAAATCATTTAAGATCCTGATAAGAAATTCCCTTGAAATATTCATATTCTTGGAGACAGCATATTAGCTCTCCCTGTAAAAATATATGCAAACAAGACATGGCTGATATTATTCCAAGATAATTATTACCGACAAAACGAGCCCTTTATGGCTTGGAGCTACGGCTCCAAGCCTATGTATTGTTTTCGATTACGTTTGTTCCCTAGATGCCCGTAGATGCAAGACGAAAGCTGGGTACAAGTGCACAAAAATGTTAAGAGTCATGCGATTGGTTGAGAGCAATATGTTAACAGACCGGTGATTGGTTTACGCTGAGTGAATAGGTATCACGTGACTTGAGTGTACCAACTTCACTGTGCTAGTCTATTATGAAATCAGGGTGTTTCACTATAGATCGGTTTGTTCTGTTAACATAAATTACACGGAAAGGTACACATTTTAAAACTGTCTAGAATTTTGTTTCTGTTACTATGTACAATAATTATATTTATTTTAATCAATACTGAAAGACATATTAGCGGAGGATTGTTCAAGAGAATTTATGGAAGCCCCTTTTATAATGTAACCTCCTGATGTGCACATTTGCGATCGGGGTGTTTCACTATAAATCTGCATGTTCCATCAACCATTTCGACACGAAATGATAAGATTAAAAGATACATTAACGCAGTCTCAATTTTTTTACTTAACTAGCTCCTTGTTTAATTATCAACATAATTGCTGAAAGTAATAAGCGGAGGATTAGTCATTTTAATGAAATACACCCCTACTATAATTTAACTTGCAAAACGCTTTCTCTGATGCAATTTTGCCACCAATTCACTTGTCATTTACGAGTGCTTCGGAACAGGTCAGAACGTTTTTCATTATGTGTTTATATTTATTACCTGGATATAATCAATGTATTTTAGGAAACGATTTAGTACGGCCAATTTAACACCGCGCAAGGGTCTAGAGATTTCTTTTTTTTTGTATGACATTGTTCTCTTCTCAACACGAACGAAGTTATAAGTACTCCTGTGCTTTATTACATGTTTCATCAATGTGTTTGTTCGATGTTATATTGGTAGTTAGTAAATGAATTCCGAAGCAGTGCCCTCTATTTATGCATTCTAGTACTTCTCGTGGTGTCCTACTACCCCCCTCCCCCCTCCCCCAGTTTTTGTATGTGTCTTTGATGATGATACGTGTACGTATTACATTGCAGTTCATCGTCAAACCAACATGTTCTTTAAAGGGGCATGCCCAGGAACTGCTGTGTCTTGGGTTTTATACACCAAAAAATGCGTTTATCACTTGTAAAAACAATTATTACCGAAAAGTCAAAGAAGAATGTGCCTTCAAAAATGGCCCTATAACGCACGCGTGGGTATTTATATGCCGGTTTAAATAAAAGGCTTACAAGCCTTTTATTGACGACAACGATATTTCCGATTCGTCTGAGAATTTAACTAAGCGCGCGCGCTGCCTTTTAAGCAGCAAAACAATATTTACCTATAATTGATCGATAGATTAGCTTTATGTCGCAAACAATGAACATGACATGAGCAATACTTACCATTTCACAGTTTGTTGACATTTTTTCCGCTTTTGACAGATCCGGAAAGGGTCGAGTTATGAAAATGACGAATATTTTCTAAGGCGTAATCGGCAGGTTTGGTAAATCTTGAAATGTGTATTTTGAGTCAAATAGCGGGACATTTCGTAAATATTTTACAGGACTTTCATTAATTGATTTAGGCATTCAAATGATACCAATTTGATTTATATTCGAGACGCTTCAGTTTCAGGGCATACCCCTTTAAAGGCTTATAGATAAATTAGATAAACGACTCAAAATGAGTCGCGTTCGTTTCCCTATTTAACGCACGCATTTCCGTAAAACTTGTGTGCAGTACGATGAATTATAGTAAAATCTATCAACATGTACCAAAAATATACCTTCAACAGGCGAAAGGTATCGAATATGTTGCCGATGTTTCAGACTACCTGTGGACTTTGAAAGAGGACAATTCCATAACTAAATTGGTCAACAAGACGAAATAAAATCAACCAATTCAGTTATGGTATCAGAACAAACTTTTATCAGCAACAACCAGCCAAGCTTTTCCTTTTTAAAAGGAAACTTTATTTCATCTAAAAACACTGGTTTCGCTGTGAATTTTGCTTTTTTAAAGAGCGCGTGACGTCACTTTATAACATGTGCATAATTTGACTGGGAAAACAGAACAGCTAATGTAAAAAGTATGATAGTGGTTTTGGAACATTTTGTCTTGCTACAGAATATGCACGGGAGAGAAACACACTCTGTTATATGACAAACAGAAACTATTACGACCGATACATTTATAAACTCGTGGGACTTAAAAGTTTTGCAATCATAATTATACAGTCTTGAATGAGTTCAATGCAGTTACTTTTGACGAACATGATCTCGTATGTAACATAATTTATAACCAGTAAACATACAGTATTTTGATAGTAACACTATACTCACAGATCCTCTTCTGACTGTAGGCTGCTGTCAGCCTGTGATGTCAGCTCTTCATTTTCATTATTTTTTCTTACATTGATACATCCGGCCATTTGTATTGGCATTTTAAAGTCATATAACATGGGTTGATCTTTTAAAAAGTTGGCTAATTATACCCCCAGATATGAAATAAATGTGGGCTATATTGGATTCACGCTTGACGGTCGGTCGGTCGGTCGGTCCGTGCGTCTGTAGACACAATTTGTCCGGAGAATTTCTCAGCAACTACTTACAGGATTTCAATAAAACTTTACAGAAGTGATCAGTAGTAAGCCTAGTTGTGCATGCTTAAAGCAATTTTCGTTCGGATTAATTATCACTGAGTTATACCCCTTTGTTGTTTTTATACAGTATATACAATAGGCAAATTTTGTCCGGACAAATTCTCAGCAACTACTCACAGGATCTCAATGAAACTTCACAGAAGTGATCAGTAGTAAGCCTAGTTGTGCATGCTTAAAGCATTATCCGTTCGGATTAATTTTCACTGAGTTATAGCCCTTCGTTATTTTTATACAGTATATACAATAGGCAAATTTTGTCCGGACAATTTCTCAGCAACTACTCACAGGATTTCAATGAAACTTCACATAAGTAATAAGTAGTTAGCCTAGTTGTGCATGCTTAAATCATTTTTCATTTGGATTGATTTTCAGTTTTATAGCCCTTTATTTATTTCTACAGTATATACGATAGGCAAATTTTGTCCTGACTATTTCTCATTGACTACTGCCAGGAATTCAATAAAACTTCTCAGAAGTGATAAGTAGTTAGCCTAGTTGTGCATGCATCAAGCTTGTCTTGGTTGGTTAAATTTGTACTGAGTTATGGCCCTTTGTTGTTTTTTATACAGTGTATATACAATATCTCAGTAACTACTCATAGTAATTCAATGAAACTTCACAGAAGTTATAAAAAGTAAGCCAAGTTGTGCATGCAATAACCAGGTTTTGTTTGGATTAATTTTCACTGAGTTATGGCCCTTTGTTTTATACAATTAGGTAAATTTTGTCCGTACCATTTCTATCTAGAGTCATACCCTGTGACTTATGAATAGTGAGCGCATAGGCCATCCATGGGGGAAATTGTTCTCTGATACAGATGTTCTTATTAAGGGGATGGCTAAATACTGAAATATTAATGTAAAAATTACAAGCTTATATCAGAATATTAAACAAAATGTACAAATATACAGTTGTATTATGATAAGTAATATTACATGTTTTCAGTCTTTGAATTTAGCCCCAGACCTTGGACCGAATCCACTAAAATGGCCATCAGTCCAGTAAATTTGAAAAGGTCTGGAGTCAGACGGTCCGGAAAATTGTTCAGTGCTGATTTTACCATTTTATCAGAAAAAAATTAAATAGTTTAACTCTATAAAATATTATTTTAGCCAAATTATATGAAAGTTTATATATATACCATTTTTGGTCCACTAAAAGTTCATTCAGTCCATTGAAGCTTACATTTTTCACTGGACCGAATGTCCTGTACTTAGAAATGTTTTTCGTGAAGACTGTTAAAAAGGCACTGACACACAAATATATATGAGATACATACGTAATAAGTTATTACATTTTTAAATCATATATCCACGAAATACAGTATTCTAATGAATGAACAGCTATGATTTGTATATGACATATAAATATGTAGCATGGTGACAAATACATGTAGTTTACATTTAACTCACCAGGAAATGTCATTTTCCTTACTTTAGTTGTAAGATCAACTTTGTTAAAGTGTACAACAGGTCCACAATCTTCAACGCCAATAAGATCCCCATAAGTCCATTTACTAGATTATGAGACTAAGCAATAGCACATTGACACCAACTACTATCTAAAGGACTTCAGGTGAAATCAATTGTTTTAGTGGCTTCATCCTTTCTTCTAAACTCATACAATTGCCCTGGATGACTAAGAATCCTTTCTGGCATACTGGCTTATGGCTGTCCTGAAGAGTCCTATTAAGGCGCTGCAAATATTTAATGACTCCTTCATCAACATGACCTAAAGAAACTTTCTTGATAACCGAACAAAGTTTTTTGTCTTTCTGTCTGAATATTTCCTCTAGTTGTACTCTATGCTTAAGTACAGTTTGGAAGTAGAACTTTCAAAGCACATTTCCCCATTGTCATTGTACCATCTGTTTGGTACAGGAGGGAGTTGACAAAAATCACCAGCAACAATCACCTGAATACCTCCAAACAATAGGCATTTTGAATGGCACATATATCTGAGAGTTGGTCCCTACTTAGCATAGAAATTCCATCTGTAACTAAAACATTCGTTTTTAAATGCCTTCTAAAGTTTTGGCTTTACTTGGAGAGTTACGAATTATATTGAGTACTTCCTTGGCAGAATACCTTCCATCCTCCATTCCAGACCATCGGTGAATTGTCTGAGCCTCCATCTCAGAACTATAGTTTAAGCATGCTGAACCTGTAGTACAGGCCCCGAGGTTATAAAACTTGAGAACGGTCTCCGAGCTCAAAGCTCAATTTCGTTCTCAAAGTATTATGGTTGAAAAGATAGAGCTGATTAATGTTTAAATACATATTCAGATCAATTATACTGTCAGACTAATGTATCAATAATATCATTATTGTCTGATCACAACTGACTTAGAACCATTAAAAGACAAAATATGAGATTTGAGCTCGGAGGCCGGTCTCTAGTTTTATAACCTCGAGGCCAGGTCTTCCCACTGTCTCTTAAACTTTTTACGATTTATGAAACCAAATAGGACTTACCACTCCCTGTCAGACTTAGGTACAAGTATGATTTTTAGCTCACCTGATTGATCAGGTGAGCTTTTAGGATCGTTGAATGTCCGTCGTCCGTCCACAATTAGTTTGTTTACACTCTTAGCAACTGCAGCTCTTAACGAATCTTGATTAAACTTGCTCACAATGTATATAGCCACAATGTCTCGGCTTAGTTCGATTATGGGCAAAATCGGGACAATAACTTCTAGAGTTATGGGCCCTTGAATTACAAAATTTGCTATATTTAGCTTGTTTACACTCTAGCGCCTTCATTTATTCACCAATCCTAATCATATTTTCAGTAAATGTGTATAACCAAGAGATCTTGGACAAGTTCGATTATGGTTGGAATCAGACCGCATGTTCAAGAGTTATTGGCCCTTGACTTAGAAAAATTGCTATATTTTAGCTTGTTTACACTCTAGCGCCTTCATTTATTCACCGATCCTAATCATATTTACAATGAATGTGTATGACCTGATGGTTTTAAACAAGTACAGTTATGGGTGGATTCGGACCAATGAGTTTTACAAGATGGAAACTATATTACCTGGTCATTGATTATTGGTCTTTGTTCTCAGGTGAGCGATAAAGGGCCAATGTGGCCCTCTTGTATTATTTTGGATTTTACGTAAGACAAACGGCCAGTCATTTGCTGACCTTTCAGTTTTAATGGAGGAAGAAAACACTAGGTGTTGATTTCTACTTATTGGTAGTATCGCATTCTTTCTGTACGCATTGGTATGGATTGGGATTGAAAAATTGACAGCAGTGAGGTACAAGTGATTACTTATCAGAGACCATGAAACAATTGACCAAGGAGATCCCCCCAAAAGGCTCGAACTCGCCACCTCGTGCTTGCAAGACAGATACTCTACCAACTGAGCCTATCAGGCTGGTGAATATCACAGCCTATACACGTCTATTTAAAGATTACCTTATGTATTCGTTTTCACGGTTTTGTCCGAAATTCATTGCAGTGCAATTCACATAATCACATTATTATAATTATTCCGACGATTACGAACTTTTAAAGACGTTTTTGGTAGTTCGCTACATTTTTTCACATCTAGACATATAGGAAAAATTAAAACTGTTCAATGATTTTTTTTATACTTTGTATAATCGTAGCATGTGATAACAGAAACATTTTTAGCTCACCATGAGCACTTTGTGCTCTCGTGAGGTGATCACGTGATGTCCGTCGTCCGTGTGTGTGTGTGTGCGTCAACATTTGCTTTAAACATCTCCTTAACTAGTTGGCCAATTTCGACGAAACTTTACATGGATGTTCCTTGCATGAAGCTCTACCAAAGTTTAAAAACAAAATAAATTCACTAAAAAACTCTGGTTGCCAACTTTCTGAGTTCGTTCTCCGCTGAGCTTGAATTTGAGGCGCATTTATTAAACACGTAAGCGGCCCAACCACCGGATGTTTACGTTTCGTCTGCACCTAAGTAAATACAATGGACGCGAATACTAGCTTACCGAAGGCCGATCAAATCAAATGGACTACTGTACAGGAAGATTCTTTGGTCGATCTCATGATTGGCCACGAGGATCTCCTTCTTGATGCTCTCAAAGGTGCCAACATCGAGAGTATTCGTCGGTCAAGAACGAGATGCTGGGAAGAAATAGCTCAGCAGTTGAATAGGTATGTGAACGTTTTATATTGAGAAGTAAATTGAGCGTTAATAACATTTTATTTGTGATCGAAATGTTGCTTGATTAGATGTACGCACTTGTCTAGTCTAGTACATTGTCAGTTCATGCAAAATTTAAACCATTATTTTGCGATGAGAATATAACTTCCCTATGGAGCCTCATGAACTGTGAAGGTCCAACACCGGTCTCAGAAACTCAGCTCAAGCTGAGCACAAACTCAGGCTCAGAAGTTTTATGACCTCTACATTTCCGGAGTTCGGTCTCAGTCTGAGCTGGGAGCTCGTTTCTGAGCTGGGAGACCGAACTCAAGAGTTTTATAACCTCGGGGCTTGTCTGAATATTTTAGTGTACGTTTCAATGCTTTGTCATAGTGATGATTGTTGATTTCTGTACATAGTTGTCGTTCATGACTATAGTACTGCAGACCTTACACGGTTTTACTTTAAAGATGATGCTGTTCAAGCTGTAACTGTAAATGCAGCATAATTCTGGCCCGGTGTAGTTCGTTAAATAATCAGTATATTTTGATGTGATGTTTACTCAAATATCTTTATACTGTTAAATCGTTTAATAATTCAACTCTTACAGATTTTGTGCTATTCAATTGGTGTAAGGGATGTTTAATTCATGCAATAGTAACATATTTGATCATGTCTTATTTAATCAGTTTTAATCGATTAGTCACTGACTTTTGCCTCTGATTAATCAACGAAATTTTAATGGACTGGTTACATCACTAATTTTTATATGAACTATGAGTACTAATCGTTAAGATAAGACAAAATTTGACTTCAAAATGTATTCTGTATGAAGCATACAACAGTACAACTAACAAGAGGGCCACGATGGCCCTTTGTCGCTCACCTGAGAACAAAGGCCAATAATTAATGACCAGGTAATATAGTTTCCATTTCGTAAAACTCATTTTTACGTAGATTTTGAGATCAAAACCAACAATGACGGTATAATACTGTTAAACAAGCTAAAACGTAGCAAATTTTCTAACAAATGGCCCATAACTCATGAAGTTCTGGTCCGATTCCACCCATAACTAAACGTATCCATAACCATAAGGTCATACACATTCATTGTAAATATGATTAGGATCGGTGAATAAATGAAGGCGCTAGAGTATAAACAAGCTAAAATATAGCAAATTTTCTAAGTCAAGGGCCCATAAATCTTGAAGTTCTGGTCCGATTCCGCCCATAATCGAACTTGTCCAGAATCTTATGCTTATACTCATTTACTGAAAATATAATTAGGATCGGTGAATAAATAAAGGTGCTAGAGTGTAAACAAGCTAAAATATAGCAAATTTTCTAAGTCAAGGGCCCATAACTCTTGAAGTTCTTGTCCGATTTTGCCAATAATCGAAGTTGTCTAATATCTTTTGGTTATACACATTTACTAAAAATATTATTAGGATTGGTGAATAAATGAAGGCGCTAGAGTGTAAACAAACTATTTATAGCAAATTTTGTAATTCAATGGCCCGTAACTCTAGAAGTTATCATCAGATTTTGCCCATGGACGTACGACAGACGATGAATCAGCAGAGCTAATAATGGGTCTTAGTACCTTTAACTGGACAAAACAGATGTGGAAAGTTTAAACTGATTCTGTTCCGATTCTTTTGCGCGTTGTGAGTGATATCGAATTTAACCGCATGTGACTGAAAGTACTGAATGATGCTTGAAATCTCTTCTATCGCTGCCAATTATTGCAGTGCAAGACAGTCATGTTGTCATGTAAGGCCCGTTTCTGAACGTTATCTTCTTCAACATTTACCTTGTCTTTCTTACCAGGCAGTTGCCTACTGTTATGATCCCGTTTCAGGAATTCTGCCACTCTGTTTGCCATTTGCGTTCTTACCATTAACTATTTCATTAGACATGGAACTCTGTCACATTTCTTTGACTTTCGGGTGCTATATCAACATTTGGAATCTTTACTACTAGCCTCGGGTCTGCCGCGCTAGAGGTTACACCATAACCATAGTTGGCAACCATTATTTCTTCATCTGGACCACCATTAGACTTAGTTATTAGCCATTCAGACTTCTTAGTTTGTTATTTCTGGACATTTTTCTCACCTTCTCTACTCTAGTCAATTTTTGATAATTTCACTGTTTGAAATATTTCGTCTTGCTTATTTTTCAAGGTATTCTCCTCCATATGCCTTTTTCATCTCACGATAGTTTCGCTGTTTTTTAGCCCGAGATTTACCCATATTATTTGAAACAAAGGAACAGTAATCTACGTTACATTATATTGTAACCAACGTTACCGATGTTAACAACAATTGTTATGCCTATAATATATTATGTCTATCAGAAACAAGCATTGTGATGTTACTTTACCACTGGGTTATGATCTACAGTAGAGGAACATGTCAAATTTTATGAAAACATCTACTAAATAGTGTTAAAGATAACACAAGTTCATATTTTTGTAATCAACGTTACCAACATTTGTATCACCTTTATAAAACCTAAGATAATTTTGTACATCACTGATACCATGCAAAATATGTTCGTAAATCAATTATAATCAAAACAAGGTGACAACTTATTTTGGTAAGCGAAAAAAGGGAACATACAAGATCGCAGCGTTCAATAAACGCGTATGCACCCGGTGGCATGCTTGTGCAGAACAGCCCATTTGAACAAAGTCATGGGTGGATTGAGAATGGTCATAAGAAACAACTGTAGAAGTATCAAAGCATTCTAGCAAGCGGTATTGGTGCTAGACGAAACTGTACAATCAACTTAACCTGGTACAGAATTATTATAAGTCCAAATTAAGTCAAGGTCAAAGTGGAATTTCTTGATACGGGTGTATTGTTAATGATCATACGCAACAACTGTACAAGTATGAAAGCGTTCTAGCAAGCAGTATTGGTGCTACACGAAACGGTAAAATCTACTAAACCTCGTACTGACCGACGGTAATCACTATATGCAGTCCGTCAGTAAAAAGCAATACTATGTTATTAACCTAGCGGACCTTGTCGACAATATTTGCAACATTTGTATGAATTTATCGGTTAATACATCAAATGTGTTGACATTTGAGTTGTACATACTCAATTGTTTGCACCTATAATGAAAATATATTCACATTTCTTTCCTTGTTTTGTCTTACTGAAGAAAACTTCAACTTTACTGTCGAGTTTTTGTGTACAGATATTGCATAATGCAAATGGCGGAAATATGGTAAATTTACAACAAAGGGCAAAAAAACTGTTGTTTTTTTAATATTGGTAGTTTACCTTACGGAACCCATAAACTATTCAACCTAATTTCAGGCATTTAAATTAAATAACTTGCCGAAATTGGAAAACTGTGGTAAAGTTGATTACATAACGTAAATTAAATCTTGACTATCGCGATATTGAAATTACTCACAAACTGTTGAACTTTTACAAATAACAAACAATTGAGTGTTAAATCAATCAGATCCAAGTTATTAAAGTCAAATAAGAGCTCTCTATGCTATATTAATTGAGTATTAGCAGTAGATTACAGTCTTAACTTTACAAGAACTAAATGCGTGTTTTTGCTATAAACGCATTTTATGAAATAACTTAGATTTTTGATTTTTATTGTAATTTTAATACGTCATTGGACATATAATGAAAGTTGTTCAAAAAATTAAATTTCATTAAAAACTCTGGTTGCTATGGCAACAAATAGAAAAAAAAAAAAAAATATTCTTCTCCGAAACCGCAAGGCCTAGAGCTAAGATATTTGGCATATAGCATTGTCTAGTGGACCTCTACCAAGTTTGTTCAAATTTTGCCCCCGGGGTTTGTTTCCACCAGCCCGTCGTCAATGGGAAGACACTTCCAAAATTTCTCTAATCGAAGAAGATCTAAAGCTGAATTGGCCTCCATCTGGTTGAAAGAAACTATCATCCGAACAAAGGTGTCTTCAAGTAGAATTCACTGCGATGAAAATTTTAGAATTAAGAAAAGAAAATACAACCATCATCAACAGAAATACCATCTATGAACAATTTAACTTTTTGGTTCTACCCAACTCAAAAATAAACGTGCTCCAAGACTTAGAAAGTAGACAGCGTTATTACACTTATGAAAAACTGAGACATATAGCTAACGGTCACAACACTGATAAAAAATGGCTACACATGATTGAAATCGCTTCAATGATGAGAAGGACTGATAATGATAAATTGATCGAGTGTCAGTTCTGTAGGAATTAGATTATAAAAATATAGTAATAATTCGTAGTCTCAGTGACTTACACATACTCAGTAACTTCAGTTTTAAGTTATATTCACTCATTAGATTTGCTAAAAATTGTTATTTATATATATCAATATTCATATTTGGACACACGTGCTTCAATCAGTTCAATGTGAAGGTCAACATTTATGAGTCAACGATTATCCTTCATTTAGAAAATACAGAGACAATTGATGTATATAATACGCGTCTATATATAACTTTACTCACCATTAATCATATCATCCATTGAATAGAATAACAACTTTGTCTGTATTTTACAATTTACTTCAGAAACATTCCAAACGCACGTTTCCATTTCTTTCTTGAACCACATGATATCAAAGTACTGTAAGGCCTATTTCATTGTGAACGCCAACGTATTTTGATCTGTGTAAATTTCATGTTTGACATTGATTTTGTGTTCTACTTTGTTGGAAGAACTGACTGATTATATGGGATATTTATAAATTGTGTATGAACCTTGTGTTGTATACACGAAATGTAATGTGTTATATTACATTGTCTGATGTGTATGTTTATATATGTGCTAGTTTTTCCTTACATTTGTTGATTACATGTTGCTGTTAATCTGAATATTTTTATGAGCTAACACTCATAAACATCACACACATAAATCTTATTTTTGGTACATAAGTAACTATGTGAGTCTGTGGATGACCCTATGTCATTAAATTAATGTTTGTTTATTGTATGTACATGAACTCCATTTCATGTGGTTATATACATTAATTTCTATGTGCTAGTTTTCTTTACATTGTTGATGTTGCTGTTAATGTGAATATTTTTATGAGCTAACACTCATAAACATTATGCATACTCTATAAATCTTGATTTATGTGCATAAATATTTATAAGTATGTGAGTCTGGGATGTTCATATGTCACTTAAATTTGTTTGTATCTAGTTTTCCTTGCCGCATGATTTGTTGATTCCATGCTGCTGTCAATCTGATATTGCTATCAGATATAGAGAAACTATTAAACATCACATAAACCGTGATTTATCATTTTATGTGCATTTGTAAGTAATTAAGTGTGTAAATGAATCTGTTAATTGACGTATGCAGGTCCTTAAAATTTATACTAATGTTTGATCGTTGTATATGTAATACTCAGCTAACATTGTCTTTTTAACGTTAAGTTGAGGATATTAATTGATTCTTCTTTAATATTGTTAGTTAATATTGTTACTTAAAATTCAGACGGAAGAGATTTGTGTCTGTTACTGCTAACGTAATGTTATATCTTAAAATTGTTAATAATTATTTTGATAAACGGTGACCACCCATATCTTTTAGCTGTGCCAAATTCAGGAGAATTTCATTTTGTAAAGTGGGGGAGAGTGTAATGCCCGTTACCCCACCCACATTATTACCCTTATGAATTTAGTGTTTATTGTTCTGTCCGCTTAATTCAATTAGATTGACAGTGTTTAGTCTTGCTACGGTTTTATTATTAGTTATTTGCATAAAAACGAAATTCTCATTATTCATTATAGCTTTCCATGACGTAATTCATCTAGTTTCATTATTGTCTGTCAAATCTGTCAGCGTTTGTAATTTCCCTCAATTCGAATTTTCCAAGTAAAATTATTTCATTATTAACGAACACATTTCAATAACATAAGTATCCTTAGAATCCCTAACGAGTGTAGAATATCAGAGTTGTGGTTAAGAGTCAATACAATTAAAAAACCACAACGAAAAAGTCGATTTAAAGTCTTCTTTATTTTGTATAACGAAGCACATGGTTTCATAACGATATCCGATTAACATTTTTATTCGATTAACATTTTTACTCGTGAAGAACAATGTTCCGAAACGTTTGACCAAAATATTTAATCGAGTAATAATATTTTTCGGACGCAGTGGAAGCTAAATAAATAACTCTTCAGAACATTATCCCCCGCCATGATAGGCCATGCCTATCATGCACTATAACAAAAGGTTTACTAACTATTACAATAAGTTGTTAAAACTATTACAATTATATTTTTAGTTCACACCATCTTAGAATAACAATTACATTGTCATCAAATTTCACTATATTTGAATAACTATTACAATTGCCATTAAATCAAAATAATGCTCTAACGAAACTATTACACACAGCACTATAAATGAAGTATGACTTTTAATCTATCAACAACTTATATCTATTACGGTAGAAATAGATGGACAATGAAATGAAAATTCTAAGTTGGAAAAATGTCTTTACTAAAAACAGTCATATCCTAATTATTTTTTATAACAATAGGAATTAAAGGTGCTCAAAATTATTTAACTCAATACCACAGTATTTTGCATACTATACATTCCAAGTTAAGTAATACTTTTTCAATATATAAGTTTGTTACAACAATTTTTAAGTAACTTAAAGCAAAATAACCCTTTTTGTACAATACAAAATATAACACTATCATATTACATATGATTAAAATAATGAAATTAAAACATTATATTAATAAAACAACAGACATTTACCTTTATAAACAAGAAATGAATATTTGCAAAGATAAATTCACAAATCATGAAGAATACATATCTACAGTTAATTTATCAATATTGATTCATTAACAATTCTCCAAAACCTTTAAACCAGCAGACTATAGCTTAGAACTATTAGACATCTCGATTCCTTAGTGATAAATGACATGTATACTTCTGACATTATTCAATATATTGCAACAGGATAAGAACTAATCTCAAGTACAGTACACATATACATATCTTGAATAATCTTTGTATAACAAATTTTGCTGCTAGTTTTTAGACTCATGAACAAATAAAATTATACAAAGTCAATAAGTACATGGACGATTATATATGATATCTTCCTGGTGTGGTTTTAAGTCTTTTGTTCCTTGAAAGTTTATGGTTCTTCTAAAGAATAATGCATTGATTGTGGTAACATGGAGATTATTTTGCTCCTTAACACTGTATACCACACATGAAATTAAGTACCCTAAAAGTTAATTACAATAACAATTCTTCTTGAATCGCGGAATGGATCATCTTGGATCACGATTTAAATTTCTTCTTGAAATACGCAAGTCTGTTCATACAAACAACATGGTTGCTTTGGGTTTTATTGTACCCATTAACACAACAACCATTACTATAAAAAACCTAACTGTCAATAGATACCGACTAAACAATAGATACCGACTAAACATTGATATTTATCTCGACAGCTACAGTTAATCAATGTTTGGTTCTTCACACTTTTCTATCAAACACAATCGCGTAATCGGTCTTTTAAAGATCGAATCTCCAATTTTGATGTTAGCAACACGAACACAACCATCAACGCCAGGAAATGTTTCAACAACTCGACCCAAGCGCCATCGACCTCTAGGTTGATCTGTATCCACTACCAGTACTACATCACCTTCAGATAAGTTTCGCTGTTCTCGAAACCATTTCGATCTACTACCAATGGCAGGTAATAGCTCTCGTAACCACCGTTTCCAGAAGTGTTTAACGATTTCTTGTACTCGACGCCATCTCTTTTTGACATCAAACACTTGTATCTACCGATTCAGGAGCGAATTCTCCACCAAGCTGACCATGTAAGAAATGGTTTGGAGTAAGTACTGTATTGTCTGTTGGACTTGAACTTTGATATGACAATGGACGACTGTTAATTAAACTTTCAGCCCCAAGGAAGGCAGTCTGTAATTCTTCGTCGGTAACGTCAGCACCTTTCAATATGGCATATATCGCTTTTTTGGCACTTTTTATCATAATTTCATGTATTCCGTTAAAGTGAGGAGCCAATGGCGGGTTGAAGTGCCACTTTATTCCTTTGTTTGCCATGTTGGATACTATTTTGTTCCTGTCCAATTTTTCATAAAGATCCTTAAGTTCACGATATGCTCCAACAAAATTGGTCCCATTGTCGGAAAACATCTGTTTTGGTATTCCTCTTCTACAGGTCATACGGTAAAAACAATTAATAAAAGAGTCAATGTCCAAGTTCATTGCCATTTCAAGATGTACAGCTCTGCTAGATAAACATGTAAAGAGGCACAAATATCTCTTCAATCTTGCTTTCCCCCGACCCTGTTTCGTTAGAAACGGACCACCAAAGTCTACTGAACAATATGCAAATGCACGTAAGGTTTTTTCAGTTCTGGCTTGAGGCAATGGTGCCATTATTTGCTTGCTGGTTTGTACTTTCAGTCGTTTACACCATGTGCATTCTCGTTCAAACTCTCGAATTTCCTCACGACCTGATACTATCCAATATTTTGTTGACAATGAAGCTAAAGTCTGATTTGTACCACAATGCTCACCAAGTTCATGGTAATATTTCACTATTAGTTTCGTAACACGATGTCTTCGTGGAAGTACAATAGGAAACCTTGTACTATACGGTAAGAATTTGGAATATTTCAGTCTAGTGTCACATTTCATGATACCATCACTGTCTAGTTTCACGTTCAACGATAACAGTCTACTATTTGCTGGTAAATGTTTTTCCTTTTTAAGAGCCCTATATTCTTCCGGGTACATTTCCTGTTGACATAGAGAAATATAACTGTTTTCAGCACTTAAAAGTTCATCTGTACTTAATACATTTTTGCTTATAGTCCTACATTTTGACCTACAGTTTGTGATAAATCTATTGACCCAAGCAAATACACGAATCATCTTCATCCAGCTAGAAAATCGACAAGGGTCTAAATTATCATCTATTTGAATTTCACTCACAACAGTGTATGACTCCGTGTTGAGGTACTTCCTTCTTATTTCCATGTTCGTAGGTGTCGAATCTATTTGTTTAGAATTTGGCATCTTCGTTGGCCAAGTTTCTGGCTTGTCATACAGAAAGTCTGGACCATTCCACCACAAAGTGCATTAAAGTAACTTATCAGCAGATAATCCACGAGATGCTACATCAGCCGGATTCTTTTCACTTGGTACATGACGCCGATTTGTAGGTATACTATTTTCATGAATCTCACCAATTCGATTTGCAACTAATGGTTTGTATCTTCTACTCTGTCCTGTGATCCAGTATAAGACATTAGTACTATCTGATATAAAGAAATTTGAACACATGAAGCTATTCTCTTCTAATTGTCCCACACATGTCCAACCTAAGGGAGTTAATCTTGCTATTGGTTCTCCTGGTTCTCCATGAATTTCCTGAATACAAGAATGTAAGTGTGCATAGTCTAACCCTATGAGTATGTCTACTTTGCTCTTTCTGCCAATAACTGGAAACTGAATGTTTTTCAAATGTTCCCATTTATGCGAATGTTCATTCCAATTGATAGTTTTCAGAGAACCAGTCACATTATCTACAACAAAGGCATCAATTTGAACTTCAGTTTTCTTATTACAACTTTCTAAGGTTACATTTACTGTCATAGTTTCAAAAGTGTCTGTAGTTCCATTTAACAAATTCACTTTCACACTTTCTGGATCACCTTGTAGACCTAAAGCTGTGGCTAAATCACGATTCACATATGTTTTGGTGCTCCCGTCATCTAATAGGGCATTAACTTTAAGCTGTTTCCCATTTGCTTTCAGTAATACTGGAACAGTTCTTAAAGCTATATGACTTCTTGCATTATAAAAAGTTTGTTGTTGTCCTTGATGTACACTTGGAGTGAATACAATTGCATTTTCATTTAACTGATTTAATTTTCCATTGTCATTTTTCATGTCTTGGTGAAGTAATTTATTGTGCACTTTAGTACAACCATTGATTTCACACGTTTTGTATTTTCGACAGTTTCCACCAAGGTGATTGTTTCTCAAACACCGAAAGCATAATTTGAGTTCCTTTGCCTTTTGCCAACGTTCGGCAACACTTAGATTTTTGAAATGTTCACAATCCCAAATTTGGTGTCTTTCTGTACACATAACACAGTTTCTATGGTTTTTTGGGTTATTTCCATCAGCAAAATATGACTTATTAATTTTGTGACTGTCATTTTTGTCTTCTATTCCATTCTTGGTTTCTCTAGCTACACACAGATATTGAGATTCCATCAAGACCTTTTAATACTTCTACTGTTTCACTTTTGTCGTTCTGGTGTATTCAACGAATAAATCGGGTAATCATAGACTCTGGTAACTTCTTTAACAGTTGTAAGTACAAAAAATTACTACCCAAATCCTCGGTATCATCCTCTTTCATATTAATTATGGCTATATCCAAGAGATCTGAGAACTTTTCAATTAGTTTTGCATTTTCATTTCTTATTGCTGGGAAATTATCAATATCTTCTATAAACCTGTTTACCTTCCTTCTTTTCCCACCATATTTTCTTTCTAATCTTTCCTTGGCAGATTTATATGCAATAGCACTGTGGCCTAAGCCTTCAACACAATTTAACGCTTCTCCTTCGAGATACTGCCTGAGTTGTAAAAACTTATACTCATCACTGCTATTAGTACTGTCCACACAAGCAAAAAACGCCGACTTCCAGAATTCATAGTCTTTTATCTTTCCTTTGAATACAGGGATTGAAACTCTTTTCAATTGCTTATACATATCACTGTTAACATTTTTATCATCATAGTCTTTCTTCTTCGAAATACTAACATCCACATCTGAATGATTTTCAGAAAAGGCATGCTGGTATGATGTTAACATTTCTTCATACAAGTTTTCAATTACTTCTATTTCATTCACCATTTTTTTCATTTCTTTAATTTTATTTTCAATTTTGAGAACATTGACAAGTTCCTGAATCGTTGTCACACAATCATCCATTGCTGATTCGACTTTGTCCAGTGTTTCTTTTAAATCTTCATCAGTTGTATTTTCCTCTAAGCATATTGTCAGCATACGATTTCTTAATCTGGTGAAAGCAGCCTTTTTCTTAGATTTATCCAATTTTAATTCCACTATTGTCGATTCTAACTCAATAGTTTTATCAACCTCTCCTGATTTCGTAGACATGTTGACCAATGAATAAAAGTCTATGACGACTATAACGATAAATTTCTCTCGCACGTGGTTGTCCGGATGTCCGAACTACTAGTACACTTTCTAACAATAATTCGAAGTCAATTTATGTCCAAATGACGCTATTACGAAAAACGACACCTGGTCAATTCTCACAAACCTCGCTCTGCTACCATTTTTATGTGGTTAAGAGTCAATACAATTAAAAAACCACAACGAAAAAGTCGATTTAAAGTCTTCTTTATTTTGTATAACGAAGCACATGGTTTCATAACGATATCCGATTAACATTTTTATTCGATTAACATTTTTACTCGTGAAGAACAATGTTCCGAAACGTTTGACCAAAATATTTAATCGAGTAATAGTATTTTTCGGACGCAGTGGAAGCTAAATAAATAACTCTTCAGAACAAGAGTTGTAAACTTGTTTCCTTTTTATTACGATAAGTACACTTTATTTGATGACAAAGATTTATGTGTAATGGCTGCATTTCATCATCATCTTTATTATGTTTGTGACGTCGCTGCTGACGTTGATTGGTAGATGTGTTGTGCTGCATCTGGTGATTGTCTGAAACCAATTACGTGGTGTCTATGCCGAGGGTATAAAAGGCGGCAGGTTTTCAGATGCAGCACTCACTCGTTCGCTCGCTTGCTTAGCAGTCGTCATCTACTGACAGAGAGTTGGAGTCATAGATTACATTTCGCCAGAATCATTGTATTTTCATTAACGTCCGTCCTGACCGTGTCTTTGTGATATGATTTTATTCGTAAATCATTAAGTTATAAATATCTACATTGTGTGTTTTAACTATGTAGTCTTTGTGAAATATGTGAATTAGAATCGGTATAACTATAATACGTGTACCTCTAGATTCTATATGATTAAATAAACTATATTTTGTGGTCGAAATATGTAGTTTGTTACAGTATGTAGCATTGTCTAGTGTACCTCTACCAAGTTTGTTCAATTTATTGCCCTAGGGTCAAAATTGGCCCCGCCCCGGGGGTCACTTGATTTATATATATAGACTTATATAGGAAAATTTAAAAAATCTCCGAAATTGCAAGGCCTAGAGCTTAGATATTTTGTATGTGGCATTGTCTAGTGGACCTCTACCAAGTTAGTTGAAATTATGGCCCCGGGGTCAAAATTAGCCCTGCCCTGGGGTTTATTCTATTTTATATAGGAAAATTTTAAAACATCTCCGAAACCACAAGGCCAAGAGCTTAGATATTTGGTATCTAGCTTTGTCTAATGGACCTCTTTTAAATCTGTTCATATAATGGCCATGGGATAAAAAACGGCCCAGATGGGTCACTTGATCTTACTTGGACTCGTAAAGAAAACTTAACAATGTTAATCTCCAAATGACCTTTTCTCCTGGTGAGCATTAATAGGGCCATCATGGCCCTCTTGTATTTACAAAATACCACTAAATCTTTTAACGATTTAAAAGGTCATGCTAAGTTTAAGTTGATAACATAACAAAACAATTCAATATCATTGTATGTGTCGAATATGGTTTGGCGACACTCAAATTCAAACTCCGGCCTATCTTGTGAGAAAAGGTGAGATGCTGTTTGAACCATTTTTTAAACCGAGAATTGTCCAATGAAATTAATCGTAATATCTGTGGGGCAGACGAGTCTTCGGAACACCTCATACATTATCCTTTATCAATCAATGGCGTATAACGGATGGAAACTGTCGAGTAAACAATGAGAACGTAAAATACGAGCTTATATGAGTATGTTGAAATGACCGACTTTTCTGATTTAAAGGGGCATGCCCAGGAACTGCTGTGTCTTGGGGTTTCTACACCATAAATGCGTTTATCACTTGTAAAAACAATTATTACCGAAAAGTCAAAGAAGAATGTGCCTTCAAAAATGGCCCTATAACGCACGCGTGGGTATTTATATGCCGGTTTAAAGAAAAGGCTTACAAGCCTTTTATTGACGACAACGATATTTCCGATTCGTCTGAGAATTTAACTTAGCGTGCGCGCTGCCTTTCAATCAGCAAAACAATGATATTTACCTATAATTGTTCGATAGATAAGCTTTATGTCGCAAACAATGAACATGACATGAGCAATACTTACCATTTCACAGTTTGTTGACATTTTTTCCGCTTTTGACAGATCCCGAAAGGGTCGAGTTATGAAATTGACGAATATTTTCTAAGGCGTAATCGGCAGGTTTGGTAAATCATGAAATGTGTTTTTTGAGTCAAATAGCGGGACATTTCGTAAATAATTTACAGGACTTTCATTAATTGATTTTGGCATTCAAATGATACCAATTTGATTTATATTCGAGACGCTTCAGTTCCAGGGCATGCCCCTTTAATGTATACATCAACTCTCACGATGAACAGCTCGTCAATACGATCGGCATTAGACTGACAGCCTTGCACTAGTATGTGAAATCAGGCCATTTCGGTGTTGCCGCATTTTTCCCGACCAGCCGAAATTGGGTCAAATTCTAGCGTTTCTTTTTCGATTTCTCGGTAACGGATTGGTCTATGTTCTTAGTTTTGGTCAAATTTTGAGCAAAGATATATTATCTGAAACCGCTGCAAACTTTGATTTGGAGAATTCGTCCGTATTGCTGTATAATTTTGTGTTTTGTAAAGGTGGTGCTCATTCACCGAAACGAAGAGTTATACACCTTCTTATGATATATGTACCAGTTGAATGCCATGAATCGGGTTGAATTTTGTTCACCATGAGTACTTTGTGCTCTGATGTTGTGATCGTGTGATGTCCGTCGTCCATGTGTGTCTGTGTGTGTGCATGCTTGCGTCAACAACTGCTTTAAACAACAACTTCTTAACCAGTTGTTCAATTTCAATGAAACTTTACATGGATGTTCCTTGCATGAAGTTCTACCAACGTTGTTAAAAAATAATTTCATAAAAGCTCTGGTTGCCATGGCAACCGATAAGAAACGCGGCAGTGCCACGAAACCAGGTTTTCCAAGGCTTTAATACCAGTTTCTAGTGATACTAATAAGTTAACATAGACCTTTAACCTACTGGCATAGAATGCAATCCCAAGCTTGGTTTCTATGTAAGCTACCTCCACAGAAAATTTTAAATTCTTAATTAAGTTATTCTGCAAAAACTGATTTTCTATTTTTAGAAACAGTGACCATGCATGACCAAACTGACCCCAAATACAATTCCAAGCTAAGCTTTCATGCAAGGTTGTTAAATACCCAGTTGAGTCAAGATTAGTCATTCCAAACTTAATTGACTGGAAACTGATTTCTATATTTAGTAACAGTGACCTTGACCATACTGGCCCTTAATTCAATACAAAAGCATGGACTGGATGTAACAGTGTGGGGAATCCTCGTGACTTAGTGACGTCACAATGTTATTGGTCCAAGAGCCAGGGTACTTTTATTTACTTTTTTGAGCACGGATAAAATAATTATACCACAAGTAGGAGCAAAGTATGTACTTTTCAGAACTGCGCGTCTTAGTTGCCATATCCGGGACAAGGGCCTAAAATCCAAGATGGCCGCCGTTTTAAAAAAAAATGACCATTCAAAATGATTGCCGTTAGTCAATACTTTAAAAATGTTAATATCTTATTTCTGTTCAGTATTGATGCAGTATACTCTAAATTTTATCATTTTTATGACAATGAGGCTGCATGGGATATATATTCTATAATAAAGGCAAAAAAGGAGCAAAATATTGCAATTTTTATTCATTTTTCAAACCCTAATGATATTCAATTGTTTTAAAAACTATATTTTTTTGCAATTTATATAACTTTACTTTTTATATGAAGGTATTAACTTCTTTTGATGAAAATATATCATGGCTTTGTACATAAATGCTTAAACGGCCATTTGAATAGCCTATCTGGCGTACCCACCCCTACCAGAGAAAACATAATAAATACCAGTACTTGTATGCATGGTTGTATGTTGACGCTAAATTATTTTATTTGTAACATTCCTCGGTCAAACTACTTTCTTTGTCAATGGTACTAAGTTACATTAATTTGATGCATACATTCATTATGATTAAGAGGAAAGGGTTGGCTCTTAAGCTGATATGTTATTCTGAGTTGTTCCCCTTAGATGCAAATTCGCCATTTGTAATCTGGAAAAATTAATGGATTCAGCAGACGAAACTTGATGCAATTTATATAACCGAGTTTATGTACAGTAGCACTCTCAGTGTCTTATGGAGCATAGGTAAGAATGTATGATACTATTTTGTGCATTTTATCTAGATGTTCAAAAAGCTAACAATAGAAAAACAGATTTTAATTATAATGCAGTTGTTTAGTCATCGATGTTCACTTCTACAAAGTTTTTTGTTTTGAATGATCAATGTTTGCTTCTATATTGATATTATCATATGCTTGAGATGTTTCTTGTTGTCCAAAAGTGTATATATAAAAAAAAAGATTAATTTCTGGTTGTGGGGATAAGATCCTGCTCGGCGTTTTCTTCAAGTGTAATAGTACTCGGATATACACATATTTCGGATATTTTCAACATTATTTAAGTTTTATGACTCTCTTTATAAGGATTTGAAAGTAAAATTGACTTTTCCTAAAGAGAATGGTTCTGATAAACATTTTTATATATGTTTCAGACAGTTTTAGATGTAAGAAAACATCAAGAAGTAAAGTTTCAAAAGGAATCCAAAGAACAACTGGTGTGTATATCAATTTATGTACATCACTATTTGTCAATTGTCATGCAATCCTATGAAAGCGAACATTTTTATATACCTCTTAATTAATGTAAACTGCTATTCAGTGTATGTTTTTTTAATTCATCAAATGATTTAATTTCAATTTAAGCTTAAAACAACAAAATAGAAGCAAGTGGCAAAGATTTTGAAAAGTACACTAATCTTTAAGTTTAAATCATTTTCAATGCAGTAGTTAAACTCGATGTGTATGTTTTTTATATTTTCAGATAGAATGGTTCCTTTGCTTATATTAACATGAAGACATTAAATGGAGTAACAGAACCAACATACATATATAAATCTCTATCTGACAAGTAAGATGTCTTTTTAATACATGATTCAAATTTTATCTTTGCAGCGTTCATAAAGTACTGCCTTGAAATAAAAAGTAATAAAGTAATAGCTTCAGGACTAAATAATAATTAGTTGTACATGTATTATAAAATAATACAAACTTACCTATTAATGTATCTTATTAGTATTTTCTACCAATTAAGATATCAAGCAAACAAATAACATGAAATTGTTGTTAACTATAGGTTCTGTTATGATATTTGCAATATCTTATTTTATTCAGGATGTGTTTAACCCAATGCCAGATGAAGATAGGACAGAAGATGGATACCACTGAATATCAAAAATAGTAAAGGGTAATACATCTACTTTGTTTCTACTAAATAATGAATATACTTTATATTTTATTGTTTACCTATACTGCATTAATACTTTGCTCTTTAAATAAAACACATACTCAGTTGAATAAGTAAGTAAATAAATTGGCATGTACATGTTTCAGAAAAAGTGATGTATTGTGAAAACTATTTTCAGACTGTTGTGCAACCATAACAATGACCACGGCATTGAAATGCATTCTACATCTTGGAACTGCAGTTGATTCAACAGAAGAATTAAAAGCGTTTGATGAAGAAACATGGAAAAACGTGAAACATTGTGAAAATTTAAGACAAACAATATGGCCTAAGTCAAAATATAATGCATTAACACTTCCTGATAATTATCAGTCAAATTTATGCTACCACTCAAGTTGTTATAGATCTTTTACAGCTGTACCAAAAACATTGAGAGATTCGTACAAAATAGTAAGTAGAGATGATAATAACAATGCTGTTCTTAAACCAACTCTTCGAAGTGAGGTAAATCATCCAGTTGCAAGTACATCCGGGGTATTTGATAATACATGCTTATTTTGTAATCAAATAAGGAAAAAGGTTAAACAAAAACATGAAATTCTTTCTTGTCTAGAACAACAGTCCAGTGCAGAAAATATAAAACGTGCAGCTGCTGAATTAAATGATGTTGTTTTACTTGCGAAAATATCAGAAATTGATTTGATTGCTAAAAAGTTAAGATATCACAATTCTTGCCGCAGTACATATCTGAAAAGAAGTGAACGGTTGCGTGTGTCAAATAAGGAAAATAACACTCCAAGTGATTTTTTGTTGCATGAAAATGCCTATAAAAATGTAAGAAAGTATGTTGAAATTGAAGTTATTGGATTATTTCGCCCACATAAACTAACAGCATTGTATAAGAAGTACACCTCAACAATTGAAAATCCAAATCCATCCTATAAGCCTCAAAACCTGTGTGATCGACTTTTATCTGATTTTTGTGGAGACCTTAAAAAGTGCAAATCTTCAAATAAGGATGGTCTTGTGTTATGTCCAGCTTCTATGTCTGATGAGTATGCATTGAGACAAGCAAGTGTAGATAATGATATTCTAGCAGAAGCTGCACAATATCTTAGGAACATTATTTTGTCATTAAAGGTAGACAATTCATCAGAATATATTACAGCAGAATCATTGAAGCAGGATTTAGTAATGCCTGAGGAACTTCTTCGATTTTTTAGACTTCTGTACACAGGGTCAAATGCCGGCAAAGCCTCTGAACAGACAGAAAGACTGGTGAAATCTGTTAGTGATGATGTTCTGTATGCAACGTCACATGGTAGAATCAAACCCTCTAAACATGTAAGTGTTGGTCTTGGTGTTAAAAGCCTGACAGGCAGCAGACGAGTAATTGAAATATTAAATAGGTTTGGACACTCAGTTTCCTATCACACTGTAGAAGAAGTAGAAACTCAGCTAGCATCAGATATTACCGAAAAGAACCAAGCAACTCCTGATGGATTATGTAAAGCACCAGGTCTTATTACAAGTCTTGCTTGGGATAACTATGATGAAAATATAGAAACTCTTTCAGGTTCAGGAACACTTCATGACACTGTAGGAATCTGCTACCAGACCATTCCATCATGTACAGACCAACAGAGTGGTACTAGGTATGAAACAGCGACTGATATTGTTTCAATCAAGCAGCCAGTTCAAGTAAGAAGAAGGTCTCTAGAAATCGTAGAAAGGACTATAGAACCTTACCGGAAGAAACCAAGAATGTCACAGTTTGAGTACATCAAACAGACCTGCGAAATTCCAGATAACTTACAACAAATTCATAAACTAGATATGTTTTGGATGATGAATGTTGCTGTTATTAAAGACATACCATTATGGTCTGGATGGAATGCAGTGACAACTGTGGATCTCTTGCCTTTACAGAAAATTGGATACATGGAAAACCTCAACCTTCCCCCTACACGCCTTGATGTTGTTGTGGAAACTTTGAAGCAATCACAGAAAGTAGCGGAGGAATGTGGTGAAGATTTTGTTATAGTAACATATGATTTGGCAGTAGCAAAGCCAGCCCTGCAAATCCAAGCTCAGGAGTCCCCATTGTATGATAATGTTTTTATATGTTTTGGGGCATTTCACATCTTGATGGCATATTTTGGGTCTGTTGGTTACATCATTGAAGGTTCCGGAGGCTTTGACATTTTAACAGAATCTGGTGTACTTGCTACTGGATCCTTACATGCAGTTGTGAAAGGTAAACATTTTAACAGATGTAAACGCCTGCATACTATACTAGCCACTGCATTTAATATACTGCATTTCCGACGTTTTCTAGATGCCAAAGGTTCTTTGCCCGATTCCCTTTTGGTTGATATGACGTGTCTAAAGGAAAACCCAAGCAAGAACTTCGCAAGAACTGAAGTAGACCTCACCTTAGAGCAAACTATCAATGCAGATGCGGCTTCAAGATTGACAGGCATTGCAGCATTCTCTAATTCCGAAAGTGCTAGAAAACGGTGGATGCTTACAAGAGCGGTTCGCAGTGATATTGTAGGAAACCTTATGGAAATGTCCGGTTTAAAGTCCAAAGATGATGGCACCAAATCACTTAAGCCTTATCGTGTAAAGAAAGACCAAGAAGACATAAACAAGGTTATTCAATGTATTGAAAATACAATGAACCCATTTATTCAAACACCCGATGCAAATCTATACTGTATTACAACTGGAAAACAGGCTAGTGATGATGTGAAAGAAGGTCTACTACATGCATTTGAACAAGGTAAAACGTGGAAAGATAACTTCACTGCTAACTGTTTAAAGAACCCATTAGATTTTGAAAAGCCGATCAAAGGAGGAAAGTACCCAATTTCACTTCAGATGCTGTCAAAACAAAAGTCACATCAAAGGATAAAAAAGTCATAGAATTACAGAGTACTAGAGACTTATTTGGACGATTACTTTGTATCAGTACTGAGGGAAATATTGACCTGGAAAAGTTGTTTTCATATCCACTTCTCGCAGTTCCATTGTCTCTTTCCCATATAGATGGATCGATGAACAAGACTGACAAAGCAAAGTTCATGCATAAATTGGAGCAGTTCTGTTCAGGAGAAAACCCTACAGCCATAGACGTAACACTTGTTGATGCAATGTTTTTTCTCCATTCATTACAGAATCTTCCAAGAACATTTGGTGATCTGTCGCACACACTTCTTACAATGCTGTGCAAGATGTCTTATAGAGTGGACTTCATTTGTGACAAGTACAAATTACCATCTATAAAGTGTACAGAAAGTGAGAGACGAGGAGCCCAAGACACAGAATTTTGCATCAGTGGACCTGAACAGAAACTCCCCCGTGACTGGCAGAACGTTATGAAAAACGCATCATTTAAAACATCTTTACTCAATTTTCTGACAGAAGACTGGAGCAGTGAGCGACACACTGAACAGTTAAGGAACCATGAACTTTACTTTGCTGTTGAAGAATTATGTCACCTTTATAAAGTAGAAGGAGAAATACTAGTACATGAAATACTTCATGAATACAGCTGTAAACATGAAGAAGCAGATACAAGGCTAATATTTCACCTGAACGAAGTCTTAGAATCTAACCCAAATAGTGAATGCGTTGTCAGAAGTAATGACACAGATGTATTGGTATTACTGATATATCATGTTAACCAATTTGAGGGACAGACAAAACTATGGATGGATGCAGGCGTAAGTGGTCGCAACACACGACGTTACATTCCAATTTCTAGGAATACAGTAGACGCAGAACTTATTGATGCCATACCTGGTATCCATGCATTCACTGGAAATGATTTTTGTGCATCATTCATGAACAAAGGAAAAATACGTCCATTTGACATAATTAGAAGAAACCATGTATACCGAAATGCATTTGCAAGACTCGGAGATGAATTCCCTTTACCTAAAGAAGTTGAAAACACAATTGAAAAATTTGTTTGCAGTTTATACGGATTGCCAAACGAAGAACATATAGATACAGTCAGATACAAGCTGTTCAGACGAGTATATGCGACAGAAAATGTAGCTAACCTAGCTAACAAAATCAAAGGAATAGATCCGAGTTGTCTACCACCATGCAAAAAAGTGCTGCACAACAAGGTAGAGCGAGCAAATTATGTTGCCTCTGTCTGGAAGAATGCCAGCACTTCTGCTCCTGTCCAGAGTAGTCCAGAAGAAAACGGATGGATGTTAGTAAACAACATGTATGAAATCAATTGGTTTGATGGAGATCAGGTACCAAATGATATAGTTGATCTGGTCATGGACAGAATCAATGAACTAACTGACGATGATGTCGACCAAGTAAAAACGACAGTTGATGAACAAGGATCTGATGACTCAGATGATGAGTTTGAATTGCACCAAGATTACTTAATATGAACATCTACATTTATGTCATTATGTAAACTATTTTCGTGCACTAAATAATGAATACATGTATTTGTCTAAATTGAATATGTTTGTTTTCACAATATCAGCTTCAATCAAAGAAAATAGAAGTATTGTTACTTCGCTGAGGATGTAGACTTACAAAGTGTGCATTATTTTAAACGAAAACACATTATTTTTTTCATAATAATGGTTAATATGTGTATTTTGAATAACTTTAGGTTCACTTATAGTTTAAGTGGTTGGGCAGTATAATTTGTTTTTGTTGCTTCTAGTTTAGATAAATAATGTTCATTTATTAATGAAGAACGAAACTTTGTGTACAAGTTTTCTTAAACATCCAAATTATTTCATGATATGAATGAATGACTGCATTGTGATATACATGTATATATATGTATGTTGTTCTTTGTTAAGATATACAAACTATGATAAAGTTGAAAGTAGTATTTAAAAAGTATGTCAAACTGTTTGTCGGTTTAAACAATTGGTATTGTAACAGGATGTTTAGGATTTTTTCATCATATATTTTGTTAAAATTTTATTGTTAAGAAATGTTAGCAAATATTTAGGAACTTGGTGTACATTTATATTTTTCCATATGTTTCATGTAAAAAAGAAATACTGTTTCATATAAAATGTAGTTGGTAGTTAATTAGTCTCCTTCTCTTAGTTAATTAATGTACATGATAAACAATACATACAACAGTGGATAAATCCAAGGTCATTTACATAAAAAAATAGTTTGTACAATTTGTATTGGTAACATATATTGCAATAATGAGTTTAGCATTAGATTGTTTAAAAGTTTTCAATACCATATGTTTTTGAAATGCACTTTTACAACACATGCTAATAAAGGCACATAATTATTGTTTATTCAATGTTTCAATTGTTCTTTTAAGACCAGCAAAGAAATAAGACAAAGGCTCTTTGAAAGGATGAGCTTCAATGTTTTAGGAAGTTTTATATACAAAGATATGGCGACTCTGACACAATGTCTTGAAGGGAACATGCTAAGCTATTAATATATGAAGTGAAGTTACATTGATCAGGCGCAATAAATAATGTCATCAACATTGTTTTGGCGTTTGGCTTCATGGTGCAAATGGCATATTCAGAATACATTATGCATTGTTAAAAGTTTGGTTGGGAGCATCCGAAGAAAGATTATATAAATTTGTTTTCTTAAAACGTTAACATACAAAATTAGCAAAGGAAAGACAAAAAAATGTTAAAGCACATAACATATGAAAAATGACTATAAATGAATAAGCACATTTTTCGGATTTTTAGCAGCTGGGGTGGGTTAGCAAAACCTCACTTTTTTCTTAAAAAATACAGATAATGGCCTAGATATGACATCATTTCTACACTATGACATGCTTTGACAACATGACATTAAAATTTGACGTGTGAACTAAAAAGCAAAAAAATAACAACAAACGAAAATGTTATGTTTGGGAAATAATAGGTAAAAATAGACCATTTTTGCCTGAATTTATCTCTTTTTTTCAGAATTGACAAACCTTTTCCATAATTTATATTAGTTTGACAAAAAAGATTTAATTTGACATAGAAACCTGCCAATAAATCAAAGTCAGGTGCTTTCTAAGTGTTCATCAGCACGAAATACTTGGGAAAACGATTTTTTTTAAAAATGGCGGCCATCTTGGCGGCCATCTTGGATTTTAGGCCCTTGTCCCGGATATGGCAACTAAGACGCGCAGTTCTGAAAAGTACATACTTTGCTCCTACTTGTGGTATAATTATTTTATCCGTGCTCAAAAAAGTAAATAAAAGTACCCTGGCTCTTGGACCATATCGTTACAAGCGCGTTTTCTGTCAATTAAACTAGGAAAACATCACGGAAGTGCATTATTTTTCGTTTTCTTCTAAAGCCACATAACTGTTGCAACTCTTACACAAAGGGCTACCTCCGGTTCAGAATTATGTCCCTGAAGGCCCTCTACTTTTTTTTACTCTTCTTGTCCAAACCCTTTTCTAAAATGTTCTTGTAAAAAAACGTTCATTTTCATAACACTGTCAAACGGTTTAGGACAAAGATAAAATCATAATATTGTGATTTCTTCCTTTAAATTAGAACATAAGAGTTAAGGAAAAAGTCGAATTTAAGGAAAAATATAACTTAAGTTAAACTAGAAATGTGTCCGTAGGATGCCCCCGCCATTTCACACTGGACACAGGAATGAGTGTTGTGTTGCTTGGAATGCTGCCTATAGTGGGAGGTAAAGATCACCTAGAGTGGTAAACAAACAACTTCATGTACATTCACTATTTCAATGTGAGGAATGAACATAAATATATGTGTCCAGTGTGACCTTGACGTTTGAGTAAGCGACACTGATTTTGGGCATGCCACGTAGTCTTAATATCATGGACATTTGTGCCAATTTATTACAAAATCCCATTATATATACATAGTAATATGCACAAACTTTTAACGTCCACTGTGACCTTTGAGCAAGTGACGCAATTGATGAGCAGGACACATCGTCTAGATCTGATGAATATTTGTGCCAGTTTATTTCAAAATCCAATCATGCATGACAGAGTTATAAGCCAGACACAAACATACATAATTATAATGCTTTAAGTGTCAACTTTGACCTTTGAGCAAGCGACACAATCGTTGCGCATGGCACACGGTCTTGTTATGATGAACATTTGTACCAATTTATTTCAAAATCCAATCATGCATGACAGAGTTGCCGGACACGAACATATACATATAATGTTTAAAGTGTCCACTGTGACCTCGACCTTAGAGCAAGCGACAGTTTTTGCGCATGACACATTGTCTTGTTATGTTGAACATATGTGCCAAATTATTTCGAAATCCAATCACGCATGACAAAGTTATGAGCCGGAAACGAATATCCGTAACACACACTAACACCCCCACACCAACGGACAGGGTGAACACTATATGCCATGCGCCATTTAATGGCGGGGCATAAAAATCCTTCAATCCATAGAGAAGATACAGCGTGGACAAACTTTGGGACAAAATCACAGACTTTTATGATGAGTTAATTAATGATGTCATTGATGTTCACCTACGAGTAGGTAAATTGTTAGAATCTTTTCAGACTGCTTCCTCCGGGGCTGATGAATTAAAAAAGAAAAAAGAGTCTCTTGTTGCCTTAAAACGAAAGTTACATAAAGGTATTGCATTCAAGCTACCCCCTTCGAAGAAACCCAGGTCTAATTGTGAGGGTTGCGAAATCGATGCACCAGGCCAGCGTGCCCACATGGGTAACGGTGGTTGTTTGAATTCGCAGAACCCAGTTGACTTAACTAATGATGATGATGATGATCTTGTTTTCATGTAAATACGTTTATGCACTAGTTATTATTGTATTTTTTACAGGTCGAGTTTCAAAACTATTGTTTTTCCCACATTGATAACGGTTTGGGAGTTACACCATACCACAGAAGCGTAAACTCATACAAACTTGTTAATGAATATTATCATAATGATGTAAGTGATAAGTATCATCTGAAGCAGGGAGCCTGTATTACTCTTGTAGATATGTTATACTGTTCTAATCAAAATAAGTTTTATGTTAGTACTGCATACTATGATTTTTGTTTCGTTCTTTATGTTCCCTTATCAATTCCTCGTTTCATTGTTGAACGTCGGAATAGAAATTTACTGCACTGTTATAAGTTTAAAAATGATCACATGTTAAAATAAATCGCATCAAAGTTTACTTATTCTTATGTTATTTATTACTTGTTCTTGGTATTATCCACACATATATATATACACTTGTATCTAGTATTGAGTTTATAAAATACTTGACCGGAGCCCCAGGTGTGGGTGTACCCCCTATATAAATAAGCCATTACAGCAATATGATGACAATTGTATATTCAGTTAGCTTCGCCTGGAGTTAGTTGCTGGCTTATTTTCTTCTAGTCTCAAGTTACAGGACAGGACACCCCCACCCCCTGGGTGGTGCTATAAGAAATAATGAAACCGGAACCGGAATGGGAGGCCTCTGGAAGGTCTCAAGGTCGTGGGGGAGGGTTGGGGGCACGAGAGGGCGCAGCTGCGCCTTTTAGTGCCCCTCTAACCCCCTCCCCCACGACCTTGAGACCTTCCAGAGGCCTCCCCTTCCGGTTCCGGTTTCATTATTTCTTATAGCACCACCCAGGGGGTGTCCTGTCCTGGCGGATAAGCGTTCTTATTGGCTAACAGAAAGCATAACAACTATGATTCAATTTTTTATTGGATAACCAGGCGAAGCCTTCTGATTGGAAGCGGCATCATCACCGCGGGAAGGATTAGTATATAACTACACCAACACTAAGGATATGCTGTCAGTACATGAATGAATTTCAGCATTGAGGCACTAAAAGGAATACACAACAACAACAGGAAGACTTATAGGACTATTCATGGATATTGGATTGACGATTAATAGGAATAAAGACACTTAGGATTGATGATAGGATTTTTGCGTAGTTTGACAAAGATACAGGATATTCAGGTATGTCTACTAATGTTGATACTGTTGAATCAAATATCGTCAATGCTACTGATCAGCAAAATCAATTGGGTCTGGGACAGGGGCCTAGTGGGACGGGACGTATTAATATTCAACGTAGTGAGGAACAACCTTCTGGGCATTCTTCTGTTATTAACTTTAGACAAACATTCAAACAAAGTATTAAAACCAATGGATTGGGGACGGGCGGAAGTGTTTACACTAATACTGATGGGAAGTTATGTTACCGTTATGACTTTGGAGCTAACTATGTACCTTATCAAACTACCAGGGCTGCTGTGCGTATCGAACACTTAGTTAAACATTTACCTTTTTGTAATTCATATGAAATACTTAATCATAGTGTTGACTTTTCAAACTTAGTTTGTTATAAAGATGACTTTCAACCTGACGGACGTATTGTATCAACATTTCAACAGGATACTATTGAAGTATTCAGGGACACTCATGACATTTTTAGACCGTGTAATTTTATACACACTGACAAGAACAAATCTTTATTTGACGTTAATGCTGGATTTAGACGGATTGAACCAACTAGTTTAGACGAAATGAGTTTACCTACTGTAGCTCTTTTAATGTCACCTGAGCTATATAATGCAACTACAAATGAAGCTAAACGGGACTTGAAACGTGGCATATTTGACCCCTACCATGGCATGTTTACTGTTAGTACATGGAACGGTTCTGGTCCGTTGTCTTTTTCTCATAAGATTAAGTCAGGCCGCATTCCTGTTGGTTTGTTTGATGGTGCTAGTAAATCACCCTGTAATGAAAATGTCATGGCTACTGCTAATCGTTTGTTAGATACTGTTTGGGGAGTTCAGGCTAATATGGCCACACAACATAATCGTTATCCTATCTTACCTGCTCCTGTTGTTATGTTTAGATTAGCTCCTGTTTGGCAAACTATGGGACTTACTATGAGGAGGGCTATGTTTGATGCCACTTATTCTTGTTCAATTAAATTTCATTATGGGCCAACTATGGGTTGTAAGTTGTTGGGATTGGGTAACCAAGGTGCAAGATTAGGCTTTCCATATGATGATCCTCTTGATCAAGTAGCACACGATCCTATACAGTTTCACACTGGTGTTCATGCTGAAGATTTTGTTATACCTTTGACTGGCTATGTTATTAGTGAAGCTCAAAGGCGTACTGATCTTCAGCCCGTTATTTCTGTTATTCCAGCTAGAAGTACCGTGACAACAGCTACGGAAGTCATTGAATCTGAACTTACTAATAAGGGTTTCACTGTTACCGAAGACTTGATTAAGGACGTAAGTGCTACTACTAAAGTTACTTCTCAATTTCCTGATCAAAGAAATAATACTACTGTTCCTGAATTTAGGGCTTCTGTTATGCAAAAGGTTGGTTTTGTAACTGATGATATTGCTGAGTTTGAGAAAGCTCTTAGGATGCAAGGCATTGACCCTGATGATCCTGATCATACTGTTTCTTTAGATGATGAGGAAATTATTAGGGATGAAAGTGATAATCCTAAATTACCTGTTTTGTCTGCAATTGATATTGATAATGAGGTTATTATAAGTAATTTGGAACATTTAAGGCCTGGTGAAGCTTGGAGAGCTTTAGGGGCTGGGGAAAAGTTGCCTGTTTCTAATCGTCGTAGTGGTCAAGGTTATTATACTCCATGGCCTACTGGTGTTAGTTTGAGTCCTAACCGTCGCCATTGTACTATCAAAAATCTTGAACGTACCACATGGTTAAATAGGGCCCGTTTACAAGCCGTTAGTACTGTTAATAGAGCTCTTGAAGAAGGTGAAAATAATCATGATTTGAATATTTCTGTTGTTAATGCAGCTCAGAATTATCAGGAAGCAGCACCCACGGCGCCGTTGGAAGTGACTGCCCCTAGGGCTGGCGCTGTTCTACAAGACCCCAGATTTACAACTGAGACCGGCTTGGAAACAGAATACTTTCAAGGAACTGTTGACGATCCTGACGTCTTGAATAAGAAGGGCTACAAAATCACTAAACCGAAGTACAAGCCATATTGAATCATGTAAGATGTCTTACATTAATATTTATAAATTGCAAAGACAATTATTAGGTCTTGAAACATGGGGTACTTATATGAAACGTTGGGATGGACGAGATAAAACTGCTATTGGGGATAATGCTTCTTATATTAAACTTTTGACTGATACTTCAGATAGAAATACATTTGTGAATACAACTAATAATGATAGAGTAACAATAACATTTACATCTGATCTTGGTGAGATACGCAATGATCAACCTACAAAATATATTAATGAAGTTGCCATGATATGGCCTACTGATATTTCATTTACATATACTACTTTGAATAGAAATACTGGTTATAACTATACTCCTGGGAATGGTGTTAATTATGGGCAATGGTTGTCTGACCAACAAGTTATTCATGAGCCTTATGTTGTGAAATTCAATGTAAGATTAAGTAATACTGACAAAGAACGTTTGAGATATGACCATGACATTATTTTGGTTTGTGCTGACAGTCCATTTAGACATGAATATTCAAAGATTAGAATTATTAAACTTCCGGCCAGCTTGGTTGTTAAACCCACTGATTCCCGGTACTATATCGAAGATACCTATACTTCCTACTGCTTTCCCACGGGACCGGGGACTGATAATCATCCAGACAGTTATCATTGGAGGTTTGGTTTGGGTAATACAAAGTATACTGTTGGTGCCAATCCTCACGTAGGAGTTCCAATTATGATGTATATTATCACTGATGTTGTGGAACCTTTATTTAAATATGGTGATGTCCCATCTACTCTTCAGGGGGTGTTTGATATTATAGAAAGTGATTTAGTTGAGTTAAAACGGTTTGATACTGTATCTTTGACTGATAAAGCTGATATTAAAAAGAATGCCGCTAGTTTGTTACAAATGCAATATTCCGTGGCAAACGTGATTCCAAAAGTTAACGGGAATGAGAGTGAAATCAATGATATTCATGCAACTATAGATAATGTTTTACGGTGGACAGATAATCCCGGGGAAATTCCGACTGACCTTGTTGATAGGACAAAGAGAAATACCGTTACAATCTTTAAACTTGTTGATTCAGTGAATAGACTTAAGCACGGGACGACGGACAGTAAATTAACTCCAATGGACCATGACGGTGATCAGGGGGATATTGACAAAAATACCAAAGACATTGCTTCACTTAAAGCTGAGTTGGCTACAATGGGTACTGTGGATACTATGAGAACTATTATTGGGTTACTTAAACTATGGAAACCAGGTTAAATAGTATAGACACTAAAGGTATTGGGTTAACTACTACTTATACTACCGGATTATTACCTCATCAATTTTAATTCACAGGTTTGAACAATTTACCGGAATGTTCGGAGAGGACCGTAAGAAGAGTACCCCGACTGAGATATTACATGCAACGTTCTCGGAGGCCGATACGTATTCAATTGTTATTACGAATGCTGAAAAAGTGATCAATACACGCACTTTTCAAAATCGTATTTATGATTTTAAGCCCGATGGGACTATTAAAAGATCATATAAATCACAGCAACCATGCGGCATTTATGCCACCCAAGCTAATTATTTAGGGGGCAAGGGTATTGCTTGCCACCCCACATTGAGTTATAGTACACCAAATGATGTGTATAAAAACATGGAGGTGAATGAAAAAGCTCCTTGCAACGCATTGAAGACTTTTTTTAATGAGCACCCTAGTGCTATTTTTTGGCATAATGGGTCGGTTGACGATGCTTGCAAGATCAATGGTTTTCACCTCCATGCCATTGTCAGTACTCATAATGAATTGTGGCACAATGTCCAGTGGCGTACTTGTCGTTCAAGATTGATTGCAAATGGTGTATCAGTTAAAACTATGACTGTGAAGAACCTCCCTGCTCTCTTATCACATCTCCAGACTAAGCCCCGTTTACTTATGGGTTGTAATAATGCTTTGTTATGTAGTAAACTCATCAAGTATAAAGATTTAGATTCCAAGCTGATCCCTGACATGTCGACACAGTTTACTGTGGATGAAGCCATTTACGATGCCAACTGTGATGAAACTGGGCAAGCCAATTTTATGGCCGATTTATTGGGATGGAAAGACACTTCCTCTGTGAGTAATGCTGGTTCACATAGTCCTTTATCAACTGAAATTACTATTTCTGATTTTATTTTAAACATGGCTAAGAGTGACAGCCCAGATCCTGTACTTTGTGGTAAATCATTTACTGATGTTGTTTCCAATAAAGAACCTTCTAGTAAGTTACCCCAGACACAAACTGTCAAAAAGATGAGTGTCTTGAGGTCTTTAATTGACAAGTATTCTAAGCAGAATCAGCAAGAACTCTTACGTGCAATAATCACTGGTAAAGACACAGATGATTTGAGTAACTTTCGCACATTACGTACTGCTCCAAATTTCAGTATCATCTGGAACCAGGTGATATCTGAACTTGCTGCTGAAAAAATGGACAAAGGGTCCACTTATTTGGATTCATTTTTAAGTGATATCCCCATTGATCATAGTGCTATGTCCATTCCTGACACTGCTAAACTTTTTGTAGAATGGTGTAAACACCAGCATATTGGTCCTGGGGCTATGGTTAGGGAGCTGTACACTGTATTATCTTGTGCTCTTCCAAAAATCAATACATTCACGATGATAGGTCAATCCAACGCCGGCAAATCCTTCTGGATGAACTGTATAGCAGTACTTAAGGATTTGGTTGGAGAAACCATTAGTTCAGCAGATTTTACGTGGCAGGAATGCCACAATAAGGAACTAATATATATTCCCGAATGCACACTCTCAAAACCCGACCAAATGGAGATATTTAAAAAGGTCACTGAAGGCATGCCAACCTCCATCAATGTAAAAAATAAATCTGCTGTTGTTTTAGATAGAACACCCTGCATATTGACAAGTAACACCTGCCCGTGGGAAATGTTCCAACATGAGAGGGAGGCGATTATGAATCGTATGTATTTTCACTCTGTTATTGAAGCACCAATGCTCAAAGACAGAAGTCCCCCTGATAGTAGGTTTTTTGTAGAATTGTTTGAATTTGTACAAAAGTACATTGGATTCGATAATTCATGGCCAAATCAATGATATTCATGCAACTATAGATAATGTTTTACGGTGGACAGATAATCCCGGGGAAGTACCGACAGACCTTGTTGACAGGACAAAGAGAAATACCGTTACAATATTTAAACTTGTAGATTCAGTGAATAGACTTAAACACGGTTCAACGGATAGTAAAGTGACTCCAATGGACCATGACGGTGATCAGGGGGATATTGACCAAAATACAAAAGACATTGCTTCACTTAAAGCTGAGTTGGCTACAATGGGTACTGTGGATACTATGAGAACAATTATTGGGTTACTTAGAACTATGGAAACCAGGTTAAATAGTATAGACACTAAAGGTATTGGGTTGACTACTACTTATACTACAGGTTTATTACCTCATCAATTTTAATTCACAGGTTTGAACAATTTACCGGAATGTTCGGAGAGGACCGTAAGAAGAGTACCCCGACTGAGATATTACATGCAACGTTCTCGGAGGCCGATACGTATTCAATTGTTATTACGAATGCTGAAAAAGTGATCAATACACGCACTTTTCAAAATCGTATTTATGATTTTAAGCCCGATGGGACTATTAAAAGATCATATAAATCACAGCAACCATGCGGCATTTATGCCACCCAAGCTAATTATTTAGGGGGCAAGGGTATTGCTTGCCACCCCACATTGAGTTATAGTACACCAAATGATGTGTATAAAAACATGGAGGTGAATGAAAAAGCTCCTTGCAACGCATTGAAGACTTTTTTTAATGAGCACCCTAGTGCTATTTTTTGGCATAATGGGTCGGTTGACGATGCTTGCAAGATCAATGGTTTTCACCTCCATGCCATTGTCAGTACTCATAATGAATTGTGGCACAATGTCCAGTGGCGTACTTGTCGTTCAAGATTGATTGCAAATGGTGTATCAGTTAAAACTATGACTGTGAAGAACCTCCCTGCTCTCTTATCACATCTCCAGACTAAGCCCCGTTTACTTATGGGTTGTAATAATGCTTTGTTATGTAGTAAACTCATCAAGTATAAAGATTTAGATTCCAAGCTGATCCCTGACATGTCGACACAGTTTACTGTGGATGAAGCCATTTACGATGCCAACTGTGATGAAACTGGGCAAGCCAATTTTATGGCCGATTTATTGGGATGGAAAGACACTTCCTCTGTGAGTAATGCTGGTTCACATAGTCCTTTATCAACTGAAATTACTATTTCTGATTTTATTTTAAACATGGCTAAGAGTGACAGCCCAGATCCTGTACTTTGTGGTAAATCATTTACTGATGTTGTTTCCAATAAAGAACCTTCTAGTAAGTTACCCCAGACACAAACTGTCAAAAAGATGAGTGTCTTGAGGTCTTTAATTGACAAGTATTCTAAGCAGAATCAGCAAGAACTCTTACGTGCAATAATCACTGGTAAAGACACAGATGATTTGAGTAACTTTCGCACATTACGTACTGCTCCAAATTTCAGTATCATCTGGAACCAGGTGATATCTGAACTTGCTGCTGAAAAAATGGACAAAGGGTCCACTTATTTGGATTCATTTTTAAGTGATATCCCCATTGATCATAGTGCTATGTCCATTCCTGACACTGCTAAACTTTTTGTAGAATGGTGTAAACACCAGCATATTGGTCCTGGGGCTATGGTTAGGGAGCTGTACACTGTATTATCTTGTGCTCTTCCAAAAATCAATACATTCACGATGATAGGTCAATCCAACGCCGGCAAATCCTTCTGGATGAACTGTATAGCAGTACTTAAGGATTTGGTTGGAGAAACCATTAGTTCAGCAGATTTTACGTGGCAGGAATGCCACAATAAGGAACTAATATATATTCCCGAATGCACACTCTCAAAACCCGACCAAATGGAGATATTTAAAAAGGTCACTGAAGGCATGCCAACCTCCATCAATGTAAAAAATAAATCTGCTGTTGTTTTAGATAGAACACCCTGCATATTGACAAGTAACACCTGCCCGTGGGAAATGTTCCAACATGAGAGGGAGGCGATTATGAATCGTATGTATTTTCACTCTGTTATTGAAGCACCAATGCTCAAAGACAGAAGTCCCCCTGATAGTAGGTTTTTTGTAGAATTGTTTGAATTTGTACAAAAGTACATTGGATTCGATAATTCATGGCCAAATCAATGATATTCATGCAACTATAGATAATGTTTTACGGTGGACAGATAATCCCGGGGAAGTACCGACAGACCTTGTTGACAGGACAAAGAGAAATACCGTTACAATATTTAAACTTGTAGATTCAGTGAATAGACTTAAACACGGTTCAACGGATAGTAAAGTGACTCCAATGGACCATGACGGTGATCAGGGGGATATTGACCAAAATACAAAAGACATTGCTTCACTTAAAGCTGAGTTGGCTACAATGGGTACTGTGGATACTATGAGAACAATTATTGGGTTACTTAGAACTATGGAAACCAGGTTAAATAGTATAGACACTAAAGGTATTGGGTTGACTACTACTTATACTACAGGTTTATTACCTCATCAATTTTAATTCACAGGTTTGAACAATTCACCGGTATGTTCGGCGAAGATAGAAAGAAAAGTACACCTACAGAGATTTTGCATGCTACGTTTTCTGAGAATGATACCTATTCTATTGTCATCACAAATGCTGAGAAAGTGATTAACACTCGCACTTTCCAGAACAATATATGACTTTAAACCCGATGGGACAATAAAGAGGTCATACAAGTCCCAACAGCCATGTGGCGTTTATGCCACTCAGGCAAATTATTTGGGGGGTAAGGGCATTGCTTGCCATCCCACACTCAGTTATTCAACCCCTAACGATGTTTACAAGAATATGGAGGTTAACGAGAAAGCACCCTGTAATGCATTGAAAACATTTTTAAATGAGCACCCTTCAGCTACTTTTTGGCACAATGGTTCAGCAGATGACGCCTGTAAAATCAACGGGTTTCATATGCACGCCATCGTATCTACCCACAACCAAATTTGGCATAATGTACAGTGGCGTACTTGTCGCTCCTGCCTAATAGCAAATGGGGTCTCAGTTAAGACTATGACAGTTAAGAATCTCCCTGCATTGTTATCACATCTTCAAACCAAACCACGCCTCTTAATGGGTTGTAATAATGCCCTTATGTGTTCAAAGTTGATAAAGTATAAAGATTTGGATAGTAAATTGATCCCTGATATGTCATCTCAGTTCACTGTTGATGAGGCAATATATGACGCTAACTGCGATGAAACTGGCCAGGCAAACTTTATGGCAGACCTTCTTGGATGGAAAGATACATCATCCGTAAGTAACCCAACTGCCCACAGCCCCGGGTCCACAGAGATCACTATTTCAGATTTCATACTTAACATGGCTAAAAGTGACAACCCTGACCCCACTATCTGTTCTAAGTCTTTCACTGATGTTGTGGCTGATAAAGAAACTTCTAATAAACTTCCTCAAACTCAGACTGTTAAAAAGATGGGTGTTTTAAGGTCCCTTATTGATAAGTACTCAAAACAAAACCAACAGGAATTACTCAGGGCTATCATTACAGGTAAAGACACCGATGATTTGTCCAACTTCCGTACACTTAGGACAGCCCCTAATTTCAGTATTATTTGGAATCAGGTCATCTCTGAATTAGCAGCAGAGAACATGGATAAAGGGTCAACTTACTTAGATTCCTTTTTGTCAGATATTCCCCTAGACCATACAGCCATGAGTGTACCTGAGACAGCAAAGTTATTCCTTGAATGGTGTAAGCACCAACATATTAATCCTGGGGCAATGATTAGGGAATTGTACACCATTTTGTCATGTAGTCTCCCAAAAATAAATACGTTCACACTCATTGGTCAATCCAACGCGGGGAAATCCTTTTGGATGAATGCCCTGGCCATACTTAAAGATTTAGTGGGAGAAACTATAAGTTCAGCTGATTTCATGTGGCAGGAATGCCACAATAAAGAGCTCATTTACATCCCAGAGTGTACTTTATCAAAGCCCGATCAAATGGAAATTTTCAAGAAAGTGACAGAGGGCATGCCCACAAATATTAATGTTAAGAATAAATCAGCTGTTGTGCTTGAGAGGACTCCCTGTATATTGACCAGTAATACTATCCCGTGGGAGATGTTTCAGCATGAACGTGAGGCAATCATGAACAGAATGTATTTTCATACGGTAATTGAGGCCCCCATGCTTAAGGACAGAAGCCCCCCTGACTCACGCTTTTTTGTAGAGTTATTTGAGTTCAACACACCTGCTATTTTCTGGGTCTGCGTGTTGACGAATCAATTTCGGTTCCACTCGTCGCTGTTTAAGGCCACCCTGAACGTTCTTTGAAGATCGACCGTAGAATGTAAGAATCGTATGGCCATTCTCCTCTGTAAAAACATACTGTTCAGTCTGCAGATCCCTGTGTTCGTCTCCACCTCGAAAACCAAAAAGTTTACAGTTGTAGAAAAAGACGCCGTAGCTGAGAGCTTTGGCGCTTGACAGGCCGATAACACCACTCTCCCAGAGTCGTTCCTCGTCCGCTTCCGTTACAGGATCGGCCCGCTGCCGATGGATTCCAACACCTGAAACAGACAACATCAGGTTTGATAGTCATACATTAATAGCCGTGTTGCAAATAAGATATTTCCACTGTAATGCACATTGCCATATCTCTATTAACAAATATATGAATTCATATCACATTACAAACTTACATAGTATGCAGTCCTTTAAAAAATAAATTCTGTTATCGATACTGTACCTTGATTAGTAAGCTCCTTCATGCGAGCATCTAGCTGTTTCCGGAAATCAGCAAAGTTGATGTCTGACATATCTAATATCCTGACCTCATTTCTGCTGTACAGGTCACGTAGTGTCCGCTGAATACTGGCGGCAATGTTGTAGAGCGTGTTCGGTGGATAGAGTGACCCGTCCTTCCTGCGACATTCTACAATAAAGCGCGACAACCAGAAATCTATATAACATAAGGACTGGTTCCACAGGTCTTTTGGTACTGCACCTGTATCTCCCAACAGTGTCTCAGTCTGAAAGTTGATAAATGTATTTTTTTTTATTTACAATCAGATAATCAATGAATATGATGAATATGAACACATTGAGCTACCAATATCCTCTTTTAATTGTATGTATGTATATTTAAAGTATGTAATACAGACGACATACATATATGCCATCACCTACAAAACCCCAGAGTTGTGCATAAAGAAAATTTATGTACACGTCGTTTACTTACATGCATTTAAACAGTATAAATACATTTGGTAACAATTTAAACTGATGAAATGGCAAACATTTTTAACAGAATTACAGTCAATAGAGATATATTTATTTCTATACCTGAGTGTTTCTCCAATTGCCCAGTCTATGTAAGCATTCATCGCCCAACAATTTTGTTTACGCGTGTTCTTTGGTAGTCTTTCAAGTTACCTACGTTCCAGGTCGTCTGCAGTTAAAGGTGTTACATTTTCATATCGCCCGTTGTTTACTTCCACAACAGAAAAAAGTTCCTGTGTCGGCAAACAGTCAAGTTGAGTAATAGTAACATTCTGGCTAATTGTCTGGCTAATTGCTTTGAACGGTTCGTCCATCTTTATCGATTTACACACGCGAAAATGTGTGCGTATCTTGGCGCTATTTCTTCTAGTTTAAGCATGAAAAGCACGAACCTCGACACATGCACGAAAAACACGTGGAATACCTGTGGTCTAAGTCAGATAGATCTCTCGTAACCGTCATCTATGAAATTTCTCGGCTCGCTGCGCTCGCCTCCAAATTTCATAGACAACGGTTACTCGTGATCTATCCTATACTTAACCTCCCACTATGGGCAGCATTCCCTATGTTGTATTCACATATATGTGTCCAGTGTGAAATGGCGGGGGCATCCGTGCCCTACGGACAAATTACTGGTATGTTTTACTATTCAGATAATCATTAAAGATTGTATTTATTTCAGTATGTAATTTACCCAGTAAACATCATTTCCACGTGCTTGATATTTGTTTTTGGTAGTATTGTTACGCATTGTCGAATCTATTAAACTACTGTAAACCGGTTTTGATATATGTGTATAGCTTGACCATGTGATTTGGGCCGTGACGAAATTGTTCACAATAATCTACTAAGCCATGTAGGGGATATGGATATTCGAAACAAATCTGACTGAAACATATTGATAAGATAAATGTAACTTGCTCAAGTACTATGCATGTTAACCCAGTAGGTTTAGTGTACTGGAATATATCCTGTCCATACTTGAAGTGTTATTGTTACCATTCCTTCTGGCTTTACCTTTGTTTCGCCATCTACAAGAAGGCGAACAAAAAACCATTCTGTGTCTGTAAAAGAAATTATCTTGTTTGGGCATAAATGATTTTTTTGTGAATTATTATCAGACAATTGTATCATTATGATAGCTGAACAACAGTATGACAAACTGACAATGTTACTGAGATCCGAAAAAAGGTCGTGCTATTAGTTCTAGGGATGGATAGATCGGGAAAGTTTGTATATCGATATCTTGCGACACGCAACACTGTATAATAACAATACGTATAATATAATATACACAAGTTAAATGTTTGTACGGCGCAAAATCGCATCCGGCAATTCAATACTAGAATGTGGCCAATGTAGCATTTTTTATCAGGATGTGCGAAGTTTCAGATCAAACGAATTTGTTATTTTGACTTAACTGATCCCGAAACTAAAGTGATCATCTACTCCATCAAAAATACAAGCCATTGATGTTTCATGAATCTCATGAATCTGGTCATATGGTTCTACAGTTCACGAGGTACTCTATATGTAGTCCCTGTTTCCACGCTAAAATTGAAATCAGGGGAAACTATCACCTCGATGTATCAGACGTTGCAATATCTGCTGGAATGCATTTAAAATATTTAAATAAAGTCTCCAAAAATAATATACTCCGTTGTCTGAGGGTACGTTGTCGTAAAAACCTGGTATAACGGTCCCAAACATAGATTTTCAACTGCAAAGTGACCATCTATATCGAACCATAAAGTGACCGTCTATGTCGAACCAATTAAGTCATCATTTCTCACCTGATCGGACATTTTTTGTATTGAGCTCCGAAATCGATATTTAATTAACGACAATTGCGTAAACAAGTCAGTGTCCACGCTCGCGATTATAAAATTAGTCTGTTTGTGAATATGTTTATAATGTTCCGTATCTTATAACACGATTAAATGATTATTACAACACACCGATAATAAACACGGCGAATTTCTCTAATAATGTATACATAGAAGTTCATTTATACATCGAAGTTCATTTAGATCGAACAAATTTTCCTAATTCCTTTGATATAAAGAGTTTCGGCTGCATTTATTGACAGATGGGCAGATATCGAGCTCGCTCCATTCTTAGACTATAAATAGCGACTGCGTCATCAAGCTAACACTAGTTGGTGTGAGTAACACGTGACCTCGCTCTATTTCTGTTTTGTTTATATCACGTGATGACTATTGCGGATATTTCGGAATATTTCGGGCACTGTCACTAATCTGCTTCGCGCAAGAAGTTGCGATTTTGCATTGCCACTTAAAAATAAGCATTCCAGAGAGTACGGCGGCCGAAGGCCGCCGTACAATAATGTTCACACTAATTGATTGAACCAGCATCAATTGAGTGACTGAATGGAATAATGGTCCGTACCTTTTACCAAAGAATTGCCTTCGTCAGGAAATTTATCTTCTGTCAGGCCAACATATGGTCCATGGAACCATTGGTGTGAGCATTCTGAATATCAGCACTCAATCATGTGCACGTCTTTTTTGTACTTCTTACCCATGCAGTATCCATAATGATTTACACACTCTCTGCACCTATCTTAACAGAACCACTGTTCACCAGGAAGGTTGTCATCAGTATGTCCTACACATATGTAATGAAACCAGCTTCCATTTGTGTAGTCCTTATTTTCACATTCAATCATTGGTTCATCAAAATCGTCCATGTCTAAAAATATGAATAATGATGTATCTATTGTAGAACACTGTTCATGATCAAATGACGATTACTGGTAATACTGAAATCGTTTATGTTATATCAATATCGGTGTCTGAATATCATGACCTGCCACACACAGAAGAATTAGAAAAAAGAAAAAATGAAGTAGGTATTGAAGTGAACTTGAATAACAATTTTGCCTTACCTTCTTTACAAAAACCCAACTTCACACAAAATTCTTTCTGTAATTGTCTCAGATGTTCTTTTTCACACTCTCTTTCTGTTGCTCTTCATCTTTGTCCTGAAAATCTAGTTCTTCATCCAGCGAGTCGAGGTCTAGTATATCCATAGCGAAAAGTAGCACATAGCCCTTCGTAACAAAACTGATAAATTCGCTCACATAGTTAAAGGATTCAGATACATGCTTAGAAACTGAGATGAAATAAAGTTCTCTTGTCCTGAGCGCTCCGTCCGTCGAACATGCGGTCCATTGTTTCCTGAAAAAGTTACAATATAGGCACATACGGTATGGTACGTTTTACAATTTCTTTGTCCATGGAAACTTTGTTAATTCTAACTGATTAAAGCCCCATTAGCTTTTTGCTATAAAAATATATGCAAAAAAAAACAAAAACAATTGCTGATATTATGGGACTTAAACTTACCTGTTGATACGAAATTTACGAAACCTTGTATGTATATAGGGTCCGGATATTATTTTAACAAGTAAATTGCATGTAAGAAAAGTATATTCTGTAAATTGATGCTATTGCAAAATCTGTACAAATTTAACTTATTAATATATATCCGTTACAAATTTAAGCACACTGGAGTATATGACTGATATCTATGGTGGCTGATTTCTGCCATTTCATATTGTGTTCGCCTCCAAAAGTCGAAGCAGGACGACACGAACACATAATAAATTGATCATTTATCGTGTCTTCGCCTTCGACCCTGGAGGGCGAATACACGAAATAACGAGGGCGTATACACGAAATAACGAAGGCGAAATAACGAAATTTTGATAGGCGAACACACGAAATCTACTCTTGTACAGTTTCGTGAGGACGGGTATGAAATCGTCGTATCGGCGCCCTATATTTGTCGTGTGTTCGTGTCTTCGCCTCGGAAGAGAGGACCCAATGCCACATGAGTACAAATATTCTGACTATTTTACAGATGATTGCTTGGTATAATGTGAACAATAGACAGATGATAGATAACAAATAGCCCCCTGAATTTAAGTTGAGGGAAAAAGACAAACAATACAATCTATTTATGGGTATTCATAACAGATGCACCTCCTTCAATAACTTGCCTGGCAAAACTAGATATTAACAAATTATAGAATACATACCATAGGTTCAGTATGCATGTATAGTCGAATAGGGGTGGTTTTGACAGTCTTTAGAAATTCACCAAATATAACATCATATCCATCATCCTTTCTGATGTTAATGCGATCTCCTGTAAAACTAGCCAGAAAGTAATCAACCTCTCTCAATGTTAGGTTTAATGACTTATTCTCCATCAGGAAAATACTTTTCAGTAATGATTTTCTGAACTGTCTCCATTGTGTCTTCTTTGTTTATGATCAGAGACATGACTCCACCACCTTTATTAGCATTCATCTATTTAAAAATTATTACAAATTTGTGCTTCCAGCCAATGTGGATTTTTCTGGTTGTCGCCTCCTTCTTGTTATTCAGTGTTACCTGGAGGATATAATCATCAAGATCATTAAAATAAGTATGGACCATACAATAATATAAGAACAATTTGTACATGATCATTTTTATAAGACACCGATTTCAGGCAGATTTTGTTTAAATATGCAGATTACAAATAAATATTTATACAACTATAACATGCAATATTCACACCGTGTATCCGACAAATGTCAACGCTCATTGACAATGACCAACGCGGAAGCGTGAAATTGAAGGTATTTGTTTATTTTGTTTATTTTTTTAACTATTCACATGTGTCACTGAAAATTGTTAATATGTATACATCAAGCATTGTTTGTATAATCTTTGTGTAAAATGGCATTCAGTTATTTGATGTTGTTGATGAGAAATCGTTTGATATGCATTTTAAGTTGTCATTTTTAGCTCACCAGAGCACGAATGTGCTCAGGGTGAGCTTTTGTGATCACCCTGCGTCCATCGTGCGTCGTTACGATTACGTGGCGTCCATGTTTACTTAAATCAACATCTCCTCCTACACCGCTATGCCAATTGCAACCAAACTTGGCTGGAATGATCCTTGGGTGGTCCCCTTTCAAAGTTGTTCAAAAAATTAAAATTTCATTATAAATTCTGGTTGCTATGGCAACAAATAGAAAAAACTTAAAAAATCTTCTTGTCTGAAACCACAGGGCCTAGAGCTGAGATATTTGGTATGTAGCATTGTCTAATGAAACTCTACAAAGTTTGTTCAAATTATTCCCCTAGGGTCAAAATTGGCTCCGCCCCGGGGGTAACTTGATTTTACATAGACTTATATAGGAAATTTAAAAAATCTTCTTGTCAAAAACTACAATGCCTAGAGCTTTGATATTTGGTGTGTAGCATAGTCTAGTGGACCTCTACTAAGTTTGTTCAAATTATTGCCCTAGGGTCAAAATTGGCCCCGCCCCGGGGATCACTTGATTTATATAGACTTATATAGGAAAATTTAAAAAATCTTCTTCTCCGAAACCGCAAGGCCTAGAGCTATGATATTTTGTATGTGGCATTGTCTAGTGGACCTCTACCAAGTTTGTTCAAATTATGGCCCCTGGGTCAAAATTAGCCGTGTCCTGGGGTTTATTCTATTTTATATAGGAAAATTTAAAAAATCTTCTTCTCGGAAACCACAAGGCCTAGAGCTAAGATATTTGGTATGTAGCATTGTCTAGTGGACCTCTACCAAGTTTGTTCAAATTATTGCCGTAGGGTCAAAATTGGCCCCGCCCCGGGGGTCACTTGATTTATATAGACTTATATAGGAAAATTAAAAAAATCTTCTCCGAAACCGCAAGGCCTAGAGCTTAAATATTTTGTATGTGGCATTGTCTAGTGGACCTCTACCAAGTTTGTTCAAACTATGGCCCCGGGGTCAAAATTAGCCTTGCCCTGGGGTTTATTCTATTTTATATAGGAAAATTTTGAAAAATCTTCTCCGAAACCACAAGGCCTACAGCTAAGATATTTGGTATCTAGCTTTGTCTAATGGACCTCTTTTAAATCTGTTCATATAATGGCCATGGGATAAAAAACGGCCCAGCTGGGTCACTTGATCTTACTTAAGACTCGTATAGAAAACTTCAACAATGTTAATCTCCAAATGACCTTTTCTCCTGGTGAGCATTTATTGGGCCATCATGGCCCTCTTGTTTTAGAAAAAGTGGTCTTCTTTACGTCTACAAACCTCATTGTAAATTATTTTGTATTGACACTTACACCAAACAACACGTGAATATCTGCAGAACATTAGTGTGTAATTATTTTGTTTTTATTTGAAAACTCATGTCACAGTTTAACACAAAAGAGAACATGTACGATTTGTTTTGGATAGTGTGAACGCCATCATGAAAACACATCGATAATGAACGCGGTGACAGTGGCTTTGTCTTTTTAGCTCACCAGAGCACGAATGTGCTCAGGGTGAGCTTTTGTGATCGCCCTGCGTCCATCGTGCGTCGTGAAGCGGCGTCAACTTTGACTTAAAACACATCTCCTCCTACACCGCTATTCCGATTGCAACCAAACTTTGCTGAAATGATCCTTGGGTGGTCCCCTTTCAAAATTGTTCAAAAAATTAAATTTCATTAAAAACTCTGGTTGCTATGGCAACAAATAGAAAAAACTTAAAAAATCTTCTTGTCCGAAACCACAGGGCCTAGAGCTAAGATATTTGGTATGTAGCATTGTCTAATGGAACTCTACAAAGTATGTTCAAATTATTCCCCTGGGGTCAAAATTGGCTCCGCCCCGGGGGGTAACTTGATTTTACATAGACTTATATAGGAAATTAAAAAAATCTTCTTGTCAAAAACTACAATGCCTAGAGCTTTGATTTTTAGTATGTAGCATAGTCTAGTGGACCTCTACCAAGTTTGTTCAAATTATTGCCCTTGTGTCAAAATTGGCCCCGCCCTTGGGGTCACTTGATTTATAAAGACTTATATAGGAAAATTTAAAAAATCTTCTCCGAAACCGCAAGGCCTAGAGCTTAGATATTTTGTATGTGGCATTGTCTAGTGGACCTCTACCAAGTTTGTTCAAATTATTGCCCCGGGGTCAAAATTGGCCCAGCCCTGGGGTTTATTCTACTTTATATAGGAAAATTTGAAAAATCTTCTCCGAAACCACAGGGCCTAGAGCTAAGATATTTGGTATCTAGCTTGGTCTAATAGACCTCTTTCAAATCTCTTCATATAATGGCCATGGGATAAAAAACGGCCCAGATGGGTCACTTGATCTTACTTGGACTCGTATAGAAAACTTCAACAATGTTAATCTCCAAATGACCTTTTCTCCTGGTGAGCATTTATAGGGCCATCATGGCCCTCTTGTTTGTATGTAGCATTGCCATGTAGACTTCTACCAAGTTCGTTGCAAATCATGGCCCCAGGGTCAATATTGACCCTTGTCCGGGGTTCAGTTGATTTCACCAACTACTTGACAGTTGAGGTAGATAACTTTTTACCATGACAAATAACTTCCCTCGATTAAATTATCCCTTAGCGTAACAATACTCAGGTGAGCGATACAGGGCCATCATGGCCCTCTTGTTTTCTAATATGAGTGAGTTTACCAGTCTAAACTATCATCTGATGATATTTCCGGACCTCTCACTAGCATCTGCTTTAGGAAATACAAAATCCCTGTATAAGAAATCATGTAACTCTTCAACAACATGACTACGAGTTTTACTTATATTTATCAGCTTTATCAACTACATTTATTATAAAATATCGAAATGCTTTATCGGTAGGCTTAAGATCTGAATTATTGTTATCATCTCAGGATTATTCTTCAAACACTTGCCATTTCCCTCACTCTTTTAACAACTAAAGTTATTACTTAGACCTTTTTCTCGCTTGCAATTTTACGTTCGAAGTCCCATAAGCATATAAGGCCAACAGTTTTTTATTTTCTGTTTTACGGGAGCGCCGACCCTAATTTTCCACAAATAAAAATAAAACAAGAAGTCATCAATTTTGTTTTTTTAAATCCGCCGTCTTGAAAAAAATCGTCTACAAAAAAATAAAACAAAACGATGGCGCTTACTGTAATTATTTGAAAACGTATTACCAGAACTTTAGATTCATTAAATATCGTCTATAATAGCACCAAGTAAACTTAAGATTCCTTACAAAATGTAAATAACAGTCCTGACGATGCAACGTAATTAGGTCAAAGTGTGTATTGATTCTTTATCATAGTTGTTAATATAGGATTACTGGTAGACACAATCTAAACAAAGACAGTCACAACTTGCAAAGTTCACAGGTAGATGAACAGTGCTGTACTGTTTTAAAGGTTTTTTTTTTTATATGTATTGAACAATGTTAATACGAGTAGTTCTCGTGCATACAGCTTGAAAATAGTTAAATCTATTTTTAGATTGACAAAATGAGTCTATTTTTAGATTTATAATATTTTCAAGATATAAACAAGAAAACATACTTTTCCACATGATTCTTTTAAAGTTCTACTTTGGTTAAGGCTTTGAAAAACGAATTAAATACTACCAGTCGGAAAAAGGAATGCATTCACAATTACAAGTTGCAGTATTTTCGGGTAGTCGCATGATTTTCGATCAAAATTCCGGCGGGCAAAACTTTGGAAGTTTAGTACGCACTGAAAAAAAATAGAGAATGGATCTAGGGGGAAATGCTCATTATATGCACTACAAATACGGCACCCCGTATTTTTGCTTATTATTTGGCTGTTTATGCATGCATGCACATAGGACTAGCATATGCACATACAATGTCATTTTTGTTTGCACAAATGAGCGTATTTAACTTGGAACATTGTTAATATTTATTGTGATAGGCCTATTTACCTTTGTTTATTTAGTCATACAAAGCATCTGGCATACGTGACATGCGAAAACGAAAGTAAGCAAATACTTAAGATAAAAACAACAAAAAAGAATGCGGTAGAGCTAAGAGCCTAAGGTGTCGATGAGAATCTAAGTGGTTATAAATACATTTTTATAAATTTATGTGGATCTAGTCAACATTACTTTCAGCTTGTCCATTTGCCCATCTCTGTGTGTCTATATACAGTATTTTGTGAGTGCTGTCTAGTTGGTTACCTTCTTGTCAGGTTTCATTCAAATGTCATTTTTTTGTAAATTTAGTTTTTTTTTCAATACAGTGATTAGACAAATTTGAATTCAGTTAAACTTCCCATGTATACTGTCCGTTGGGCATGCTCTCATCAGCTTTTGTGTATTCTTATAGACTTATATAATATACATGACATCTCCAAAACTTGACAAGATTTGAATAAAACTTCACAGGAGTGATGGGTATATCAATAAAGTTTTGTCAACAGGTTTTGATTGGATATTTTTATATGCCCATGTACTGTATATATATTATTACCCTTTGAAATATAGCCTGATTTGTAAATACCTGTATATTTATTGTAATCCCATGTGAATCTAGTCTAAATACACTTGTTTTATGTTTATAATGAGCGATCTGTCAAAATAAAAAAAACGCCAATAATTTCACTTTAAAATTTTTTATTTTTTTTTCGACTGCTCCAAATTAAAGCTTTTATTTTCATTTTTATTTATCCCCCCCGTCTCAATTTTTTTGAAAAATTTCCCGTAAAACAGAAAATAAAAAAATGTTGGCCCAAATATGTCGGTCGTAATAGTTTCTGTTTGTTCTATATAAGAGGAATCCGCTGTGTTTTCCTCCCGTGCATACTTTATAGCAAAAACATGTTTCCATTCAATATCTATTTATAGAACAGCTGAGAAAACAGCGTAAATCTATTTATAGAACAGCGTAAATTTATATACTTAAAGTTTACAAAAGCAAAATTCATAGCGTAGTGAGTGTTTTTAGATGAAAAAAGTCTTGTTTCGTCGGGAATTATTATCTTTGGAAAATATCAACAAACATATATTTTGATAGCAAAAAGCTAATGGGACTTTAACAGTTTTGGATTAAATGTTTTTACATATAATTTTCTACAGCAAAAAGCTAGTGGGGCGTTTACTGCTTTACTTTCCCGAAGTCTCAAGTTTTTTAATTCAATATTTTCTTTCAATAACTTGTCATAAGTTAAGGACTGACTACTACTAGTCTGTTGATCATGATCTTTCATACCATTTCACCTGGCATGTGTATGCTTTACCTCAGACCTGACTAGCTAATACGGAAATATACATACAAACTACATCTGGTGAGATTCAAGCACATGCTCAGAACTGTCAGTAGACCAGTAGTGGTTGCAAAGCTGGTGTATATACAGGCTTTATCTACTACATTAAATGTTAAGAAATAATAGATATATAGGTACATGTATAAAATATCAACACCAAAGCCAAGTGCATTAATAGTTATAAAAGCAGCTAAAACTACAATCTAATGCAGATCAAGTCTTTCTATCATATTTGCTCATTTAAATCTTGAAAACACATTATTTGGAAAAGGCCATGTTCATTTGTCGAATCACTTCTAACAACTATGTTGTCTTTTACATGATCGATGAATGTCCGGCGTCCGTCCACAATTGGTTTGGTTACACTCTAGCATCGACAGCTCTTATCAAATCGTTATCAACATTGGTCACAATGTGTATGATCACAATGTCTTGGCTAAGTTCGATTATGGGCAAAATCGGACAATATCTTCCAAGAGTTATGGGACCATGACTTGGAAAATTTGCTGTATTTGAGTTTGTTTACACTCAAGCGCCTTCATTAATTCACCGATCTTAATCATGTTTACATTGAATGTGTATGACCTTACGGTCTTGGACAAGTTCAGTTATGGGTGGAATCGGACCACAAATTCAATAGTTATGGGCCCTTGGATTGGAAAGTTTGCTACGTTTTAGCTTGTTTAACAGTATTATACTTTCGTTGGCGTTAATCTAAAAAATCTACGTAAAATGGGCACACGAGATGAGAACTATATTAGCTGGTCATTAACCATAGTGCCTTTGTTTTCAGGTGAGCGATCTAGGGCCTTCTTGTTTTATTTGTAATCTGAACAAGATGTGTTTTTGAAACACAATGACCCCTCCGGATAACCTACTGACCTGCAAATGCACAGGTCCTGTAGAGGTTGTCATGAGGAACCTACATATGAAGTTTGATGAATGTAGGTGCAAGCGTCGTGATTTTATAGGCAAGGTTAAAGTTTGGGACAAACAGAGACCAAAAACAATATGCCCCCGATCTATTAATACGGTAGTCTGGTTCCCGGACGTGCTCCACAATTACGTCAGACAAAGCTCAATAATGGCGGCCTTCATTGGTAATGCACAGGCAACGGAATATTTTTATTTTGACTGACAATTTGTAATGTTATGCCTAATCTTAATTGTTTATGTACAAGTATTGTATCAGCGGTGAGATATTTTAATGATCATTCTTATTTGTTGATATATATACTTTCATGAAGTAGCTATAATTCGTCGTGAGTCTTTATAGTTTCCAAAAATAAATCGTTTGTGATCATCTAAAAAACGGACATCTATGATAGGATTCATTTCCAATCCTCATAAGCACCTGATCACTTGATATAAGAAAATACCCATACTTTAGAATGTACAGTGGTCGCCGCCATTATTGCGCTTTGCCTGACCCGATAACATAGTGTAAGGGGAAGGAACTCCAGACTATTGATACGGGGGCATAAAAGACGAAGGGTTTTCTGTTGTAATTGTGAACAAAAGTATTTCTTGAAACAGAATGGTCGAAAAGTGAAAAGAATGGTCAAACGGTAGGGTACATTGAAATTATGCATTGCTGGGTATTGATTGTAGATATAATAACCAAGACAATCAATACCAGTTTCTCAAGATTTTTTAAAAAAGCTTCACCTAATTTCATTCGTGTCACTCAATATTGTGGCAGTGTGACATCATGTCTTTATGTAGCAAATTTATGTAGCTCAATCACTTCCGGGTTGTGAAAACTCACGGATTAAACAAGAGGGCTAAGATAGCCCTTGATCGCTCACCTGAGAACAAGGTCACTATAATTAATGACCGGAAAATATCGGTTCAATCTCGTATCAACCAATTGTACGTAGATTTTGAGATGAAAACCAACAATGAAGGTATCATACAGTTAAACAAGCTAAATCGTTGCAAATTTTCTAATCTCTAGATGTTATTGTCCGATTCTGTCCATAATCGAACTTAGCCGAGACTTTGTTGCCATATACATTGTAAGTTTGATCACTATTTGTTTAGAGCTGTGGATGCTAGAGTGTAAACTAATTGTGGACTGACGCCGGACATTCATCGTATCCTAAAAATGGCGGACGCTGACAGGGCGCCAGGACCAGCTTGAAGTTGGGCATGATGAGCAGAAATGTGCTGGGTACTTTCGATAAAAAAATATATGCATAATTGAATAGAGAGAATACTTCTCTAACTGGAAATACATTCTTCTGTGATCTTCCCAATGCAAGTATTCATTACCAAATTAGAACTGGCAAATTTTGCTAAGAAGTATATGAGTGATTTAAAGCCCTAAGCCGTTTTTAAAACACCGTATATAAAATTATCTATTCAGGTGATCACTCATTAAATGTAGGTCAACTAGTTGTAGGTGTATTTTCAAATCCATTTATATATATTTATAGAACAAATGTGTTTCCCGCGGTGGTGTTATGCATAAAGTGACGTCATGCGTCCTATATATTTCCAGAGGAAAAAAGCAGCGAAATCCAGTGTTTCAACAACAAAAGGGGCTCGTTTCGTCGTATAAAGTCCCGTGAGCTTTTTCCTATAAAACATATGCAAAAAAACAAACATTTGCTGATATTATGTGTCAAAAGGAATTATCTATATACTTGTCCTATTTACAGCGTGATCGACAAACGCTACGTCACCAGTTACGTATCCGAATGGCGATCAATTGTCTGTTGACTGGGTAGATATTTTGCATTTAATGTTACCTATTTGATAAAACCTTGGTATTATGGAGAACGTGTGTGTCCAATGGGAAACTGCAGCAGCCTCTGCATGTCATGTCTTCCCTCTTGTCCACTTACATGGGGCAAAAATTGCTCTGGTATAATAATTATGAGTATAAAACTATTAGGGCTGTCCCGATACAGATCTCAGTCGATACGATACGTATTGCGATATGGTACTAGCGATATGCGATATCAACGATACGATATGAAAAATATTGCAAAGTAATGAAAAACGTAATATTAGTGTTTTTTGGGGAATTTTATTACAGAAGCAAGTTTTAATCTCGGCCCCATAAATGACCTTATATCAAGAATAGAACCTAGCCACATAAAATTGTTTAAAGAATAAGGGTTATGATTGTCAAATTGATTAACAGTACTAAATTAAATAAATAATGAGTAATCATATGATGGTGAGACATAATTGTTCTAAGGTTGCTAGTCCCACCACTATACTTGACATCGCGTTGACACTTCTTACAGACTACTATGTGCTTGTTTCATTAATCGGCAAACAAAAATGCTGCCCTATTTTTATGTAAAATTACATGGTGGCGTAATGCAAATTATATGTCAATTTCTACTTGACAAAATCTGAATACTAGTACTAGTATTCGAATTGAATTCGTTGTCTAGCTTTACCTCACGCTTCTAATGTCTATAAATAGAGTATGGAATCCCGGATATTAGTTGAGTAAGCATTGTCGACGATGATACGAGAGTAAATTCGCAAATTTGGTTCATTTGTTCAACGTTCTAAGAGTTTTTAATATAAAATGAAAAACCGCGATACGGCCGATACGGGACCTTCCGATACGATACGCATATCTTTCAGCACTGTACCGGTACGCAGCCATATCGGGACAGCCCTAAAAACTATAAATTATTCCAACATACCTTTCCTGAAAGATGCATTTAATGATTTGTTTCTCCCCTGTATTTTCCAACTGAAAACGAAACCGGTGTAATGGCGGTTAAATGCAGGTGTCATCACCTATTCTCGAAAATTTGCTAAATGCAAATAATTTAAGTACAAGTTTAAATGAGCAGGCATGTCAACGAAGCTTTGGCAAATTTAACTTAAATCAACTTTCGTTAACTCTAGGTACTTGTGGTAAAGATCGATTTAGAATGGTAGTTGTATATGGAGTGAAACTGGATGTATGTCCTTACCGTTTTTTTTCATGCAACATAAAATTTTAAGTTTAATACCTAAAATAGACATTTATCACAGAATTTTTAAAGCACATTCACACAGATTATTGTTATTTCTATTGATTTAAGTAAGTTATACCTGTTATTGAAGAATTTTGACGTAATTTGAATGTCCGCATCTAAATATATGCAGATGTTTGCAAGGCTAAGAGGATGGTCCTTCCAAATTTGTTCAAGAAAATCAGCCATCCAATAAGCTGTATAAGTACTGAAGGGCTAGTTGAATAAAGGCTAAAATGCTAATTTCCAACACAGACAACAGCCTGAACATTGACTACCATACATGTTGAGAAGTGTGAGTTTGATACCTTTTTTAGAGTGTTGTTACAGGTTAGGCCTAAATTAAAAATATGTTTGTTTGCCCTTTATCGACCCTGAATTTTAGAAGAGGGTCGGTAGGTAGAAAAAATATTTTATTTTATTTCTGAATTTGACCTTTACCTGGCTTGAAATAACACTTCTATCTTGATGCATTCTATGTTCATTTTATGTATTCTAGCTGCTACCATACAACCATTATTATGTGTTTTAATCAACCATAACATGTACTCAGTGCTTACCACACATTATTGTTTCCCTTCATTACTTCAATTTTCAGATGATACTTACTTTAAAAGTCTGTCCAAAGCACTGAGTGACTACACGTATATTTTCCCCAAATATAAAAATAAACTTCTCCCAGATTTTGCAATAATGAATTTTGAGTCGGTATGATTTGTTGATGTTAGCTGGTCTAATGGTCGTCTTGTACACTACACTGCAAACCTCCCAATCGGTTGGAAAAATAAACATGTGGTTATTGCAAGAATATTGGATAATATTGACAATATATGTAATACATGTATCTATGTTCGCCTTCATTGGCACAATAACTGTGTATAAATTATTCCACTGAATACATTGTTACCAAAAACATGGATTAAACAGTTGCTTTGTCAACAATAAAATTAAACTGTTGATAGCAGTTATCTCAATATTAATTAAATAGAGCAAACACAATTAACTGACTTTTTCAATAAAGTATGACAACATAATCATCAAGATACAAACTCTATTTATCAGTTTTTTGTCGGTTGCATATTAACAAATATAACCTTTTGCTATAAATAGCTATTAACCGACACCAAGCATAAGGTAATTTATCAGAATCATGACTATAGAGACAGAATGTAATGCATACCTCATGTATCATCCAAATGTTCTGTCTTTTGAGTGACCATGTGGCATGTAAAGGTCCACAATCAACCTCCCTAAAACGAAATGTATTCAATTAGAATTACGTCATTGAATAAAATACAACTTTCACACAGTGAACTTTCTTCCATGTTTGTTTAGGCTCTTGTGTAGTACCTAGTGTAAACACATGTATAGAGGATCTTGTAGAAATTAAAAATAAACATGAAAAACATTCAAAAATAAAAAATTTAAATGTGGAAACCCTCAATGATATATTGAGGTTATTCCTGGCCATTGTAGTTTAAATTAATGTTGATATTATGATACATTATTTTGGACACTGGAGTTAACATAAGTTCAGGTGAGAATTATAGATACTTGTTAATCATCAAATATTATTTTACTGATGCAGGAATGTTCAATTAATCATTAGCTATTGATAAAAACTCATTTCAGTCAATGTACTTTCAGTAATTACTGATCAATGCCACTTTTTAGGATGCATAGCAGAAATGTAAGGCGGCCATTTTGTCACAAATTTGTGCTTTTACGAATTACCTTAAATTATCCGTAAAATACACGAGTGTATTGACAAAACAAACAAAAATCACATTTTCATGAACTTTTCATCTAATTAACATACATAAAACGATTGTAATAAAATTTAAGTATACCATACAAATGTCGATGCCAAATTGCAGTGATTGTCTAACACATCTAAACACATGATGTTATTCGTTTAGGTGATATTTATCGTCTGATGACAGGTATGTGTGTAATAACCTGAAATTACACGTGATCTTTTTGAATTTACTCGAATAAAAAATCATACCCGCCCTACGGTCATTATTTACAATACAGTGATTTCTTTGTGTTATACTCTGGAGTATAGCATACATGTAGACACTAAAACAGTAGGTGGGCATTTACAGCGATTATTGCCCTGATAAATATGCGTCAAATTCACTATACAGCTCGTCGGACAATTTCAACTACTTATATTAAGCACTGTAACAATATTGCCACAAAATACTTCACAATCAAAATTGCTTTTTTTACCTTAATGTCGTGTCGTCTTGCCCTCTTTAAAATTGGCGGTTCACACTAAATCGTCGTGTAGTCATTAGTTTGCGCACCGTGCATGGTTGACCTCTTTCCGGAAACTGCCGAAAATCCAGCATTCACCATCATCATCTTGAGTAATTGCATCCCTCTGTAAGTAGTAGTATACTCGCAATATAGTCTATTCACGTATGCGCAACAGGCAGGAATGACTGGTGGATTTACCAAAGTTGAAAAATTTAGTATGATGAAGATCTAGTGGAGGTGTTGACTGGCCAAGGCTGATTGTAATGCAACGAGACTGGCCCTGTCAACGATTGCTGGAGTCAATTGGTTCCAAAGAATTATGGTTGATGGAAAGAAACTATTTTGATAGACTGATGTTCGTGCACGTATTTGACACAAAGACGATAGTTATTGGCAGATATTTTGGGTGGGTGTGGTGTTATGTCTACAAGGTCATGCAAGATCTAATAGAGCATGGTATTTCTAGTGTTAATGTGCTGTTGTAGCGTGTCCCATTTTAAGACTGATAACATGTCAGTGACGCTGCCAGTACGTGAAAAATCGTGCTTCCGAATCTCGCAGCTCGCCTCTGGACCATTTCCAGTTGCTTAATATGATGACCAGTGTGTGGTGACCAGACACCTGAGGCCTATTCCAAATTTGATTGAACATAGGTCTTGTATGCATTTGCTTTAGTATTAGGAGGGCTGGATCGTTGTTGCGTCGAATGGATATAGTGGAGTTATCGATGTGCGTTTTCCAGTCGAGACACCAACTTGTTTAGTTGTATTGGGAGTTGATCCATGATAGGGTTTCTTTTTTGGGGTGATATGGATGACTTCACATTTGTCGGGTTTGAAGGACATTTGCCAATGATTTTCCCAGGATTGAATGTTGTCTATGTCTGATTGAAGCTGGCGCGAGTCATCCCAGCTACGAATAGTAGCTGTGGATTTAACTTTGGACGGCATGTTATTAATGTAGCCCAAAAAGAGAAGAGGACCCAGGACACTGCCTTTGGGGACGCCAGAGGTAACAGGTGAAGTGGCAGAACTTGAGATGTTGTTTAAAGCACTTGTTGACGGACCGCGGACAACACGCGATCACAATAGATCACGATGAGCACTGTGATAGTTCAGCTACCTTATATAATTTCTCTTAATAAAAAAACGAGATCGCTACTTTAAAATATCAGATTATGGTAAACACCCTAATGTTGTATAGTTCCACAGTTTATCATTAACACCAATGGAATACAACAATTTTAAATCCTATTATTTACTAGTACCTTTAATATTCAATGAAGTCTTGTATATTAAATGATAATTAAAGTAAACAAAACAACAGCCTCAAAGTTGATTAAATCACTCTATGACTAGATTTACACTCAAAATGACACGAGTTCGGAGTTCAAGTCACTAAATAACGTTCACTACTATTTGAACTGATAGAAATGAAAAACTGTCCATATTTATCATAAAAATAACTTATAAAGTAGACACTATTGAATCTAGAATATAACGTCCTAACTATGTTGAAATGGGAAAAATTCCAGTACCTACCAAGTGACCAGCCTTGACTAGCACAAGATTGGCTAACCGCAGACATCATGGTAACCGATTTACCAACACAAATACAGGCGACCAGCTAACTTATATGTAGTGTAACGTCAGAACATGCGGAATATAATGTGGATGTAGATTACTAGTACAGTTTTTTGTACGTTTTTAGCTCACCAGAAATTACCTTCGAATTCGTGGGCACTGCCATTGTTGTATACCCTGTGGTGTCTATCATTATCAAAACAATATACATGTAACATGTGATTTCAGGAAGTGTTGTATATGAAATTGAAGGAATTAAATTGATTTATGAAGTGAAATATTGAGTATGTTATAAAAAGTTTCTTCATGTCGTATTTCAAAATTATGTAATCACATCATAGTTAGAAATATTATTTTGATTATTATTATATTGTATCTCTGGTTCATCTGGCATTTGTATGTTCCTACTTCTGCAAATATTGTGCAGTATTGCCAATGACATAACCACTCTGTAAGAGAAAAAAAGAGTAAGATTTGAATGATTTTCATAAATGTTCAAAAGCGAATGTTGCTCAAAATATGTCTTGTAAATTTACTTGAAATTGTTAGGCTCTGACCTAGTTAAATGTTGAGAAAGAAGTTCCAATGACATGAAAGAAGTTGAAGTCTTTATTTAGGTTTATGAAAAAGGGCAATCATGGCCTTCTTGTATTTAAGTGCCGTTAGAAGATGGTTGTAGACGCGAGCAAATTTTACTAGAAACACATTTGAAACTTACTTGGTTGCCTTTTCAGGTTGGGCTCTTATCTCTCCATGCAGAATACCCCATCTTCTTTTCAATGTTCCTATCCCTCGTTCCACCAATGATCTTGTCTTCTTGTGTGCCCTGAAATGTTATTGCGTGTGTGAATGGGACGTACTACAGTTACAAATGTCAATTAAATGTACCGGTAAGACAGTGTTGACTGCTAAACGTACATTGAGATACTTTTTGTACACATTTACTTTTTTGTAGTGCCATAAAGGTTTTTATACTGGATGGAATTTTAGGTGTCTGTTTGTGTCAACATTGGATTAAGCAATAACCTAAAATATAAGCTAGGCTGATGAAACTTCTATAGTAATATGTTGCATTAAAGATATAATGGCATTAAGCATATACTTATGTTTTTCTCACATGCCAATATTGTGGTTGCTATGGTATCAGAAATAGTAAAAATATAGCCACAACATTTTGAAATTTGGTATCTGAATGTGAACATAAATGAGTGGCATTGTTGGGATAGTGTATGGTGTTACCAAAGCATGTATATTATTTGACTGGGCAGTTAAAATTTTAGGATATCTCCAATCAGCCATTGTCAAGCTGGTAGTTATTTGTTAAAATTGTTTTTCTTACCTGTTGTATGCTGTCTGCGACCCTTGTTGGGGATTAATATATGGTGTAAGCAACCAACGCTTGCACGGATACCCACTGTCGCCCAACAGATATTTATTATTAACAGGTATATGGCCTCCATCTAACATAGTGTAAACACCACTATTCTTAAGTATCCTACTATCGTGTGTGGCTCCTGGCCATCTTGCAACTATATCACGTATGATATAATTTCCATCAAAGACAATCTAAAAATGAAATGACATGACTTGTGTAATGTTAAGGTTTGACTGTAGAATAAAATAAGCAATTCTGCATCTAGTAAGTTTTGTTTACATAATAATTTTAAGGGTTGACTGCTAACAGTGAATATGCATCAAGGGAGTTTCTACCAAACTACCAAAGCTGTTGAATGATGTATATATATATATATATATATCAAGCGATACATTGTTCATTTCATCATTGCGTTTTCAAGAACAGAAATGGAGACCATGAAATATTGTTAGTGTAAATGCAGTGAATCCAAAACACACAAACCTGAGTATTGATAGAGTGGTAACCCAACCTATTTATAAAGTCAGGCTCATCAACAATTGGTGCTTGGATCTGGATTTGTGTTCCATCTATTACCCCTATTACGTTTGGAAAGGCAGCAATCCCAAAAAAATCATCAGCCAATGGCTTTACTTCATTTGCACTAGTGGGCATATGAATGTACTGATTAATGATATTAAGTGCAGTCAGTGCATTAATAACCTGACTGACCACTCTGGACACTGTGGGTTGAGACACCCCATGCAGATCTCCAAAGTTAAGCTGTGTGGATCCAGTTGCCAAGTACCGTAGACAAATCAAAAATTTTTGCAGTGATGTCAAACTATGACTTCTCTTTGTTTTTGGTTGGGTGTATAAGCCAATCAGTTCATTCAAGACGAGAATGCCATTACGGTCCAACCTATACCGCCCGATTAATTCTTGATTTGATAAGTCTGCTATGATGTCTGGTCTTTCCTTGACATTGCGTTGCATTTCCTGTGAAGAAGTAAAAGTGCTTGTTGAAATAGTTGTAATTTATGAATATGTCACAGCTTTTTTGTCCTTTATTGTATATTATTAAATCACTAGTCAATTTGGTGACTTATGTTTAGTTCTATGAGTATGAATACTATAATGTAATGTTCAGTCAAAATGCTTGGAATCTCTTTTGAACATTGAGTTAGAAAATACATGTACTGTGAATATGAGTTTTACCGATTACTAGTATAATGCAAGGAATACATGACATTTCGAACCCAATATTTCAGACCCAATTTTTTACACAGGTTATTTTGTATAGAAACACTGATGTTTTAATATAAGCCTTTATCTAGGGAGAAATATGTAGCGTATTAACACATCTTCTGTGGTACCGGCCGTTAATTGTTTGAAATTGCTAAGTTAAAGACTGTTGCGTCCAATTATTGTACATGTATACATATTATTATATTAGAGGAACAATTTAAACACTTAATTCAGTTTTATTCTAATTCAGTTTTATTCTAATTCACTTTAATTTGTATCATAATAAAAAAATGATAGCTCATATTAAGGTTCATTTTTTATATTAATTCAAATGTCAAAGAAAATTGGATTTCATTACTATGCAATTGCATTTGTCTTGTTTGTTTAACTATAAAATAAGTTTTCCACTAAGGTGTATACAGTAAAACCTGCCTTAAGCAACCACTCAAAAGAGAACGAAAATATGGTCTCTGAAGACAGGTGGTCTCTAAACTAAGGATTGGAGTTACATATTTTGAAATAATACGAAGCCATGTACATTTAGTTAGTCTAAACATTTTGTACAAGGACAAACGCAACAGTGCCTTAGCTTTTTACATAAAGTACAGTTGCGTAGTAAAATTCATTAAACATTAATGATTTTAAAAATGATTTATAAAACACAGAACATGGTTTTTAAATGTTAAGATACTGTTCTGATAAGATCAGTTCAGATGAACGGATGGCAAATTTCTGAGTTTACAACTGAATTAAAGGTTTATTTATCACAGCTAGTTGTTCCTCTAAACTTAAAATTTTCCGGTTTGCCGACATTCTTTTTGTTCATGTGATACAAACAATCACACAATTAGGACAACACCACACAGCGGTTGCTTAACAACTACGATATAGACGGAATGTACTGGTCTTTAACCGCGTTAGACAGGTGGTCGCTTAACTAAGTTAAATTAACGTTTAAAAACACTTGGGAGGAATTGAAAGCGGTTGCATAAGACAGACGGCTTGTAAAAGGTGGTCGGAAGGACTGGTTTTACAGTACATATATTGCACACATACAGTTTGAGGATATGGTAGAATATTGGAAAACAAACATCTTATTAATGTCAATGTTTAATGTCGTGTTAAATGTTTACATCATAATTGTATAGAGCTGGGTATCGCCTCTTAAAAGCATATCACGATACATCCCAATATTGCATGCTGTATCGCGATACTTATATATATGCGATATATATAGCGAATTTACATTAAAAAATTATGAATTAACATTCAAGTAATGGTTTTGGTAATAATATAGGTTATTGAAAACCGTGCTGTCGGGAATACTGATACAAATAATTTATTTTTTAGCTGCGTCCAAACTAGTAATATTTGTTAAAGTAGGTGTGTGTGTACGCATTTAATGATACAAGATTGACGAGCATTTAGACATATAGATACGGTATATATCTGGTATAAAAAGTATTGGGACTGAAAAGTCAAGTTAATTTTAGATCTGAAAATTCTGGGTTTTAAATGTCCAGATACCGAAAACAGATGTTGGTTTAAATTCAGTTAACAAGTAGCATAACAAGAAAGGTAAAAACTGTGCTGTGACATACTAACCAATAATGGTTTATGGTTAAATAAATGAAATGTACCACAAACATTAGCCAGCAATATTTAAAAGAAACAGCCATGAGATGAATGTGATATTTATTTCATCATAAAGCATGAAGTCAATAACAAGTATGAAGTATTGTACATGCAAATCAAATTTAATTAATAATAACTGTCAGGATAAGAAATATTTACATATATTTAAGATTTATAGTAATATAATCAAATAAACTTTCATTGATAAAGTAGTCTTTAATTTAGTACACTTTACTTCGTGTAACACATGTCAAACACGGAACTTTACAAGTTTTTTTAAACATTTATACACAGTTCAACTATGGAACAATCATGTTGAGATGTTCAGTGTTAATTTGAATTTTGGACTATGAATGCACTGTAACATAACAGTGACGCAAACATCAAAGTGCGTTCACATCTAAGTGATTTGTGTATCCATATTTACAGCAATGTCTCAGTTCCGTAACAGAATGTCAGTATGATTTGTATTTAATGTCACATTCAATAACAAGGAACTTGACGTGTGAATGACATCATGTATATCAAGATATCAGCATCTGTATAGATCACATCATACGACATCACATCGTTCGGTTCACGACAGTCCAGACATTACGTGACTGTCCGAAATACATTGTCCGAACTAATGTTACTAAATTAAAAGTCTGTTGATTATAACTGGCCATCAACGGTTCAGCTTGTAATGAGACACAGTCAAATATACACCATTATGAACGTGAAATGTTGACACTGTAGACAGTAATACCATCATATTAATAGATAACAACGATAAAATAACAAGAACGCTGTAAATTTCAGATTGAGCGTCGACGAATATGTTAAAATCTGTGCCCGTACGTGAAATATCCAGAACTACGGGCTTATGAATTTGATTTATTACATCGATAAACAGAAATAGATTCATACTTACTATGTTTAGCTTGTGGAAATTCTTCTTTGTCTTGATAAATTGTCAAATAACGAAGATTAGCGTCTAGCATTCGGCCATTTTATTTTTTCCTTAACTTTTTCCTTAAAGTTAAGGTACCTCGGGAGGTACCTTAACTTTTAAGGAGAAAATCGACAAACCTAAGGGAAAATTTAAGTTAAGGAGCTTCATGAATAGCACTTAAGGAATTTCCTTATATCTAAGGGAAAATCATAGAAATCTAAGGAAAATCCTTAAACTTATAAGAAATATTTTTCCCTTAGGAGCTTTATGAATACGGGTCAGGTCTACTTCTATGTGATGGTGATGAAAAGGTGCTAGTCAGGTTTGGCACTGATTGCGTTCTTTCTGATAGTACACTACTTAACTCTAATGTCAAATTATTGAACTTCAATGTTTTTATTTTTATTATTTTATAATAGTGTAGTAACAGAAAGAACGCAATCAGTAGCAAAGTTGATCCAATGATGATAGACATTGTAATTGCTGAAAAGGAAAAAAAACACCACTTAATATCAATGACATCATATCAAAGAGAGGTAATCACACACAACTATTTATACATTTTACCAAATAACTTTACCAATTAAGTTATTCACATTTGTCAGAATTTTTAAAATTAAAGCTTAACTGTTGCTAGGATTCTATGTTAAAAATATGTATCCTGCTGAGTAGTCTGTATAAACTCATATAAATTCATATCGGACTCCATATCATCCAGCTCAAATGAATTTGAGACAACAGTATGACATTGAGGTGAGGCATAGCCATCGGAAAACATTGATGAATGGCGGGAGACAGGGATATAGTTACGCGTGCGAAAGGGTGTATCTGGGACAAATATAGGGAAGCTGGTTTTATTAGCTTTCCTTTTTAGAAGTTTTCTTGTATAGAATGCAAATGTAATACACATAATAAAACATGCTAAGTTCAAACTATATAAGGCAATGATATGGGGTATTGCACTACTGTTATGCTTTTTAGTTGAAGGAGCAGAATAAAAAATATACGCACTACTGGTTTTGTAAGCAGTCTCATCACTTGTAGTCGTTCTTGCTGCTGCCGCTTGTGTCGATCTTGCTGCTGCTGCTTAAGTCGCTCTTGCTGCTGTTGTTACTGATGTTGTCTTTCTTGCTAGTGTTGTTCTTGCTGTTGTTGTTACTGATGTTGTCGATCTTTCTGCTGTTGTTGTTACTGATGTTGTCGTTCTTGCTGCTGTTGTCGTTCTTGCTGTTGTCGTCGTTGTGTGTGAAGATGTGCTCTGAAGATAATAAATGTTTAAAAACAGTATAGTCCAACAAAATCCCACTATAGTGAGTAGACTTCTTATAAAGATAACAACATGGTATCTGTCAATAACACTGATTATCGCATTGATTACAATGCTAGATAGGTCGTTATTCCCCTTTCAACAAAAATCAATCAATTTCTCATACTGTTACATCAAAATTAAGGCACGAGGAAAAATTGCGCTTAAAACGTCCGGGGAAATCCCTGTGTCTCACCAACGTACCAGTACTTTATATTCTCCGCAAGTAACTACCAACTTTTTCACATGATTAAGCTGTGGATGACAAAAGATCTTCGATCAATCCTCACAAAGAGTATACGCCACGCTCGGGGATCGAACCTGCGACCCCACCATCCGTAGACCGTCGACCCTACCTATTGAGCTAGCCAGACAGGCTGTGTGAAATATTGTCTGATTTATTAACTGTGCTTATTCCATAAATTAATATAATAGAAAATGTTACACAAGCTTTAAAATATAGTACCATCACAGACATTATCAGGTCTAGGATTTACTACTTTCAAGTTTCATAACATTTACAAGGTTGTATCCAGAAGCGCGCCGTTTGTGCTTTTATCGAATATATATTGAACACAACTGAGCCGTCCTGGATACACCCAATACATTACACTGCTAACCTGTCCCTGACAAATACGATGTGTTTCATTCCCATGATAGTAAATCAGCGTCACTGCTTTCTTTATATTCAAAAATTGACAATTGATATTGTCATACGATTTTACTTCAAAAGTTTGCAGATTTGGAAATTTACTCAAGTCCAATAACGATTGATCAAAACGCCTAAATGTAATCCATTTTACATTTTCATATACATTGTCGCTAGAATATGTTCCGAAAGAAGTGAACTCGCAAGTAATCCTTTCCGCAACTTCAATGTTAGTGCCACACTTACGATCAAGTAAATGTAGCGGGTTTGTTTAATGGTAGTAATCAACATCTTAAATAACACCCCGACGAGAAGAATCCAACGACCTGCCATTTTGAGTACTACTTTATTTTAGTACGAGCGGTGATTCGGTGACAAAAAAAACACAAAAAACAAGTGGGCCATGATGGCCCTATAAATGCTCACCAGGAGAAAAGGTCATTTGGAGATTAACATTGTTGAAGTTTTTTATACGAGTCCAAGTAAGATCAAGTGACCCATCTGGGCCGTTTTTTTTATCCCATGGCCATTATATGAACATATTTAAAAGAGGTCCATTAGACTAAGCTAGATACCAAATACCTTAGCTCAAGGCCTTGTGGTTTCGGAGATTTTTAAAAATTTTCCTGTATAAAATGGAATAAACCCCAGGGCAGGGTTAATTTTGACCCCGGGGCCATAATTTCGAAAAACTTGTTAGAGGTCTACTAGACAATGCAACATACAAAATATCTAAGCTCTAGGCCTTGCGATTTCAGAGAAGATTTTTTAAATTTTCCTATATAAGTCTATATAAATCAAGTGATCCCCCAGGGCGGGGCCAATTTTGACCCTAGGGCAATAATTTGTACATACTTGGTAGAGGTCCACTGGACAATGCTATATGCCAAATATCTTAGCTCTAAGCCTTGTGGTTTCGGAGAAGATTTTTCAAATTTTCCTATATAAAATAGAATAAACACAAGGGCAGGGCTAATTTTGACCCCGGGGCCATAGTTTCAACAAACTTGGTAGAGGTCCACTAGACAATGCCACATACAAAATATCTAAGCTCTAGGCCTTGCGGTTTCGGAGATTTTTTTAATTTTCCTATATAAGTCTATTTAAATCAAGTGACCCCCGGGGCGGGGCCATTTTTGACCCCAGGGGAATAATTTGAACAAACTTTGTAGAGTTCCACTAGACAATGCTATATACCAAATATCTCAGCTCTAGGCCCTGTGGTTCGGACAAGAAGATTTTTTAAGTTTTTTCTATTTGTTGCCATAGCAATCAGTGTTTTTAATGCAATTTATTTTTTTGAACAATTTTGAAAGGGGACCACCCAAGGATCATTTCAGCAAAGTTTGGTTGCAATCGGCATAGCGGTCTAGGAGAAGATGTTGTTTTAAGTAAATATGGACGCCACTTCACGATGGACAAAAGCTCACACTGTGCATATTCGTGCTCTGGTGAGCTAAATATATTAGGTAGTTTACTAAGAAGAGTTTTTGCAGCAGAAGTATAAAATGAGTTGAATTTTTCTGCAACCAAGCCTTTATCAAATCAGATATTACCATCAATTGTCAACCCGATATTCGTGCATGTCGGACTATTCTTAGTTCGTAGACCTAAGTTTTAAGACTCTTTCATGGAGATTTAGAATTATGCTTGTTTTTTTCTAGGGAGGACTTAAAATGATTCTTTTTAGCTGAAAAACTACAGAATTCGCTCACTTTCAGTCTTAAAACTATTAAAAAATTCTCTTCAGTACGTTAATTCTTAAAAACATGAATAGTTTTATCTCGCGCTTTTATACATTCTAAAACTTCAGAGTTAACCCAGTCTTCAGTTCTTTGTTTGATGCGAAGAGACTTAACTGGAGCAATTTTATCTAAAACTGATAAAATAGAGAATTAAAGCTGTCCCAGGCTTGGTTTACATCATCACAAAGTAACACTGAAGACCAACTTTGACCCAGAAGAGATTGTTGGAAACATTCTCTGTTATGTTTTTAAAGAACGAATAGTGACATTTTTATGTTTACCAATAGTATTACGACATATTTTTCGAGTACAAAAGTCATCATGTGATCACTAATACAAAAGGTTATCACTCCACACTGTGAGACATTTGCAGGATCTGAAACTAAAATCAAGTCAATTGTCGTAGCGGTTGTTGGACTTACATGGCTAAAATATTTAATTTCTTTTAAACTAAACATATTACAAAATGATGATAATGAATTAGACAGAAAACAGTTGATTTTTGAAGACACATCTGTATAAAAATTACCTAGAATCATAGATTCATATTAATTTAAATTTAAGATGGACAATTAAAATATAAAGTCTCTAAAAGATCAAAAAAGTTTGATTGATTGTCTTTGCGGTCTGTACAAGACACCTACAGTATTGGTAATAAAATGTCAATGAACAGACCCTCCAATTCCTGGTGACTTAAATCTTCTCTGTTGTTGAAAGCATTGTCATTTCTAATATAGATACAAACACCACCACCATTTCGATTACGATCCCTGCGTTGAATTGAATATCCATTGATGTTAACTTCAGAATCAAAAACAGAATCATCAAGCCATGTTTCAGTTATCATAATACAAGATGCATTGGAGTTCCTGGCTGTCAAGCGTATGTCGTCAATTTTGGGAAGTAAACTTCTAACATTAAGATGAATGAAATGAAGACCTCGACTCTTCAGTTTACTGTTACCATCTGGACCAGGGCATGGATGGATCTCATCACATAATAATCAACAAATTCTGAACCAGTGGCATCTTCTATCATTTATAATTGTATATCATATTCAAAAAATGTTTCTGGACTTGAACACAATGTGTAATGATCTAACAAAGTTCTCATAAAATGTCAGCTGACAAAATGAAATGCTAGATGTATACTTTTCACTGAAACAAGATAGTCCTAAATCATGACTATCCGAATATATAGTCAGAACGGTTGACATTTATATGTATAAAACAGCGTAAAAGCGGGAATAAAACTGATAAACATATATTTTGAAGCTTCATCTTCTACATTCTGTTAATTTCAGTTCTTAAATCAAGTTGTAAGATATTAAAGATATAAAAAAGTCGGCGTTGTTTACATTTTAGATTAAATGAAGTTCTATGACGTCATCACTCTATGTGTTTCATTCCTCCATTAGTAGTTTCAATGATGAATGGTTTCCGATTACAAGCGCGTTTTGAATCAGGTGAGCTTTTAGGATCGGTGAATGTCCGGCGTCCGTCGACAATTAGTTTGTTGACACTCTAGCAACCACAGCTCTTAACGAATCGTGATTAAACTTGCTCACAATGTATATGGCCACAATGTCTCGGCTAAGTTCGGACAATAACTTCTAGAGTTATGGGCCCTTGAATTACAAAATTTGCTATATTTAGCTTGTTTACACTCTAGCGCCTTTATTTATTCACCAATCCTAATCATATTTTAAGTAAATGTGCATAACCAAAAGATCTTGGACAAGTTCGTTTATGGGCAAAATCAGAACAGAACTTCAAGAGTTATGTGCCCTTGACTTAGAAAATTTGCTATATACACTCTAGCGCATTCATATATTCACCATTCCTAATCATATTTTCAGTAAATGTGTATAACCAAAAGATCTTGGACAAGTTAGATTATGGGCGGAATCGGACCAGAACTTCAAGAGTAATTGACCCCTGACTTTGAACATTTGCTATATTTTAGCTTGTTTCCACTCTAGCGCCTTTAGTTATTCACCGATCCTAATCATATTTACAATGAATGTGTATGACCTTATGGTTTTGGACAAGTTAAGTTATGGGTGGAATCGGACCACAACTTCAAGAGTTATGGACCCTTGGATTTGAAAATTTGCTACGTTTTAGCTTGTTGAACTGTATTATACCTTCATTAGTGGTTTTGATCTCAAAATCTACGTAAAAATGAGTTTTACGAGATGGAAAGTATATTACCTGGTCATTGATTATTGGCCTTTGTTCTCAGGTGAATTTTCAACTTGAAGATGGTACTGACGAATTTCTGAAGAATTTACAACTTCAGAAGTTTTGGCTAACCCCCATGTTTTTTTTCTAAAAAAAAACTCAATTGTGTTCCCAAAATTATATTGAGATAGAATTTCAAACTTTCAACTCAGTAAATTCAATACTAATAGTATTTACCAACATAATTATAATGTATTTTTTAAGCAACAGCGTAAAAGTTGTTGTTTTCAACCGGACGTGACGTCATCAAAAATAAAAGAAAGTTTTTTCTTTGTTAAGAAATTTTAAGTTTTTTTTTTTTAATACTATTTAAGGATAAGAAATAGCTTGTATTTAGTTAAGGAAAATATTGTCTCTTAAGTTTAAAGATAAAAAAAATCTTAAGATGTATATTGAATACGGACCCTGATGTTTATAATTTATATAAGTTGTATGAGATGCAATAACTAGGGGCAACGGAAGTGAACAACCCCACATTGCATCAGGAATCACGACAACAAATATGGCTGTTACCGTCAGAAGTAAAAGAGTGGGAATAAAACGAATCGACTACCTGGTCGAGGGTGCGCTGTTCACTGATTTAAACAATCATGTAAAATATCATAAATATACGTAAGTCTAGAGATTATTGTTGCTTAACTGATAATGATGTGCTAAATCGAAAGTGGATTTATGAACCGTTTAAGGATGATTTAGAATTGTTATTGTTAAGAATATTTTAGACGGAACTTTTGACGTATAGATAGACGGAACCTTGGCGGGAAAGGTCTTATATTTGTTTGACGGAAAACAGAATTCTACGGACGGAACTTTTTTTTTTAGCGGAATTTTGTGGTTATAGATTTGGTGTTGAACGGACACACGTACATTTGTTTATTTAAATCAAATCGTTACATTTACGGACGGTTTATCAAGTAGTTTAATTGACCCGTCTGGACGGACAGTGAACGTTGTTTTGCACGGGAATTTCGTCGAATTGTAAGACGTATTTTCGCCGCCGATTTTGGCGATTTATTTTCGAGGAATTTTCGTAGTGTGTCACTCGGTAAGACAAAAAGCCTAAAACAACATCTTTATAATGGAGGACGAGAGGAGAGATCCGACTCCGAGATCGAGTTCAATATTAACCACAACAATTATGGAGCAAATGGTCAAAATGCGGATGGTGACCATGTTTGCACTGAACAGGGCGAGGACAGGGAAGTGGGAACACGTCAACGACGTGTGAGATCTCACATTAAGCCGGATACATATTCTGGGGATGAGGATTGGGACCAATGTATAGTATATTTTGAGGACTTGGCTGAATTAGCACAATGAACAGAAAGAGAGAAACTGTTATATCTGGCCACCTCTCTTAAACAACAGGCACGCACACACTATAGTTCTATTCTCACAGAGGAAAAACGTTCATACACTAGTTTATTATCGAGTTTAAAACAGAGGTTTGGTAGCAAAAGGCAACAGTCAAGATGGCTGTCAAAGTTACAGAATAGAACTAGGGGATAGGGGGAGACAGTAGCTTTATTATATATGTAGTTTATAGCATGTTCAGTGATATTTCATCTGGCGACCGTGTTCGAGACCAAGTCTGTATTATATGTATTAAATTGTTGCTTATAGCATGTTTATGATGTGTTAGAAATGGTTCATGTTTTATTTGTTTGTATTTTTAGATGTTATGTTTAATCTATTATGAACGAATTATAATGTATAATTGTATTATTTTATTGCTAATTGGATAATTATGTGCCCTGGTCAATTTAAATTGTTGCAGTAATCCAGGAGGATTTTTTTTACAAAGGAGGGGGAAGTGTAACATAAGGCACCTCAGTTACTTATGGACATTATGTCAGATGTATCCAGTAATTATAATTCGTGTATTGATTCATATGCAGGTACGAAAATCGTTACATTTTGAGTCGCGGAAATATGTTACATTTCCGTTCGTCGCTATTGTGTCATGTTTTGGTGCATATTTTAGTCATACTTAAGTTCATTCCACTCATTATTAACTGAAACTTGCTTTATACCTCATGATTGTTCGTGTATTTAAGTGAAAATGTGCATTCCGCTAATTCCGTATCAATGTTATGATGTCATTTCTGCACACGCCAATGTTTAAGTTCGTTACGTATTGTGACCTTTTGTGAGATGATTAAGATATTTATCAAAGTACTGTATGGTAATATTTTAATCGACAAATGATGCTTTCTGACTTTTTATGTTGAATGTTAATATTTTCATGTTCCGTCTTAGAACTTATTTTTGGACGGCGTAGGAAGCCTGTTTGCTCATCAGACGGAGTTTTCCGCCTTAATATTCATTGGTTTTGAACCATGTGGTGTTTGGATATTGTTATTTCATTGGATTAGCAATATCACCCCATTCTTTTTTAGATTATTTCGCCTTGTTAAGTATATAACGAGGGTGCATTTAAAATCAACGGCTTTTTGGACATCGGATAATTCGGGGGGACACAACTATTTTCTTATGGCTTTTTTTGGACAACGGATCTCTCGCGGGACACAAATACTTCTTAGGGCTTTTTGGATAACGGATCTCGATGTAACGGAACACAATTTTCTTACGGGCTTCTGGAAAAATTGTCACAGTTTAAGAGCTTTTACTTCGGAACTATTTAAAGATTATACTAGATCAGGAAACTTCAAGAAGGATACTATACAGTCTATAATGTAAATATTGTTTATTATTTTATTGTATTTGTATTTACTTGTAAATGTGAATTGTTTTGTTGAATGAATATATTTCGTTTGAACTTTATATCTCGTATTGCTTGTGATATCTGCCTCCGTCCGCCGCTCTTCGGTAGCTATTCTGACAAGTACTAACGAAGTTGTAGCATATTGTATTGTACTTAATAATCTGTATCTATTGACTTTAATAATCCGCACGTCTGAGGGGCGGAAGTCGCCGCTGGGGTGCGGTAGGCCCGTTACAATATGAACTTTATAATAGAATAAAATAGAAACGAATTTCTCACACGAAAACAGTCTAAAGCTTGGTTCTATCAAATTGATATTTATTTCATATTTATTGATCAAAACTATAATAATTGTGTTAATTGTGATACCTACACACCCTTACATAGTGTTTCTTTAGATATTAAAAAAATTTTGCCATGGCAAAAGTGTTGATTTTTTTGCCGGCCATGGCAAGGCATTTTGCCATGGCAAAATACCGATTTGCCATGGCAAAACGCCTTTTGCCATGGCAAAGACAGTTTTTTTTGCATTTTTTCAAGAAAACTAGTAAAGATAGAAACATGGGACTTACAATTGTTTAATAAGTAACTAAATGCTACAATTTAATAATGTTTTTGTTTCTCAAAAACGCGTAAAAGCGGGGACTGTATTTGCCAAAGACCGGCGCGGCAAAAACAAACCGGCGGAGGTTCAATACTACTTCTTAAACAAACAAGAAAAACATCTATATCTTAACAATTTTATATCACTCATACAACAAGCTGATTAATTACTGAAAAGTAAATGTATAATGTAAACATATTTAAAAGAAAATTTACATTGTTTATTTTGAGTTTCAGCTATAAAATGTTCACTCTTATGTATAAACATTTCACAGTTTATACCTGACATTTGCTGCACGCGTTATACCGCCTATTCAATCAAGGCCACGGCGATTAGTGGCATGGATGACATGGGGTTTCAGACGATGTCTATAACATTTCTGTCCGACCACATACGTGATCACTGACCGGTTTTATTAACAGCACAAATAAAGCTGGATTTCACAATTGTACTTTTCACTTCTCATAAGTGGATATATCGTTTAAATCCCAAGTGATTGTAAATATTGCAGAAATTGTTCTTTTTGTTGTTTAAGCATTAGACAATAAAGTTTGACTGTTGATTTAAAGATTTACTGAACTGGAAACAAAATAGTTCCGTATGGCCCGAGCAGAATTGTTGTTGAAAAATGTATATATGTGATAAGTATCTACTGAATAAAACAATAATCAAAAGCAATATTTAATGCATATTTACATAAAAAATTTAACCTATTCACATATGTTGGCACCATTTTCCCCTCGTCCTAATTCTACAAAGAGGGGGACCGTCTCAAAATTGTACAACTAAATTGAATTTGAAATAAAATGATTGAACTTTCATTCCTGGTCGTTTATCGAAGTGGAAATTCCCTCAGCCCTTAAACACAATCTCACATAAAGCCCGATTCAATGTAGGTCCGAAGGTCTTTTAAAGTCCAATAATCATATACATATTTATTGGTCGTACTAGTAACTGCTTGTCCTATAACAGAGGAATCCGGTGTGTTTTCCTCCCATGCGTACTTTATAGCAAGAAAACATGTTTCCAAAACCACTATCGTATTTTTAGCTCACCAGAGCACAAAGTGCTCATGGTGAGCTATTGTGATCGCGTGATGTTGGCCAATTTTAACGAAACTTTACATGGATGTTCCTTGCATGAAGTTCTACCAAAGTTGTTAAAAAAAAATAATTTCATTAAAAACTCTGGCAACAAATAGGGAAAAAAATCTTGTCAGGAAGTACAATGCCTAGAGCTTAGATATATGGTGTGTAGAATAATCTAGTGGACCTTTACCAAGTTTGTTCAAATTATTTGCCCTGGGTCAAAATTGGCCCTGCCCTAGGATTTACTCTAATCTATATAGGAAAATTGAAAAAAATCTTGTCCAAAACCATAAGCCCTGGAGCTAAGATATTTGGTATGTAGCATTGTATTGTGGACCTCTACCAAGTATGTTAAAAGTATGGCCCCCAGGGTGAAAATTAGCCCCGCCATGGGTTCACATGATTTATACAGGCTTATATAGGAAAACAAGAAAATCTTCTTGGCCAAAACCTCAAGGCCTAGAGCTTACATATTTTGTATGTAGAATTGTCTGGTGGACATCTACCAAGTTTGTTTGAATTATTGCCGTAGGGGCAAAATTGGCCCCACCCCAAGGTCGCTTAATTTTACAAAGGCTCATGATAATGTTCTCTAAGAGTAAGAGTTTTTTATCTGGTGAGCGATATAGGGCCATCATTGCCCTCTTGTTTAAAATATCATTAATCCTTATCATTGAAAAAAAACAACTATTTATAGAATAGCCGTGTTTTCCCACAGTCGTATTATGGCACACGGCTGTACACGGCATGAAGTGACGTCACGCGCTCTATATATTTCAGAAACTACAGTGCCTTAGGGTCAAAATTGGCCCCTCACCAGGGGTCATTTGATTTTACATAGACTTATATAGGGAAGTTTTAAAAATCTTGTCAGAAAATACAATGCCTAGAGATAAGTTATTTGGTGTGTAGCATTGTCTAGTAGACCTCTACCAAGTTAGTAAAAATTGTTGTCCTAAGGTCAAAATTTTGCCCCGCTCCATGTCACTTGATTGTTATATAGACTTATATAGGGTCATTTAAAACATCTTCTTGTTAGAAAACTACAATGCCAAGAGATAAGATATTTGGTGTGTAGCATTGTGTAGTGGATCTCTACCAAGTTTGTTCAAATCAATGCCCCAGGTATCACATGATTATATATGCATATATAGGAAAACACAAAAAAAAACTTTTAAGTGCTTCATTAGGCCTAAGAGAGATTTGTTTCTGGTTACATTCCCAAAAAAATGTGGGTCGGTAGGTAGGTGTCTTTTTAATACCACAATCAAAAGGGATGTCATTATTCGTTAGGTATCAGAAGTGCCAAAATGTAAGACAACATGGTACTCAACTACAGTTATAAATCAGAGGCAGAATATGTTTGATACAGATTGGCTGCCATTATATATACAAACTATTGTGTAAGAAAACCTAAAGAAATTGCACTTTAAATACTGCATTGTTGATTACTGGTTTAATGTTTGAAATCTTCAAAGACTTTACTGAGGCGTACGTGTCTCTGTCTTATTCGTAATTTAAAGAAAACTGTTATTTGACGAAAATCCACAGCACACGGTAAATCAACATAGATACCCATGAGACGTCTAGTTTTTATCGGTCGTAATAGTTTGTTAGTCCTACAACAGAGGAATCCGGTGGGTTTTCCTCACGTGCATACTTAATAATAGCAAGAAAAATGTTTCCAAAACCAATATTGTTTTATCATTGAAATAAATACTATTTATAGAACAGCTGTTTCCCAGATCAAGTTATGCACACGTATCTAGTGACGTCACGCGCTCTTCATATTTCAAGTTTTCAAAAGCAAAAAGTAAAATGATTGTTTTGAGAAGAAATAGGGCTCGTTTCGTCGGTTATAATTATTTTGGGACAATATCAGCAATTGTTTGTATTTTGCATATATTTTTCTATATTTTTAACGGGGCTTTAAGTATTTTGTGTAAGTTTCTCAAAGTGTGTGACATAATTACGAAAGAAAAAATCTTTCTGAGATTCCGGAATATAAAAGATCGGTTTCCGTCATTGTATGCGGCGATTATACGCTAAATTGAGAATACGGGATCTAGTGCATTTGGTTCTCACGAGCGACGAGCATGGTACACATCATCTGTGACGTAATTAAAAGCTATATTTAGTATCAAGATGCGATGAATTTATGAGAAACGTGTGGTGAAATTTCAAACTATTGTAAATAAGACTTTGTATCTTGTCAGATTAATTATCAGTTATCGTTTAGGATACTGGTGCAAGTATTAGTTATCGTTCATATTTTGAATTTTATGGGATATATCACAAGCGATGCGAAGCGGAGCGCAGTGATATGTCGCATAGAATTCAAAATATGAACGATAACTGATTTACAGTTTGTCCTAATTTCTGTCACGTGCGCATGTTCTGTCTCGACAAAAACTGTCAATCATCACTATATATTAATTTGACACCGCCCACAAAGTACCTCAGTTCAGAAGGAAATTTAAAAGAATGCGGGGGTATTCAGTGTGCTTTAGAGCCAGCATTTACCTGTAACAATGGATTTTCACTTAGCTTACGACGATTCTAGATCTATCATGTTTTTTTCTCGAGGAACTGGTATTGTCTCAATTATTATATAAACAATTAATACTCAGAAATGCACGATTGATTTCAATGTTTCTTACTGTTTCACCATTCTTTCAATTTGGACCATTAGGCTTGTGCACCGTTATTTACAGTTTTCGACCTTTCTGTTTCTTTCCAAACTTCTTGGATTCTTGCACATGTTTAAGTTCGAGTGCGCCTTAGATCGGAAAACCTTGCAAGTGTGGTGTCTAGCACCGGCCCAGATATTATACAACTTACAATCGATCTCTGAGCATCAAATCCATTCCATTCTCAACGTTCTACTGTTGAATATAAGGTGCTGGTTGATTTATAAAATGCATATTCAGATTGATTATGATGATGAAAGATTCATGTATCTACATGTATGTATGAGTAATTGTCTGATCATAGTTTATTTAGAAATATACAAAGACAAGCTATGCAATTTGATGGAAACAATATTATAACCATGAAACCTGGTACTATTCGTACCAAGGAAAGATGGTAACTGAAATTCTATTCTGGCATTAAATCCAACAGAAATAACGAAAACCATGGAAAATTCGTATGCTATACGACCTTGTTCAACAAACGCTACCGAATCTCCTACGAAGTCTATGAGCGGTTTAAACTCCGCCTACTTTATTTAACGGTTAAAGGATGACGTAATAAAACTGATGCAACTTGCACCGCCCTATTCAGCGTTTGGTCACGTAGCACTTATTTTCTCCATATCAGGGATTCGGCAGATTTTATGCGATATATTTTTCAAATGAAATGCGGACATTTCATTGGACGAGAAATTAGGACAAACTGTAATGATACAAAACTGGTGCAATGATAGTTACTGTATGATAAAGAACGTCGGAATGGTGCAGACGGTTTCGGGAGGTGCGAAAAAATCGGCGAATTGTATTTTGTAAACAATATAAGGGATGCTTTATTTCGTATTTGATAATTCAGCGAAGATTGCCTCGTACATGATTCCAATTAATAGCGTCAACCGTAAATTCAGCCAAAAGAAATTCGGATGCAAATTATTTGAACATAAAAACATGTGAGTCGGCAGCTAAAATACAGGGTAGGTCGGGTAACCGGAAACAAACCTATTTTTCAGGCCTAATACTATTATATCCAAAGAATGACGTCACTTATGCCGTCATGTGGTATGAATTCAATATGGCTGACATGTTAAAAGTCTAAAAAGCTAATGGGACTTTCACATAATAAAAAGAAGTGTAGATTCATACCAACCATGTAAATACTGATAAAATAGTGATATTGGTGAACAATGAAGTGTACAAGTAAAATATTACATTATACTTTTAATATATGACTCTCAGACAGACAGAAATGACAGAATGATGGATTAGTAGTATCCTAGAATTGGGTAAATTCGTGGACACAAGAAACAGTTGATCGAAAATTTACGCAATTTACATTAAATAGATAAATGCATACTATGAGTTCTTAAAGAAATCCCTTTTCTATTGAATAGTATCGAAAATTTAATTCAAAATACATATTTTTGACCAGAAAATAAGGATACAAACGTCACTAGTATCTTCAAGCTGGCAGCCATTTTAAACATGTAAGTTTGTGGTGACGTCACACTCGCACTTGCTCTCGTGAACAATTGTATGGAAAATAATTATGGTTTTTGTGTCATTACGTTAAATTATGTCGAAAAGTAAAATTTGAACACTTTAATAACATATATTTAACTGTCTAAAATTTTATCTTTGAAAGTTCCTTTAGTTACGATGTATTCTTCAAAGTCAACACAGTGGGGACATTAAACTTGTCTTCCTGTTCAACAATATGAGTTGGACAGTAATACTTCTAATGTATCCAGTGGAGACTTGGCTTATCCCCTTTCGATTCCATCACAATGAGTGCATTGTGCAAATAAAATAATCTGATGTTTTGACATTTCAAGTGGTTTATGTAAACCACTAACACAGCATGAATCATAGTTATCTACTGGCTCAAACTTGTTCAAAATCAGCAAAACATATTGCTGTAGGACCTTGTTTTGGGCTAAAACATGCAACAAGTATATAACTCTTCCATTTCAATGGGCACCTAACACGCTTACTCTCTTTAGCCACACATAGCCATAGTTTCAAATGTGCAACAATTTTTGCATCCTCATGCATGGAGAGAACAGGCTCCCCTCCTGTTGTGACAAAGTTGGGGCCAATTCTGCCATTAATATTGGCCTGCTCTGGAACTCCATACAACTTAGAAGTCTTGCAGACAGACACTTCAGCTCCTTGGCGCATCTGAAAGCATTATGCAGTGAAGTAGGAGAATATCTCCTGTATGAAAGCTTAATTATTACTGGGTTAGACTGAAAATAAGGAAAGTCAATTATAAGGACAATGGGTACAAAGAATCTACATAAAAATAAGTTTGACCCAAAATTACCTCAACACCAGAACGAGGCTGTCAAAGAATGTCTACAGAATAACTGAATGAACGTGGCTGTTTTCAAAATTATGTTTTGGGTTAAAACATACGGAATTGGATGAGACAAATAATGGGAATAACAAAATGGAGGCAAATTGTACCACGATATAAATATTCGTTGTTCTTACCAACTTGAACCGCTTATTTTTCACTTTGAAACACCGAGACAGGTAGCGTTTGTTTACTTTTTAGACTTCCGGTAAGTTGCGTGTGGATTGACGATGAAATGCGCGTGAATAAGATCCAAAGAAAATATCCACGAACTTGCATGTTCCACGAACTTGCCCGACACGACGATATGGTATGTAACATGAAAGACATGTTCCAGAAAAGATTACGAAGTCAGATAAAATTCATATAACATTACATGCCTACTGTAACGGGCTGGAAAAAAAATATTTCATCTAAACTTTCAGCATTGCCGCAAGACCATTATTGGTTGGGAGGTTTTGAAATTTTGTGTTTGGACTCAATACCATTATTCGTAATGGTCACAATGTCCATTTCTCCTCTTCTATATGTTCTTCACCGAACGCTCTACACAATACGGTCATCTCTGTCAGAAAAGAAATTTCATTACATTCACGCAATTCAGTACAATTCATGAAACTGAAGTTGGCTTAACTAAAACAGGTTTTCAGTTAGAATTTAAAATATTCAAAGAGTTGGTTAGTACTGCTTTACTGAAGTTGAAGTGACTTGTAGGTTATGTTTAATTAAAACACTGGGAGGCCATAAAACTTACTTGCATCACCATGTAAACAATCAACCATAATGAGTAAATCTTACAAAGAGTTTAGAAAACCTGTAGATCATGTACATTACGGTAGCAATACTGATCATCGTTTATGCTCATTTCATTCTGAATTAAAGAGCTTCCCAATTTCTGTTCTAAAGACAATAATATAATATAATACCCTTTATCGAGGATAGCATTTTCTGTTAAAGTAATTTCTAAATTTTGAATTACTTTCCCACACAGTTGATTTCTTCATTGAATCATAATTAACTTTTAAAGCATCTTCAGATGCTGTCATGAGGATTTTTCTTAACTTGCACATTAATTCTTCTTCATGACCCATAGCATGTTCGGTCTTATTTAGCCACCTTTCCCAAGGCTGACTTCTATGAATGTCGCAAATGAGAACCCGAGATCAACAAATACAACTCGCAACAGTTAACACAATTATGTCTATGTAAGCCTAATTTTAGTTCTGAGAAAATTTCTAAAGTATAACGTCTAGGTAATAATTATATTACAACTATTGCTAAATTAAGCTTAAACTGCCCATTTCATGAATATAATGCAAAAATTACACTTATAATATATTTCAAAATAAAGACTAATATTACAACAACTGTTGATGTTCATACTATCCAATAAAAAATCAGAAAAAGGGACGATTCATTCATTATCAAGTTGCCAAGAAAAAGTGTTAACATTGATATTGTCAAGAGGGCTATGATAGTAATCATGAAAAACTGACCCAATTGCAGATATTTCACTTTCATCAAAATCAGTCATAAAGAATGTGGGCGAATATGCGAAACATTCATACTTTTTAACTCAAAGAGCTTCTTCGATACTAGCAGTTGTTTCGTCTTCTGTAAAGAATGCTCCCACTATCTGATAGTCTACATTTGTTTTTACAGCAAGAAAAAAGGTAAATCGTATAATTTAGTCTTGTATGTGGCATCTAAGAACACAGTGTCACCATACTAGAGATCCGCTTTTGTTCTTTGGATTGGAACACAAACAAAAATTTGGCCCCGTACTGAAATAGGAATAGACATTAGATTCCTATCATTAGTTAAACCAATGTGCATCTACATGTATGTAAAAACTGTGAGAACATAAAAAAGCATAACAGTGTCATAAAAAATGACAAAAAGATTCATTACACCCAGTGACCTTGTACTTGATCTCATATCACATGTCATATTGGTTATAGCCATAGAACAGACAAAACATTCAAATTTCACAAGCTGCTGAAGTATGTTTTTTAAACTTAGTCTAGTGCAGAGTGTAAGGCTGGTTTATTATAAATTAGGGACGGGTATTTCATTACGCAACACTATATTGTAACTTGTTTTGCAATAAAGTGGGGATTTAAAACTCATTTGTTAAGTATTTAAGTTTGGATTTTTAATAAAACACGTAGTTTCATTATTTGTTTGCATGATGGTGTATTTATTTAAGCTGTTACAAAGAAAATAATGAAAAATCAGTGACTAGAATAAAATTTCATGCTATCAAATAAAATATTTGTTTTCCGTCCCAATTAAGCTACAGCTGATAAAGTTGAAATAGTGAATATCAATTTACTTGTAAGATATCGCAATATAAGGTGGAAACGTACTGGTATGTAATTGCATTTGGAACGCATTGCAATATACCAGTATACTTATATTATCGCGCATCACTATATATAAATATATAAATAGGTCATGATAAATTGTCTTTGAAAAAAGAAGACTAGTGCACAACCACAGAAAATTAGGCTTCTGACTTACATTAACAGACTTCCTGATTATTTCCTCACTCTCACTTAGCAAATGCAATGCCTGAAACTGTTATATGTAACAATCATCTATAAGAAGATTATTTGTTCTCTTTTCATAAGTTGACAGTCAGAACTTAGTTACATCAGTTTATAGAGCATGACACATGCTTTAATGAGAAAGAATACATCACAATATTTTTGTACGACATTACATAAACATTGAAATATCCTATTGTTCATGGATTGAAAATAATAAGTGAGATAGATTGGTACTATGATTAAAGAATTACAAACATGGAGCACTATAATGGGACTTGACTAATTCATATATTTATATATGTTCAAAGCTTGAACATTAATCATAGAATTAGGGATAAACTAAGACTTACATATATATTAAATCACATACGTACCCGAACCCCTTCTACTTTATGTTGGTCATCTGACAGTTTAATATGCTTGGATCGATAGATGTGGTTCCGGATGGTCTTCTCGTATGGATAAAAACCTTTTGTTTGGTAGAGTGCGGCAGCCTTTCACATATTGATTTCACATAATGGAACAGCTGCACCCTCAGTAAGCCAGACTCAGTAATTCCTTCATCAACAAGTTGTTTAATTGGGATTCTTGGATCTACTGGTTCTGGTATACTGGTTCTGGTATAACCTTTGATCGATATTGTGACAGAAACGATGACAAGCGGTAGCGAAGAATTTGTACTAGAAGCCGTGGGCGTCTATCTCAAGATTACAATAGGACGGGATAATAATACGAAAATGGTTATTATAACTTCTTCCAGACGAAACAAAAGACAAATTTTAGCGACGAATGTTAATGAAATAATACTAGTAGAACTATATGCGAATAAAAGTTTTTTTACATTTTACTATGTTGTGGTCTTGTATTCCAGAAAGTTCCAAGTAACAAAAGAACAGATCATCGATCTTCCAAGTGACGTCCAATCCCTGATAGTTCGGCCTATTTCCTTCCATGCGAGTAGGAAAAGTAGATCTGAACTGTAAATACCGAACTCCCATAAAGATTTCTTGAGGGCCGAATATTTATAGCAGTCTTACCTAAAACGTTTGTGGTCTGGAATTTATACCTACCTGTTAAAATCGGTTGATATTCATATCTGGGTTTAAAACAAAATGTGAAAGAGTATACGAACTATAAACGTTTGTCATATATGCATATTGTAATCAACACTTACAGAGACATGAATAAATTTTCTTTGATCTAAAAAAACTAGAATAAGATACAGACAGATTTATAGTTTTCATATTAAACAGGTCAAATGTGCCTCTTTCTGTACGGTTTCGGAAAATTAAATTGTACCGAGTTCCTGTCCATTATACTCGTAGACCACTGAAGTACCAAATCAAAGTTTCAGTATGCATTGAAAATGCAAATATTTAAATTTTATTGCCTTCACTCCAAATGTAGATATCCTGAATATATTTAAAATTTCATGCAGAATTCTTTGATACATTGATAATGCCCGAATCGATGACAGCCCAATAACACATTGTGACATGTGAGTACAACAATGCACATATATAACACATTGTGACATGTGAGTACAACAATGCACATATAATAACACATTGTGACATGTGAGTACAACAATGCACATATATAACACATTGTGACATGTGAGTACAACAATGCACATATATAACACATTGTGACATGTGAGTACAACAATGCACATATATAACACATTGTGATTTGTGAGTACAACAATGCACATATATAACACATACACTGAACTAAACGGTGATGGAAGCTGAATGATCTCAAGCTTTGATTATGTGCAACTATGTGTAATATTTGAGAATATGTAAAACTGGCGTAGATCAAGTCTAATTCTGGGGTTGACTAAACTCCCTGGTAGCGGGAAACGTTCGGCCCCCTGGTAGCGAGCTTAAGTTTGATAAGTACATAAAGTCCTGAGTAAATTGGCGGCAATATTCATGTTCTAGATAATAATTAAACTGCATGGTCTCGGGCGATACAATATCTTAAAATATCTTGTTGTACACTGACAAAATAAGTCAATCAAAAAAATCTTTTCTACGTATTAATTTCACAATTAACATTTTTGAGAAAGTCCTCATATTGTTTTCCGACCATTCAAGCTTTCTTGTTAAAATAATAATCACCTGGTTAAATGTTCTTTTTTAATTCTTTTAAAACATAATATAGCGTCTTTTGATTTGCCACTAACGACCGGCTTTTTTTCTCACCCGTTAGACTGGCTCAAGGAGCAACTGTAGTCCTTCATTTGATCTTTTACCCCATGAACAATTGTCACCTTTAAAAGTGGAATGTTTTTCTTGTAGTTTAAAGAACAACACGTCTCACCTATATTAAGTAAATGTATTTGCTGCAGTATAGTCTTTACACAGAACTTTGAGTCGGGATTTCCATTCATTCACTGTCTTCGGCCGTGCGTCTTTCGCTACTCATGCTTCCGAATGAAATATTGTAACGCATTATGAAACTTTAAAGCCAACCATTCGGACGCTTTAACATCCGTATACATTAAATTTTCTCAAGAAAAACAGCATAATTTATGTTTTGAGTTATCCTTGAAGGTCACAATATTAATACCTTGCTTAATTGTGCAAACACTTAAAATGAAATGAGTCTTCTGACCTGTTCCCGCATAATGTCAAGATTATCCCTAGTGTTTTGACACTTGTATCAGCTTTTACTTCATATTACAATCTATGTCTACTTTTCTGTTCAGCTGTCTTTTAGACTGCTTTATATACATGCATTTCTACCCTTAGTAGATAGCAAAATTGAATCATGATTGTATCATTTAATTTTTATAAACAGTATTCATTAGGGTTTTACTATGGTATGTTTTGTTTTTATGCCCGCCATGAAATGGCGGATGGCATATACTGTTTACGGTGTCCGTTGGTGTGTGTGAGTTTGTGTGTTACGGAATTTTCGTGTCCGGGTAATTACTTTGTCATGCATGATTGGATTTTGAAAAAAATTGACAAAAATGTTCTAACACATTAAGATGAAGTGTCATGCGGTCAAGGAGGTCACTTAAATATTTACGGTCATTCTTTATATTGAAATAGTGGAAGTACATGTAGTTGTGTGTTTACCACCCTTAGGTGATATTTACTTCCCACTATGGGCAGCATTCCCAAGCAACCTGCTCTATGTTGTATTCACATATTTGCCACAAAACACTAATTTCTGTGTCCAGTGTTAAATGCCTGGAACATCTGTACCCTACGGACGTATTTCTAGTTATATTTAACATCTTTGGGCAGTGGAATATACCTTTAAAAGTGTTATTTTCTAAAATAAATATAATTCATTTTAAGAAGACTACTCAAATAAAAACAAGAAACCAAACATTTCTAGCTCACCTGGTACGGTTTATTGATTCTTTACAATTATTAAAATATAATCCAGAAGGCCTAGAACATCGACATGAGACGTGCAGCTTTATCTAGTGGACCTCTTCCAAAATTGATGTTATTGCACGGGGCCAAAACTGACTATGTATTAGGGGTCAATATATTGTGCAATGCTGCCCTTGTACTCAGTTGAGCTGTATAGGACCATGACGGCCTTCTTGTTGAGGATTTCTTTTCTTGACTAGATGAGTGGATTTCACAACAAAAAAATCAATTTTCTAACTGTGTTATTTCTTCATTAGTCATGTTTTATTCTGGACTATCAGACACTAAACAAAAGCTGTTCATCAAAAGATCAACACTGATCTGCGTCAGCCAATTTTCTGTCACACTTGCAGAAAGCTATGGAACGGTACTCCAAAATAGACTTAATTTGTGCAAGTTATTATTGATTTCAGGTTTGAATTCTTCATCCCATTCTAATGCACAGTGTGCCTCGTCAACGACTAGGTACACATTTTTTTGTCTGAAATTTTCTAATGTGAAGTAGTCATTGAAGTAAATTTGTTGTTTAGTATCTCCTCAGGATGACAAAATATATATTTATTCTGTCAAGATTTACCGGGTGTAAGGTCCGATTTCAGTTTTCTTTCAACTGTATATCAATAATAGCGTTTCAAGAGAAACAAATACAATTTCCAAACTAGCTGGTTCGATAAATGGTTAAAGTTCATACGCCTGTGATTTCCCTTACCCAGTTGGCAGAGAACAGATACAATCCTTGCCACGTGTAATTGCTAGAATTTCATGTTCTGCAACTTCTTCAGTGTGTCTATTTGTAGACCAAAAGTCTTATTATATGACACCAAGGCATCAGAAATCTTTAATTTACTCTGAAAGATGAAATAGTATTGTTAAAAACTAAAAAGCATTTATGAATCATACTGTATAAATATAGTTGCCATATCTATAGGGATATATCCGAGGGGGGGGGGGGGTTGCCAAAAAATATATCTCAAGTGCTAAGAAAGAGTTAAAATAGCTGTATTAGAGCACAAACATTTCGTGAATTGATGTCTCCTTTATTTTTTACCCAAGGGCATTCTGTTTGCCAGGGCTGGGATTTGGTTGAACCGAAACCTCGCGACGCATTTTTCTCCAAATAACTTTTATCATTGAACAACCCAGGCCGAACACAGTTGCAATTGTGTGCTTTGTTTAGTCAGAAAAAACAAGCATTTTCTTATTTCCATCAGGTTTTACATACATAAGAATGTTTGTTATATTCAAGGATATCTGCATATCGTGAGTGTAACATGTTATCCATACATTCGAGCGTCGAAATAAGAACAGTGTCAAAATTAGACATTTTATGGGTATGTGTGGGGAAAACAAATTTGAGGAAAATGCGCAAAAAAAACATTAGTATTTAGTATCGATACTGATGTCATCGTGCGTCAAAAATAGCATGACATCGACTCCTCATTCTTCTGATGAGCCGTCAAATCTTAAATTGTGGGGTTAGAGCCCATTCTTCCTTAAGGGCCTCTGAGCTGTCTGGTGGATGTTAGCTGGACAAGGCGCTCATATATCGCTCTCTGCAGCATTTATCATGCAACTGCCATGGTAACTGCCTGATAACACATGACCTGAGAACATTATGTGTTCTCAGGTCAATAGGATGCTATAGTAGCATGAGAACACTTTTTGGCTCCGCCCACTCGACTATTTAAATTAATGCGCGTATGTTTTTGTGTATTCAATTGTTGTTTTGAATATTTTTCACAAAATTTGTAATTGTTAACAAATGATTTCTTTAATGTGAAATTAAATTTTGTGATCCATGGGAGTTTTTTTTATTATTTCGCCCAATTGTAGTGAACTATTTATCTGCGGATGTTGACGGTTTAAAGTGTGATTTGCCGGGTGACCGTTATCATCACACTAGCGAATTAAACGCTAAATTTTAGGTGAAATGACACTAAATTTTTCTCCGAAAACTGAGTTACATGATAAATAGAAACTCGGGTCACTGTCCGGTGAGAACAATGTTATCAGACTCGGCGATATCGTCCAGGGTGACTCGCTAAAGCTCGCCACCCTGGACGATAACACCTCGCCTGATAACATTGTTCTCACCGGACAGTGACCCGAGTTTCTCTATATCCCAGACGTGTTCGACGGGATTTAGGTCGGGAGATCGAGCGGGCCAGTCCATTCGAGCAATATTTTCCCTTTCAAGGTACTGATTGGTGTCAGTGGCCCTATGAACACGGGCATTATCGTCCATGCAAATGAACTCTGGATCAATAACACCAGCGTATGTACGAACGCATGGACCCAAACAGATTACGTAGGAGACTGAAGAGCATTTATCAATTCTTTGACGCTTTGCGGCTCAGGTTTTTACGTCGATGTAAACGAAGTCCAATTACGTCCCACATGTGTTCAATTGGTTGCAATCGGGAGATTTAGCAGGCCATGGCAGAATGTCAATATTAATGGCCATGGGAACGTTTCTGGCAAATCTTGCCGTATGTGAGCGCGCATTTTCATGTTGAAATAAAGAGAGCTAAGGCGTTGCTGAAATATGGGAACAAATACAGGACAATGAGCCCATTGTCGACGTTCCCGACGTTACGGTCCGTCATCACCACATTACGGTACGACCGCCTGCGCGCTCCTGGAGACGTCACACTACCATATTGCGACTAACATTCTTTCCGCGATTAGACAATTAAGCTCCCTGTCGGGACGCGCTAGCGTTAGCCGTGACCAAACAATATGTAGCTTCATGAGCTTATTTCACTAAGAGTAGGTCAACGCAAACTTGTTTCCAACTTACTAGTGAAATTGGGAGAAGGTTTTTCAAGTTCTGACGCTAGACAAAGACTTGAAATACTGTCAGAGAAGGCCGAAACCATAAAGAATCTGAATGAAAAAATTATTAATCACGCTGACACAGCTGATGTGGAGACATAACTAGTTGAAAGCGAGGAATACTCCATTGAACTGGAAATTCAAATTCGAGGGCTACAAGAAAAGTTGAAAAAACCTGACGAGACTTCCGCCGCCACTTCGGTTGAGAACGAGAATCAAAACCGGATAAGTATACAATCAAGTGACACATTTAACACTTCTTCTTTCCATAAATTGCCAAAGTTAACGTTGCCAACATTTAATGGAGAAATTACTGAATGGCAGACATTCTGGGATTGCTATGAGTAATAACAAGAGGGCCACATTGGCCCTTTATCGCTCACCTGAGAACAAAGGCCAATAATTAATGACCAGGTAATATAGTTTCCATCATTTTTACGTAGATTTTGAGATCAAAACCAACAATGAAGGTATAATACTGTTAAACTTGTAAGCTAAAACGTAGCAAATTTTCTAATCCAAGGGCCCATAACTCTTGAAGTTGTGGTCCGATTCCACCTATAACTCAACTTGTCCAAAACCATCAGGTCATACACATTCATTGTAAATATGATTAGGATCGGTGAATAAATGAAGGCGCTAGAGTGTAAACAAGCTAAAATATAGCAAATTTTCTAAGTCAAGGGCCAATAACTCTTGAAGATGTGGTCTGATTCCACCGATAATCGAACTTGTCCAAGTTCTTTTGGATATACACATTTACTGAAAATATGATTAGAATTGGTGAATCAAATATAGCAAATTTTCAAAGTCAAGGGCCCGTAACTCTTGAAGTTCTGGTCCGATTTTGCCAATTATCAAACTTGTTCAAGACCTTTTGGTTATACACATTTACTGAAAATATGATTAGGATTGGTGAATAAATGAATGCGCTAGAGTGTAAACAAACTCAAATATAGCAAATTTTCAAAGTCAAGGGCCCATAACTCTTGAAGTTCTGATCCGATTATGCCCATAATCGGGGTCTTTCAATTGAATGGTCTGGACTCGTGCTCTTCAGGCGCTTATCTCTGTATAAAACCTCCGCCGGTTTGTTTTTGCCGCGCCGGTCTTTGGCAAATACAGCCCCCACTTTTACGCGTTTTGGAGAAACAAAAACATTATTAAATTGTAGCATTTAGTTACTTATTAAAATATTGTAAGTCCCATGTTTCTATCTTTACTAGTTTTCTTGAAAAATGCAAAGAAAAACTGTCTTTGCCATGGCAAAAGGTGTTTTGCCATGGCAAATCGGTATTTTGCCATGGCAAAATGCCTTGCCATGGCCGCCATGGCCTTGCCATGGCAAAAAAATCAACACTTTTGCCATGGCAAAATTGCCATGGCAATTTTTTTTTTAATATCTAAAGAAACACTATGTAAGGGTGTGTAGGTATCATAATTAACACAATTAACATGGTTTTGATCAATAAATATGAATTTTTAAATTTTAATTTTTGCCATGGCAAAAGTTTGCCATGGCAAAATTTGCATGGCAAAATATTGCCATGGCAAAATTTCCATGGCAAAATATTACCATGGCAAAATTTCCATGGCAAAAAATTGCCATGGCATATTAGTCATTTAGTAAAATTAACATTGCGAAAATTAATTTCTGTACGAGATACAAAGTCAGCTGTGAGTTGGCTTAGACCAGGGCTCGCATTTATGAGGCATCATATTTTTTTCCTACAATAAAAAATCTTATCATAAGATGATTGATATTTAAGCATGCACTTATTTTATCAAAGAAAATTAATAATTTTTATTTAAAAAAAATGTTTTTAAGATATGTTGTTGCTACAGAATGTCCGGTTTTTCATTTCTCTTAAATTCTTAAAAATAAAAAGGAAGTGTTTTCTATGATGTTCGCGTCCATGCATGTGTTTGAATTTAAGAAATAAATCAATAATTCAGCGTAATACCATTTTATATTCCCCTCACCATGCAATATATGTGTTAAAATTTGCAAATTTGCCATGATGTCACTGATAATGATAGCATTGTAATACCAACAATGAGTCTTATTAGTAATTATCATATATGCAGAAGGGGCGGATCCAGGTTTTCAAACTAGGGGGCGTAATATTTGGGAACTGAATAATTGAATGCTATTTCATTAAATGAATGAATTAATTAATGGTATTTTAATTATGTCTATATATGATCGAGAACTTTGAGGGGGCGCCCGCCATGCACACTAACTTCCCCCGTCTTACATTAAAAAATCTTATCATAAGATTATATTGATATTTATGCATGCACTTATTTTATCAAAGAAAATTAATAATTTTAATTCAAAAAAATGTTTTTAAGATATGTTGTTGCTACAGAATTCCCAGTATTTCATTTCTCATAAATTCTTAAAAATAAAAAGGAAGTGTTTTCTATGACGTTCGCGTCCATGCATGTGTTTGAATTTAAGAAATAAATCAATAATTCAGCGTAATACCATTTTATATTCCCCTCACCATGCAATGTATGTGTTAAAATTTGCAAATTTGCCATGATGTCACTGATAATGATAGCAGAAGGGGCGGATCCAGGTTTTCAAACTAGGGGGCGTAATATTTATGAACTGAATAATTGAATGCTATTTCATTGAATGAATTAATTAATGGTATTTTATGTCTATATATGATCGAGAACTTTGAGGGGGCGCACGCTATCTTCCCCCGTCCCTTGAACCGCTAGTGCACAGTGTTATATTATCGTTTTGTAAGCTATGTCACATGTTTCGAATATAATCCTTCAGGGAAGTTCTATCTGACTGATAGCCTGGACAATTCCAAATTTAAGGATTTCTCCAACCAGTCATTTTAAATATCCAACCAGTAGGGAACTATTGCGAGCAGCACAAGTGACTTGTTTGTTCATTATTTTAACCAACAATACTCCTTTTCCTCGGAATACAGCATTTAACCCCATATGAACAGAGACAACATCAAAATGTCAAATGATCTGGGCATGTACACAGTCTTTATGCTAATCCAGTTACAGCCGGAACCTTAGATAATGTCCATTTAAGCTAGTAAACTTTAACACAATTGTCTATTCCGGCTAATTGTAAATTGTCTATTGTAAATTTTCAATAATCCATTAACAGCTGCTTTAATGAAATCAGTCCAAACACTGTGTACATTAATGACAGGCCAACAAACCCACAGGCATTGGCGAATAGCCTATTGCTTCGATTCATACATGCAAATTTCCTTGTCATGTCTTTATATTTAAAAAAAAATATCATGAATAAAAAATTAATTAACTTTATCCTGCATCAGACAATTTGGGATTTTTATTCCGGAAAAGCAACTGCTACTCAGAATACAGCTTCTAATTTTAGAACAGGGGATACACTTGAATTGAATAGAGTTTCACAGGGAGCTGTATACAAAAGCTTTTTGCAGATACAGCTCTCCAGGGAGCTATATTTGAAAGGATCCCTGTAGGGGGTGTCAGCTATCGGATCTAATGAAGTCCAATATAGAATCTAGTTCCCTCTGCAGCTGAACTTTTTACAACTTATGCAGAAAGTAACTTTGTTTCTGCCCTAGCTGTTGCCAGTGATTTGGTAAATATGAGACTCTTTAAACATACATAAGTCGTACTAGATAACGGTGAAGCTAAATTTAGAATGTGAATTTAGAGTGTATATATAACAGATATTTTAAGATACACCATTATTTGGATAACATCGGTAAATGGGGTACTGACTATATAAGATCCCTCTTTAATGAACTTAAAATAAGTTAATAATTATTTAATTTGCAAATAAAGTTAACTTACCTGAGACCAAATTTTAACACAATTATAACAAGACTTTTAAAAGGATAATTGACATTCTACAGAGCTATTTTCCTTCTATAACAGGCGCTTTTAACAGGCGTCTTCCCCTCAGGATAATCCTTTAAAATCATGCAGTTTTCCCCTAAAATTTAGTTTACATCCAAGTTTTTTCTTCACCTTTTGCAAAAAAATATGAGTTATTCTTTCCCAAATTTGAAGAAAATGTCAGTTTTCCTACCTGTGAAAAAAGCCCTGCACTACAATATTGTAACACACTGAGTGCATTACAGATTAAAGACATTGAACAGCTACTATATAAGTGACCCCCCCCCCCAAATCCACATGAGGTCTAATCTCTTAATTGTTTTATTGCCCCTAATGGGATTAATCCAGTCTTTTCATGGTCAGCTAAGTGCCTGTAGACTTGACACCTAGTCATAGAGGGTCATACATTTTATTGATTTTTAATAATTAGTTTTTGGATAACTTCCTGTTGTTTTTGTAAGCATTTTATGTGATTAATTAATGGTGTCCTTTAATTACCAGATTAGGTAAGAATAGTTAATGCATCAAAAATGCAACTGAATGCTTCTTCTATTTCTAAATCAAATCATTCTATTTACACATGAAATTATTTTTTACAAGATAACTATTATAATCTTAAAAATAACTTGCAAAGAAACTATGTTTGTACAGGTACTGCTTGAGAAATAATATTGGTTAGAAATATTTAACAGGTATAAAAGGTGTTAGGATATGTTTGTATTAAATTCACAAAATGGATGTTTAATTTATCAAAATCATCCAGACCTAACTAATTGGTGTGAGATACATATATTGCTAATGTGTTTGAAGTGTTGAGCATTTATTTGAGTAATTAATATCTTCAATCATATTAAATTTCTTAATATTTTGCATTTAATATAAACATACTTAAAAAAAAAGAAAATTATATTTTTAATTAAACATTGAATCAATTTAAGTATCTATACAGTAGCTATAATTTTTATTAGCCATAAATTTAAGTGACTGATTATGTAATTAGAAGCTAGTCTATCAATGACACTGTCAGTTTTATTGGACTCCCTACTGTGGAATATACCGGACTGCTGGGTCTTAGTCACATGCCTCGCACTCCTGGTTCAATGTCTTTAAATAATTTTAAATAATGTAAAATTCACTTACAAGTCTACTTCTGTTTAGTATTTAGAAGTTATGTAGAATTATTCTGACAGCTCCACACGAATCTTAC